>OY720201.1:3144021-3464021 GCA_963082885.1 Parascotia fuliginaria | reverse complement strand
AACATTACTCTAGTTACCAATCACCGCATGCTGTATCATAGACTAACAAATAGAACGCGAGAGAAGGTACAAAATTTGTACCGCAGTTTCTACCTATAACAACTACTAAAGGTAGAAAAATAAAACATGTGAAAGAAAATAAATATTTATTTACAGAAAAATTAAAACATTTTTAATAAAAACTGTGATAGGCATAATTACAAGCTTTTATTGTACGTAACTATATTTATAACGGGTGGAATCATGCAACTCAATTTTCAGCCGATTGAACTGAAACTTTTTACACATCTTATGGTCTGTTGACAATGCAATTATATATAATTAATATTATTTAAATCTAAAATAGCGAACCTAATATGGGTTACATTCTGTAACCCAAATTTTAAAATACGATAAACTAAGATATCGGAAACGGTTATAATGTACCATTTCTGTCTTAGTGTCTTATCTTAGTTTATCCTTAATTTAAAATATTTAAGGTAGTAGATCCTAGCTATTACGGTCGTAGATCCTTGCTATTTACGGTAATAGATCCTAGAAAACCGAACTGCGAAGAACGATGACTTTTCTGCCTACGATTTTCGCATCTGTATTTTTATTCTATGTCCGGGATGCACGCGTCCTTGTCACACGCACCACAAAAATGTATTTTCCATTTCTTTCTTTTTTCTAACCTCCAAATATTCGAATTATTAGGAAAATAATTGAAATATGTTATTAAATCAAAGAGTATTGTGTACTTACATATGGTATGAGATTCCTTGTGTTTTATTTAATTTTGTATCATAATTGGTGCACTTACGGAACACACAAGATGGCATTTTTAAATTTGAAAATTGCATCAATAGTGTACCTACTCGTTGCTGTGCGTAACGCAGACTAAAGACAATACGTCCCAATTAGGACGTTTTCAGGTCTTCACGATTACGCGTTCATAACATATCTGTTAAATAGAATATCATTGTTTTTACCTGTATTTTTAGCCAACAAACGTAAATAAATGAATTTAACTTATTTTAGCTTAGCTTAAACTTTATAGGTACGTAAATACCACATCTACATAGAAAGAATCGTAAAGTGATATATCGTCCTTTACTCGTGCTGTTTAGTTTTATTTCGATGGTAAGGCGATTTACCTCTGTTTATCTGAATGATTATTACTATTTCATTGTCGTTTACCATATTGTTAATTAAGGTATCTTTGTATTAAACGGTCCTAGCAGTTATTCTGTTTTACCAGTAGATAAAGCATCGAAAATTACATGTGTATGCATACATAAGTCATTTTAGATAAAAAATGCATTTATCATGTTTTACCAGTAAGCAGACGATATGTAAACTTAGATATATGTGCATGTAATTAAATTGAAGTGCCAGTTTTGTAAACTTTTCACATGCATTTGTGAAGTATAACGGTTTATACAAATATATTTCGGATAACCTTCTTTCTAAACGGCTAGACTACAGAATATTTTTAATTGATTAAAATTGATGACATATGAGCGAATAATTAGAAGACGCTTTCCGAGACACAGTTTTTACTAGTTTGGAAACTAGAGGTTTCATAGGTCTTTGTGTCAAAATAAATTAGATTTATTATTATTAATTAGTTTAGTAATTTTTGAGATTATGTATTTATTTATTTATTTCTTTAAGGTCTTCAACAAAGAATACACTACACAGGCATAATAGTAAATAATTATTAATCAAGTAATTCAAGTGCTTCTTCAATTACAGAAGAACACAGCATGCAATAACATTATCAATTAAAACTTATACAAAACGTTAAAATAAAACTAATAACTAATATACAATTCGAAAAAAAGGTCGTAATGGTCCAGTGGATAAGGCACCCGCTTCGTAAACACGAGGTAGTGGGTTCAAATCCGGGCAAGTAATGTGATTTTTCAAATCATATGTACTTTCTAAGTTTATCTTGGACATTTCTGACTGACGGTGAAGAAAAACATCGTGAGGAAACCTGGACTTAAAAAGTCTGAAATTGCCAATCCGCCTTGAGCGTGTGGTGATTAATGCTCATACCTTCTCTATATGAGAGGCCTTTGCCCTGCAGTGGGACAGTAAAACAGGCTCAAATATACAAATGAATGTAATACAAACAAACATTTTACTTTTCATTGCAGTGCATGGAGTATATCAATATGTCTTTTATGTGGTAGTAGCGGTCATCACGTTGGTTGTATGAACGATAATTCTCTATACATATGTGACGTTTGCAAACCGGCTGCCCCTGCTGATTTGGAAGAATTAACTAACAGTATTGAAGCTGGTGAGAAAACTTATATTATTTTTAGACTAGATGTCTGCCCTTTCTTTGCTTCAGTATCAGTTTCATTTGGTCGCACAACAAACGGCTACAAAATATATATAATATTATCTATGTTTGTGAAATATTATTGCTATAGGTATTACAAATAATAATAATAATATTCTACCACATTCACACAGCGCCATCTAGCCCCAAATTAAGCAATTATATATTTGCTTGTGTTATGGCCTGACTGGCCTGTTGGTCTAGTGGTTAGTGACCCTGACTGCTAAGCCGGAGGTCGTGGGTTTGATTCCCACCCAGGACAAACCTTTGTGTGATGAGCATGATTGTTTGTTCTGTGTCTGGGTGTTATTTATCTATAATATGTATGTTGTATTTACAAAAAAAAAAGTATATAAGTAGTTTATCAGTTGTTTAGTACCCATAACACAAGCAAATATAATTGCTTAATTTGGGGCTAAATGGCGCTGTGTGCATGTGGTAGAATATTATTATTATTATTATTATTTTAAGCATCACACTTCGCGCCCAAAAACGATCTCCATAACAGGCAGTTCCCGCCAAAAACTAGAGAGAGCGCGCGTGTCCATGGTGTAGAACTAGTGTTGCACCGCCCTCGTGTAGACACCGATTATTTTCTTATCAACATTAATGATTTTTTTATACAAAGTTTTATAATTCTTTATCCCTTTTAGAGTAATTTTGCCGCGATAAATAGATAACCTATGTTGTTCCCCAATGTCTAGTCTATCTCTATACTAAATTTCATTAAAATCGGTTTAGTGGTTTGGGCGTGAAAGTGTAACAGACAGACAGAGATACTTTCGCATTTATAATATTAATAATATTGTTGTTAAAATTAAGAAAATGTTATTGGTCCACAGTAATATCACAAGAACAAGCTCAAACGTCGTCACGGAGTCGTCACGGCCCCGTCATGACGAGTAGAATGTCGTTGCGACGTACTAAAAGAAATATACGTGGACAGATGTGAGTAAATTTGAATTTTTACGGTAGTAGATCCACGCTGATTTCAGCATGTAAGTGCCGGATCGTGGAAGTACTACCCTCTCATAGAAGATCGACGTAAGAGTAGTAGTATCCGTACTACTGCGTTTCGCTCGGTGAGTGAGAGCGCCGGAGGCCCAATTTCCCCCCTTTCCTCTTTCCTCACCTCCCTCATTCCCTTCCCCTAACCCCATTCCCAGCCGCCATAGTGGAGGCCACCATACCAGCAGTTTAAGAGGATGGCTATTGGTATAGTGGCCGCCACTTCTGGATTCCACTGACTGCTTACCATCAGGCGGGGTGGAGTCACTTTGGTAGGCTATAATAAAAAAAAATTGGTCTATGGTTCCAGACGAGCCAACAGACCTCTTGGTAAGTGGCAACTGTCGCTTAGGACTTGCAATGTAAGAGGCTCTACGAAGCCGCTGCCTATCGTGATATTAATGCTCTATTTAAACCTCGTTTGAAGAAAGACATGTCATAGCGCTCGGGAAACACCGCAGCTGGTATTTCGTTCGTTCATACTAGCTGTTGCCCGCAGTTCCGTCCACGTGAATGTCGAACTTTCATCTCTTATTTCAACCCCTTCAAGCCATTTTCCGCGATAAAATAATGTTCTTCTAGGTCTATTCTATCCCTGGTACTAAATTTCATCAAAATCGGTTCAGTGGTTTCGGCGTGAAAGACTGACAGAGTTACTTTCAGATTATAATATATATTATGGATAATTACAAACTATCATGGCAGCGCAGTATGCGTAAGAGTAATGTAAGGTGCTTCTGTCTACCCCTTTCCGTATAATAGTTTGATATTTTATTTTTCAGACCAACTTCAACATCACAAATTTTGAAAACTGATAATGAATCACAAAGTAAGTGTAAAATATACTATATTTTAGATTAGCTTTCTGTGTCTTTGCTTTCTACTCTGCTCCCGTCGCTAATAGCGTGATGTTACATAGCCCTTACCCGAGAACAGGGCTATCATACGCAAAACTATTTTCAAACCCGACTGGTAGTTCTAGAGATTAGCGCGTTTAAACAAACAAACTCTTTCATTTTATATATTAGTATAGTAAACTTGACTGCCTCTGTGGCGCAGTGGAAGCGCAACTTGTACCGTGGTCGTGGGTTCGATCCCCACACGGGACAAAACTTTGTGTAATAATACCAGCCTGTTTACTGTCCCACTGCAGGGCAAAGGTCTCTTCTCATATAGAGAAGGTATGAGCATTAATCACCACACGCTCAAGGCGGATTGGCAATTTCAGACTTTTATGTCCAGGTTTCCTCACGATGTTTTCCTTCACCGTCACTCAGAAATGTCCAAGATAAACTTAGAAGGTACATATGATTTTGAAAAATCACATTGGTACTGTCCGGATTCGAACCCAATACCTCGTGTTTACGAAGGATATATAAATATTTTGATGTACTTTGTTTTTACTTGTATGTTTATAAAGTCTACAGCGCCATTTGTCTAAGAAAATTAAATTCCCTATATATACTAAACCGTCCTCCCTTCGCTTTGGTATCAAAACTTTCATTCGGTTCTACAACAAACGCCTACGAAAAATATTATTGCACGTCAGTGGCGAAGCGTCCATATAACACGATTCCTGCCGGCTTCCCCTTTAAAATATGCCCTGACCTCCTTATACCTATCACTGCTTGAGTGTCTACTCAAAGACTAACTAGTCTTCCGAAACTCAATATATTTTAGTCCCACCGGAAAACCCTCCTCGGAAAAATGACTCTTCGCTACTGTTGCACGTGTCATATTGCATCATTTATTTACAAAGGCGCTTATATTTAAAATTACTGATATGTACATAATAAAATGTTATCTATTTGTAGCTTTCTAAAGGTAAATGAATTTATCGCTTACGTAGATGTTGAACGTAGCAATTTTGTCATATTTCGTTGTTTTCAATTTTTATCATATAAATGGGGCTATATTTTAAAAATATGTTCTGTTTAAATGCTAGAATTAGGTGAAAGCTGTATAAAAAGTAAGAAATCAATGCTTTACAGTTCTATTTATATACAAATAATACATTTGAAACTTGGTATGCGTTATTTTCATAGTAAAATAACTGTAAGCATTATGGTTACTTACTTTTTATACAGCTTTCACCTAATTCTAGCATGTAACAGAACAAAATGAAAATGAAAATTTATTTATTCGAAGAGGTTAATTAAATTAACACTTATGAACGTCAAAGTTTAAAAAATGTCAGCAAATTAACCTACAGCCAGTTCGCTGACGAAGTAGAGCTATGAGAAGAACTGGCAAGAAACTCAGGCCACTCTTTTTAATCGCCAGGTTATTACAATTTTTGTAAGTTACAATTTCAAGTAGCATGCAAAGTGACGCAGGCAATACACTTAACTCTATAGGTAATAATTACAGCTTTCTATGTTGTAAAGAAAAATTAAAAAGTAAAATGTGTGTTTTACAGGCTGCCTCAATTTGCATATTGCTACAAAAGGTAAAGGCAACATGTGAACTGTGATAAATGTTTCTATGTAGATATTATATAAACTGTTAATATTTGTTATAAGTATAAAGTAAGATGAACTTAATTTAATTTACCACAGGAGTTCACAATGTACCTCTATTTCACAAACCACAATGTAAAATTTTAACAATACTAAGTATACAATTTTAACAAAACAATACAAAATGTGTACTTAACTGTTCAATTATGACTCGGGCATGATGTAAAAATATATATTAAAAAAAAAAAACATTTTATATATTATTTATTATGTCAAAATGTATCAATAAATTAATGTCAAAAAATTATTTGAATAAAGCATGTCATTCTTACTAATTCATATTTTTATACACACATAACCATAACACAACATATTTTACATACACATATTTTACATACACATATTTTTAAAATATAGCTGTACGAGCCAATAACGCTCATACAGCACTTTTTATATGGATGCTTATGCGCCAAAATAATTACTTTAATTTAGTCGTAACAAAACTACCGTGACGCGCTAATGTGTAGTGTCATTAACCATAATCGTAATATTATTACGTAAAGTGCGACTCAGAGAACTAAACAGAACCTTTTATAGTGAAATACACAGTGACATATTATAACCGTGTGCTGTTAATTATTTCTCTATCACCCTCCACAACATAACAACTACTGAGGAACCGTCAACGACGTGATATCCTCAACAATAGCCCCGATTAAATGATAAAAATTGAAAACCACGAAATATGGCACTAAACTGCGACGTTGCTACTCATGACGCGTAAACACTTAAATCGCAACATTTTTACAAATAATTACATTATTGCTATAAACTAAAACAACTATTCACTAAATGTTTCAGCCAATACAGCCACAAGCCGCAACTCTTTAAATTTAAAACCGCCAAGAAAACCAGAATCCATCCAAAGTTCAGACCAGCCAACTGAGCCATACAAATCATACAAATATGAATCGCCAACCAAAATATTAGAAGAAGGACTTAAAAAAAAATATGGGGTTGATATAAGTATGAAAGAAGAATTGATTGATGAATTAAGAAAAAGGTTTAAAAAACCACAACCTTTATGTGTTAAAAGGAAAATTGTTAAGTAAGTATATGTTTAAACTAGCTGTTGCCAGCGGCTTTGTTCGCGTAGTTACATAACATGTATATTTAGTACTAACGCTATACGCTAAAAGAATTATTCAAATCCGATGGGTAGTACCAGAGATTAGCGCGTTCAAATAAACAAACTTTTCACTTTATATAATAGTACTAGCTGCGTCCCACGGCTTCGTCCGCGCGCAAAATATGGTTTGTTGTATCCCTCGAGAACCAGACCGATATTCGGGATAAAAAGTATTTTTCATTTTTCATCGAAATCGGTTCAGCCATTTAGGCGCTGAGTTGTAACAAACACACACAAACTTTCGCATTTATAATATTAATATACTATTTTGTCCACAGTGATATTTTAAACGGATTATTCGACTGTCTCCTACAAGACAGAAAGCAGAAGGAACCTATAAAACTTAGCAGTTCGCCTAAGAAATGTACTGAAGTGAATGAAGATGTGATTCTTGTAAGTAATAGAAGAGTGATAATCTACCATACAATAACAAGTACCTCTGTGGTTCAATGGTACTGTGTACGGACTACGAGAGGTCGCGGGTTCGATGCCCGATCAGTGCAAATATTTTTGTGCATGAACATGACTTTTTGCAGTGGTCAGTGTTTTTATATATAATTTATGTATTTATAAAAAAAGTTTTATTATCTGCATTCTAGAACCTATATTTAATAGCCATACATTGTTCATACTACTCATTTTTGCTTTTCCCAATAGCAAAAAGAATATTAAATATAATTTATTTTGTTTTAGGTACAACACACTCCAGAAATAATAAACCTTACGGCAGAAGAAAACTCAGATCAGAAAATAGAGAATTTTCCATTTAATAATTATCCTATGTTAAACACACCAAAGAAGCTTAAAATGGTTGACATAGAAAAAGATTCGAGCTTAGAAATATCAGCGAAAGATGAAATCGTTAATATTGACGTGTTTAAAATAGAAAATACGGGAAAAGATAGCCCAAAAAACAGCACATTTAAATATAATCCATGTAATAAAGATATTATTGCTAAAAACATTGATAAAGATATAGAAAGTTTTAAAAATCAGTATTTAAGCGAAGTTGGATATAAAGAAAACTTGAAGAGTAGAAAAAGGAAACACGACGAAAAAATTGTTGTCGAAATTGAGGAAAAACGTAAATTAAAACGTAGCATCTCCATTAAAAATAAAAATATTCAAGTGAAAATTAAATGGAGAAAGGAACAAGTAAAATTGCAGTTTAATAAATTGAAAAAGAAGAATAAGTATAAACAATATGTATTGAATTATTCACCGGAGGAAAATATGAATAATACTGACGTTTATAAATGTTCTCTAAGTAAGCCGTCACAAAATGTTACACCGATCAAAAGAAAATATTCTAAACAAGAAAAATCGCCAGATAACTTAGTACAGACTTCTATTGATAAGTTCTTTAAGATTAAACTTACTGAGAACGATTAAATATGCCTTTCATGCTGAGAAATGTTCACTGCTGGGCAAAAGTGGGCAAAAGCAAAAGTGCCACCCTTTCACAGTGGAATCTAAAGGGTCTCGAACCAAACGGTTCAGCACTTTATACTTTTTTCGCTCAATTAAAGCCTGGAACTCTTTGCCAGCGCACGTGTTCCCATCTAATTTTGATCCTGGGTCTTTTAAGCGGGGCGTGAAAAAGCATCTCACTAAGCCGCCATAGTGGAGGCCTCCACCATACCAGTAGTTTATTGGCTTTTGGAATGGTGTCCGCCGCTTCTGGATTCCACTTACTGCTTACCATCAGGCAGAGTGGAGTCACTTTGGTAGGCTAATATAAAAAAAAAAATCACTTGTGTGTTAATAGTTGTCAGTTTTTTATATATACCGTAACCTTGTTTTATAAGTATCGCAGAAAAATGCTTATAAAACAACAAAGCTTGTTGTTTAATGTATAGGGAGAAGGGAATAAGGAAGGAAAAGGGAAAAAGCAGAGGACTGAGGTAATTAGGGGTAGTATTTATAAACGAAGCTCAGGTATTGAGTACACGTACTTAATACCGTCTCTTTCTAACTACGGTCTCGGGCCTCTAGTTAGAGACAGGGGTATGATTCAAGTGCGCGTATTCAACTCAATACCTGAAATGCGTTTATAAATACTGGCCTAAGTCTCCGGCGCTGTCACTCATCAAGCGAAACTGAAGTATAAAAACTAATAGACGTCGATATATTTCTGAGAGGAAAGTATTTTGATCCACAATCTACTACCATGCTTACATTTGGATTTCACAATTATTCGTTTTGAATATTATTTTTGTTGTATTTCTTTAGTTATAATAATGTAATACTAATTTATAGTATATTATTTATACATATTGGACTGCTTAGTTGTATTTTATACAATAAAATACATAAATAATATATTCTTGTTTTATTATACTTAAACCAATTGTTATCCAATGGGAGCCAACGACCCTTATTCAAGACCTTAATATTTGAGGCCTTACATATTCTACATGTATTTTTTTAATCTTGAGTCTTCTATGCAGGGCGTGAAAAAGCATCGGGTAGTCTCATAAAGCCGCCATTGCAGAGGCCACATTCCTACAAACTTTATAAACAAAAAATAAAAGTACAAGGGGAGCAGAAAATGGTAGAAAGGTTGCTAAAAACGGATAAATCTACCTTTACCTTTAATTCTAGTAAACTATAATATCAGACAATAGTATAAAATAGAGTTAAAACTCACTTTTAAGAGAAAATAAAGTACCTTCTACTACATTTTACTAGAACATCAAGAATTTGTAGGAACACAAATGAACTGTTCAATCTAAATTCTGTATAATAAGTACTAGGGTACCAGAAATATGTAAGATGTTGTTGTTTGTTATGTCAAAATTATTTTGTTACCTACCCACATATTCAGTTATTTTTTATTTCAATTTGTAGCAACCTTCGATGTTTTATTTTAAAAAGTGAGGTTGCATCGAGTGATTTCGATTTATTTAAACTAGAATTGGGGGAGACCTATGTCCAACGGTGGATTTATTTTTCCCTCATTGCCAGAGGTTCAATTAACTGAACTAGTGGCAATTTGATTTGAAACTGGAATCAGAGACATTCCATTGTATCAATTAAATTGTCAGCCTTAGGACCTCACTCAACCTTGTCTGAAAAAGATAAAAAGGCATTTGTCAGTCATTAAACGGATTCATCACGACGACCACTGTGATGACAGTAAGTGATATCAAAACACAAGAATACGGGGCTCTCTAGTTACCCTGGAGTAACACAAGTGAACCACAAACTAAAATAATATAAAATAAGATAATACTTAAAAGTTTTTACTTACATATGTTTTGTTTACGAACTAGTCGTCGTTGGACGAACGATCGCCCGTGTTGTTGCACGCTAGATTAACAGGATTCATCACGTTTTTCTTTACAGCTATAGGCCAAATAACTTGACAAACTTGCCAAGGGCACCAGATCAGTAACTTGACAGCGGGCAGCTTAAGCCACTGCTGTACTAGTAGAAAAGTTCTCTTTTAAAAATTACTACCATATCAGCTACCCTCGAGAGACTACAGACTAGAAAACAAGTTGAGGATTGCGCTTTCATAAAAGGTGAATATTTTTTGGTAAAATGTAATGTCAACTCGTGTACTTTAGCCACTTCTGAAGTTGGCTAGTCATTAAATTACGTTTGTCTGACCATGAGGACATGTATGTCCTCGTAGTCATACTGTTATGACAGCCTAGTATGACCCCTTTTTATGAGAAATTCGCTATATTTTGTTTGTTTTGCCTCTTTTTGTCCTTAGCTCTTTAAAAATAGGTGCAAGATTGACCTTATTGGCAAATTAAAAAAAAATTATGACAATTCTTTTGCTGCCCGATTTTCTTTTGTTTTTGTAATCAAAAATAAAAGGAACACTGGCAATTTTTTATTGCTGTTCTAACAACTTTCAACTTTAGTAGTAAGTAGGGTAATTCAAATACCGGTGTTACTACTAGTAGTAAGATTGGTAGTAACACCGGCAAAAAAGGGTCTGACCTACAGGAAACGGGGCAGACAATAGATAAGTCCATATCAGTGGTGTAGCATGCCCTAAATGGGCCCTGTATCAAAACAAAAAATACCGAGACTAGCAGCCCAATCACCTCCTCTGTGTTCTTCCTATTCACTTTTGCTTCCTCATAACTTCTCCCAAGGTCGGCAACGGCTTGGTTGTTTTCTAAGCATTATATCTGCAATGCTTAGGAAACTATCATGTTCATATTTTTCAGTTACCACTTACCATCATTTAGGTCGCATACTTGATTAGAAGTTTATTAAAATGTTCAATAATTCTGCGACTCAAGACCATTAAGTTAAGGTCAGTACTTCTATTTACAATAAAAACGGATATTCTTTGCAAAAATGACTTTATTTGTAATTTATTATTACAAATATAGTCTATCACAGAGAAATTACGTTGTTTTAGAAAAAGATGTTTTTGTATTGATATTAAATATAGAGGAAATTTGGATACTGTATTTGAGAAAATTTAACTGAATGTAACCAGTACTAATTCAATATGTGAACTTGAAGAGGTCAAGGTCATGAGGTCAGCTGTCAGTGACCTTGAGGTCAAGTCAAAGACGAACTTAAAACACTTTTGAAAGTTTGTTTTGACAATTATATAGAAAATATATATAATTTTCTCCCAACAATATCCAAATATATTTTTAAAGAAAACTACTAACTGAGATCATATTTTTTTTCTATTTTTCAAAAGATTTGTATTTTTTTTTGTCATTTATTAGTTTTAAACTACTATGTTACTACTACTGACAGAAAATTAAAAAAAAAAATTATAATGCCAATGTTTTTTTTAAACTCACATCGAGTTAGTCGCTGTTGAAAATATATTAATAATAATTAATTAATATTGTTTTTTTTTACAATAACTACATAATACTTACAATTAATAATAAAATGTACTTAAACAAGAAAAAACTTCGGTGGATCTTTTTACTTTTTCTCTCTCATATAAAAAAGTTTACATTCGCTCGTGTGACTCATGCTTATATTTAATTAAAAAAGAAATTTTGATAGACTTGGGGAGCAACTGTGAGTATAGCAACTATCCGGCAACATTTATGATATGAATTTTCGTAGCATAAAATTACGTAATTATACAGGCCATTACTATTTACATTATTTAAAAATTTATGTCAAATTGTTACTGTCATTGTTATATTTTAATTTTTTTGTTATGGCCACTCTATTTCATTTTAAATAGTATTAAATAAAGAAAAATATGTAAATAAATCACAATGTATCAAATATTTTTATTTAGAAAACATTTTTTGACGATAAGACCTATATAATTTTTTAAATATTTATATAAAAATTTGACTACGCCGATATATTTTGACCCCCACAGTTAGGACCCCAAAGCTTACACTTACCATCTAGTAAAAATATGAAATATTCTTTTGAACTATTTTCCTTTAAGAAATCACAGTAGGGAAAAGCTTCAGTGGATAGGCAACGTTTTTAACGAAAACGAAAAAAAACTAGGTAGATGCCTTCGCATGTATTCTTCTCCCACCAAGACACATGACAATTTTTGTCATCTGTTCTTTGGTAGAGTGATTTTGGGATATTACTCGAAACGCACGAGTTATCTAATAGAAAAATATTATGCTACTGGTGCGTTTCGAGGAATATTTTTGGTGCGTTTCGAGGAGTACCCAATGATTTAATAAAAATTTGAGAAAGTTTAATGTGCATATACGACACGGAATTTTGTGTTTGTGATGTTGTCGTGTACACGTACCTTCTAAAAACAGTCTTCAAACCTTATGAAACATTAGAAGCCACATCCCTAGTTAAGTCTAGAAACATTACCTATCCTAATATGCATATATTTATAATTAAAAAGAAAACAACTTTTCTCAATGACCAATAATGCAAATACTTTTTTATTATTTTAAAATGTCAATTTTTTTGTAAATTTTAATTGCACCATTTTTTATATTTTTTTTTTGTTGTCTGATTATTTAACTTATGATACATACATTAGATATTTGCTCAACTTCTGAGCAACTGTTGAGCGATAGTCGGCCGAAAGTCGCCCGAGAGTCGGCCGACAGTTGCCCGACAGTTGCGCGACATCTCTACACACAATCACATACATTTTGAAACGATCAAAATTAGGATCGCGGACATTCGTATTTAAAAACTAACACACATACAAGAAAACAATTTTATATAATACAATAACTGCCCGTCCTTGCTTCGCATTGGTATCAAGTTTCCCACTTGGTTCACTATTATATGTGCTGCTCGGCTCCTATAGGTGGTAGCGTAATGTATACTTGAAAAATGCACTATAAAACAGTGAAAACTGTATTCAAACCCATTGAGCAGTTCTTGAGATTAGCGATTTTTTAAAACAGCAGTCTTTCAGAGACTTCCTTTTAAAATAAGTATCTGTTCTACTTTAAGACGCTTCCGTTTATATAATAGTAAAGCTCAAAATTACGTGTGATTTCGGGTCGGAGACGCTAGTTATCTTTAATATCTATTATATGAAGGGTAAAAGTTTGTATGAACGCGTTTATCTTTAGAACTATCATCGGATATGAATAATTATTTTAGCGTATGAAAGCCCAGTTCTTCAGGAAGGTTATAGGCTATGCAACATCACGCTACTAGCGACGGGAGCAGAGCAGTAAGCAAACATGTAACCACAGATCGGGCACCTAATTGTATAATATAATATTGTTTTTTATAAATACTTAACCGATTTTGCGACAACGCGAAGACCACTAAAATAATGTATTATCTCAATAGAGATGTTAAAGTTTTTAAGAATATTTTGCAATTATGAAAATAAGTAATATTAATACTTAATTTTGTAATATTTAAATGAATCTGGATCATACACCAATAGTGTTGCCAATTTCGTAATTTTTTTAATTCTACTAAAATGAAAGTTTTAGCTCTCGGTATGTATATCTGTGTAAAAATAAATTTATTTGTCTATAATAAAAAAATATTGGTTCTTTAGTAGTTTTTGATGATGGTAATATTGACCAAAATTGATATTACACCCTCTGCCATAAACAAATATTTTTTTAAATTGCAAAATATTCTGCACATTTACTGTAATTTAAATGCATCTCTCTGGCAATATGCAAATATATGGAAATGTTTTATCTGGTTTCTGGTTCAACAATTTGACAAAATCTGGATTTATTAAGTTTGTTATTGTGACATTAATTTACTCAGATCTTTATATAAAGCCAAGTATATACAAATTTGCTAATGTCTGGATATTATAATACAACTTTTAAACAGTTTTTACAATCCAGACGCAATACTCTATTTTAACAGCACACACTCCACTTTTATATTTCTGAATATTTGTCTGGTTATTTGCAGCAAGCTAAACACTGATTACACATATATTTCTGGATTTCTTATAGTCAGATATTTGATTACTTATTTCTGAACTTGCTTGCATCTGGTTCTTACTCGTAGTTATTTGCAAGTGTCTGGATGTCTCGTTTTCTGTATTTGGTGGATCTTATATTTCAGAATAATTGCTTGCGTCTGGTTTACTCACTCATCTGGATATTTGCAAGTGTCTGGATATGTCTAGATTGTCTGGCGGGTCCTCGCGATGTTTGCCTCTAGTTGTCGCAATATACCGGTAGCACGGGGCTTCGTGGCCAATCTGATGTTTCTTCGTTCTCGCTGCTTTCGCTGCCCGATCTGGTTAATACAAAAGTTCGCTTTAGTTATTTTTTATTTATTTTATTCTAGAATTCATTTCCCATGTCGTAAAATGTGGTTATGAGAATTATTTGTACATAATATAGAATTTATGCTGTGATATACAACTATGCCTACTCGTTCATTGAAAAATTGTTACGATACTATTATTCCTATCGAAAGGTGTCTATTGCTAGACATAGGCCTCTAACTATCGCTACTTGGATCAGGCTTGAGTCTTATCTACCACTAGCTGCGCCCCACGGCTTCGCTCGCACATAAAATGTGTTTTGTCTCCCTCGGAAAACAGACCGATTTTCAGGATAAAAATAGCCTTTATGTCTCCGTCGCCAAATCAATTGAAATCGGTTATGCCGTTTAGGCGTTGAGTGGTAACAAACAACAAAGCTAAAGCTAAAGCTTTTAAAGCTAAGTGTTTTATTATGTGAAATAATTCTGTTGTTTCACACTAAGCAAGTCTTAAAGAATTGCTACGAACCGTCCGATGCAGCGTAGGCAGATCCCTCACAAGGTGGACCATAGACCTTATTAGGGTGGCCGGCAACCGATAGATAATGATGGCGAAGGTTAAAAATTTATTATATTTACCTGTTTCTCGCAGGTGTCACGTCTACTTGTAGATGCTGTTCTTCAATGGTCGGCAGTAGCGACGTGAGCCGATCCGTCGGCCGAAGTACCTGTACGCAAACACTGTCCATTTACCAAGTGTCATGATTAATCTCAGTAGAGATACTACAATTACACATTAGCGTTCAATATAATAACGCGTTCAGGATGTTGGTGGGGTTGCCACGCTTCTGTAGTGTCTCAGGGATGTTTGCAGATGCTAAAATGGACTGTTTCTATAGCGCATCCCTGGTGCACAGAGTGCGGGGCAGCACTAACAGCATCCTGAACATATTTCAGACAGGCTAGATTGCTTGTAAGTTAATCACTGCGGCGCTGTCTCCCATGGGTTAGTGCTGCAGTGATGTACTTAATCATTCAAACATTGTATTTATAATATTTTACTAACATAGTTTTTAAATTTAAGTATTAAGTACTAACATATTGTGATGTGTGATGTTATTTTAATAAATATTTTTTGTTTTTTTTTATTATTGCGTGTTCACGAATTCGTTTAGGCTATTTATATTGTATTACCATACAATAAAATATGTGTTGGTTAAATACACATTGATATTTTATATTATACTGAGATCAGCAGCAATGATTCTCAGCAGATTTGATGTTGTATATGTACCGGACAAAATATTAGGATGGCTCGTATACAGAGTGTATACGACGGTTTGATATTAAATGAAAAGGCAGCTGTTACTAGTCCGTATAATGATTTCAAATTAATCAAAAAATGTTTTGACGAAAAACATAAATTAAAATTTTCTAATATAATAAATAATATTTTAGTAGTAACAAAGTAATACATCATTTATTATGACAAGTTCACTGACCCGTAATGAGCGGCAACGTTTATCCTTCGACGTGGATTATGACTTAAGTCAGTGACCATTTTACGTACTTACAGGGTGTTTAGAATTAAAGAAATTAAAAAGTAGTCCTGTGTCTAAACTATTGAAGATATTTAGTTAATTTTTTTTTGTCTCGTTTTATAATGTCACATACTATACGTAATTGCATCTAATATCATACCGTCGTATACAGTCTGTATATACATCAGTTCCCTCCCCAGTTACCTTGAGCGTGCGCTCCGACAGCCTCCACACGAGCGCCTGGCGCGGCTGGCGGCGCGCGCCGCAGCGCTCGTAGCGCGCCAGCACGCGCCGCACGCGCGCGCCGCAGCGGGCGAGCGGCGCCTCCGACATCTGAACATACACACACTTTTTGTTACTACTATATAACCGTTGGATTACTTATCAATAATAATAATAATATTCTACCACATTCACACAGCGCCATCTAGCCCCAAATTAAGCAATTATATTTGCTTGTGTACTAAACTACTAATATACTACTTAAATAAATTTATTTTTTGTAAATACATACAGTTAGGGTAACCATTTTGTAGGGTATAAAAAGGGTGCGCAATAGCAGCGCGCTCTCATTTGTCGGGTGTCGTTTCGAGGGTAAACATCATGATTTGGTATTCCGTGAGTCAGTTGAATTTCTTTTCGATATAATTATTTTGTTCCTTAGAATATTGTAAAATTAATAAAATTAAATAAAATTGTAATTAGTTTTTGTCTAGTTTTGTTTTTTTATATTATAAATATCAAACTACCTTCTAAATTCAGAAGTGGGATAAAAAACCCACTAAAATTTTAAATCAAACAAAAAAACAAAGTAATTGTCTTTTGTTATTATCTGTGTTACATATTCTTTCTACTGTGTTGTGTATCGAGTTAGTGTTCGGTTTTAAAGTGTTAAAATCATTATGCCTATAAGTCGCAACCGTCGAACGGAAAGTGGCTCACGTCATTCACGTGATAATTCGACTTCTCGACGGCCTGAAAGATCCAGGTCACGTCATTCGCGTGATAATTTCACTTCTAGATCGCGCGAAAAGTCCGTAAGATCACGTTCTCGGGATAGATCAATGTCCAGGTCGCGATCACATCGCGAATATCGTCGCAATCTTAGTAGATCAAACGGTAGTCGTAATAAAGATTGTGATCGTATTCGACAGAGGTTATGCAGTTTACATAATACGCCACCGCGCACCAGACATTCATCTAAACCACCCTCAAATAGTGAAGATTGGATGCTATCGAACACTCTAGTAATGAAGTGACCTGTATCACGCGTGGCACAAAGAAATCGAAGGGTAATTCTTTACAAGACACGTACGCAATTAATAATCACGTAGTAAGCAACGATAATATCGAATCTAACGTCTGTATTTTATCTAACTTGAACGATGTTCAGCCTCAAGCATGCGTAGATAATTCTGAAAGTCTTTCTACCACTCGTGACCACGATCCAACCGCTCGTAGTTGCGATAATTTGTCATCCATAACTGTGTTAGCGGATGCCTTAAGGTCGTTGCAACCAGTAAGATCTCGCGATTATTACGTCTCTAATTTCGACCCAACCATACATGACATTGAGCAATGGTGTTTAGAAGTAGACCGAGCAATGACCACGAACCGTTGGAGTGATCAGGAGTGTTTATCCCGCGTGGCATCGTGCCTAAAAGGGGATGCTAAAACATGGCTTAACGAATGGGTGACTAATGACCGCACGTGGTCTAACTTTAAAGTTGAATTCAAACCTCTTTGTCCTCGAAAATTAGATTACGCTATCTTATTTGATGCAATGAATACGACGTCCTACAAATATACTACCTACGCCGAATATGCTCGACGTACCTTACTCCGATTACGTGAAGTTAAGGGTTTAAGCGAAGAGCTCATTACTCTAATAGTTATAAGAGACATAGATAGTCCTCAGATATGAGCCGCCGCGGCTAACGCTAACTTGGCGTCTGGAGAATTGGTCTCATTTTTGTCGAATTATACAAAACCAAAACGCGAAAAAATAAATCATTTAAAAACTAATTCTAGTAACAGACCGCAATCAAATACGTCACGGAAAGCAGTCCGATGTTTTAAATGCAATCGACGCGGGCACGTAGAGCGAAACAGTAACAAAAATAAACGAAATAACGATACAGCAAATGAGACTACTTCTTCCCCTGCCAAACCCGAAATCGTGTGTTCATTTTGTTAGAAGGCGGGACACACAGAACAAAAGTGTTTTGCTAAGGATCGATCACAACCGCGAAATCAGCGAAATGTGAATCTTTGTACACCTAGAGCAAACAATAATAACGACGTTGTATCTGCTGTAGTCGAGGGAATACCTAGGACGTACTAATCGATAGCGGTGCCCATAACATATCGCTGATTTCTTCGGATGGTTCTTAGGTATCTCTCGAGTCAACCTAAACCCACATACTGTACTTTAAAGGGTATTAGCGAAAAAGAGATAGTGGCTACTTCTTTTGTTACTGTAATTATCGAATTAAATGGTATTTCGGTAGAGACTGATCTAGTTGTAGTGCCGTCATCTTGTATGAATACGCCTATTGTCGTGGGTACGGATGTTTTAAATCGCAACGGGATTATGTACATACGCACTAAGGACAAGCATTATATCACTCGTGTCCTTGATGATGCCCTTGTTTCGGTGAATCAAGTCCAAGCTTTTAACCAATTAACAATTATCACCCCTTTACAGGGAGGCAGTTTAGAGTCACTTAAGCTTGTACTAAAGACTTTTTCAACCTTTCTCATAACTGGTACTGCCACTACCACTGTAACGACTGGGGAAATGGAAATCAAACTTACTAGTATGACTCCCATAACCTATCGTCCGTACAAGTTATCGTACGGTGAGCAACTCAAAGTGCGTGAGATAGTGAAGGACCTTATGGACAAGGGCATCATCAGAGAGTCTCGATCTGAGTACTGGCGTACTCTATTCCTATCATTTTGGTAAAGAAAAAGGATAGGACTGATCGTATGTGCGTCGACTTTAGGGCACTCAATCGAATTACGGAGAGAGAGAGGTACCCACTCCCTCTCATAGACGATCAAATAGATCAACTTCGGCGATATACCTTCTTCAGCAGTCTTGATATGGAGACTGGTTTTCACCAAATTAAAATTAAAGACGATTCTGTCCGCTTTACTGGGTTCGTCACACCGGAAGGTCATTACGAATATTTGAAGATGCCTTATGGTTTGACGAACTCGCCGATAGTTTACCAACGCATCCTCAATCACACGCTACGCGAATTCATAGAAGCAGGTCACATATAATATATTGATATGTCCTCTTACTAAGCGATACGGTCGAGGAGGGTATTTCACTGCTTAAAGATGTACTCCATACATTAACAAAGTCGGGGTTTTCAATAAACATTAAAAAATGTTCCTTTTTGACTACCGAGCTTGAATACCTAGGTAGATTAGTGAGTGGTGGTCAGGTGCGACCGAGCCCGCCGAAAGTCGAAGCTCTTAAAAATTCATCAGCGCCTAAAAACGTAAAACAAGTTCGACAACTACTCGGGCTACCTGGTTACTTTCGTATATACATCTCCGCTTATGCAACAAAAACGGCGTGTATATCTCTTTTGACAAAGAAGGGTGTAAAATTTAACTGGGGCCCTGAACAGGAGAGGGTACGTCAAGACCTAATAACTTGTTTGACTAGTGAGCCGGTCCTTACAATCTTTAATCCAGGGTTCACTACCGAGGTTCAGAGAGCAGCGCGGGATACGGAGCTTCTCTCATGCAGACTCACCCAGACGGTAGCAAGCATGTTGTGGCATACTTTAGCAAAGTTACACGGGGAGCAGAAGACAAGTACCATAGTTACGAGTTGGAGACTTTGGCGGTGGTGAAGGCTTTGCAGCATTTCCGACATTACTTGGTGGGAATTACTTTTAAGGTCGTCACCGACTGCAATGCTCTCAAATCTACTGAAAGTAAGAAAGATCTTCTTCCCCGTGTGGCTCGCTGGTGGATCTACTTGCAAGATTTTAACTTTTCAATAGAATACAGAAAAGGAGTTTGTTGCAACATGCTGACTACTTCAGTAGGAACCCTGTATCGTTAGTTAACCAAATATCTAGACCGCGTAATTGGGTACAAATTGCGCAAGCTGCCGACGATGAGACAAAAGACCTTATGCAGAAGCTGTTAGAAGGTCAACTTGATTCTAACAGATATGTTGTGCGAAATGAACTGCTATATTACAAGTACACTCATGTAGGCGAGGAACCGCGTCTCCTCTGTTATATTCCAAAGGGTCACCGTCTCAGTCTGTTAAGAATCTTTCATGACGAACACGAACACGTTAATGCTGATAAAACCCTAGACCTTATTTTAAAACACTTCTGGTTTCCCGGACTTCGCCAGTTAGTCAACAAGTATGTTACACACTGTTTAATGTGTGTCAAAAAAACGAGTTCCAAGAGCTCAACTCCAAAATGTTGCGTCCTGGCCAAAGCCTAATGCCCCATTCGACACCGTCCATATTGACGCACTAGGACCTTTACCGCAGTCCGAAGGGTACAAGTTTGTGTTAATATTAGTTAGTTTTATCTCCTTTACCCAATATATCGCCAAGATACTAACGAGCTTATGAGAGTGATGACTCAAGCCATTTCATTATTTGGGTTACCTAAGCTATTGATCACTGACAGAGGTCGTATGTTTGAATCCCAACAGTTCGTTAAGTGGGTTAGCGATTTAGGCGCAGACTTGCATTATATCACTCCAGAGATGCACAACTCAAACGGGCAAGTCAAACGATACGTAAGAACGGTGCTGAATATGCTGCGGGTTGAAGTGGGTCACCGTAACGCTGCTTGGTCGGAAACTCTCTGGAAGCTTCAACTCGTTTTAAACATCACAAAGCAAAAGACCACTCAAGCTTCTCCGATTAACTTAATGATAGGTACCGACGCTACGACTCCAGTTATAAGGTCATTGGTCCGTGACGTAGCATTGAGCAGTCCAGCTAACAACAGGGAATCCTTAAGAGAAGTCAACAGGAATCGCGCTTCTGACTTGCTAAAGAAAAACCAAGAAAAACAAGATGCTTCCGTTAATCGATCCAGACGCCCACCAAGAGCATACAATGTGGTGATCTCACTTTTGTTATTAAGTATTCGCAGTCTACTGGCAAGTTAGACCCTGGAATGCGAGGACCATACAGGGTCACAAAGATCCTACCTAACGGTCGTTATGAACTCAAGCTGTTGAGCGGAGGCTTAGGAAAAACGACTCAAGCTGCGTCCCAGTACATGGTCCCTTGGAAAGGGGAATGGTGCCCGGAGACATGTGCTATTTTCTTCGATGGTGAGTGTTGTATGTGTCTAATCCCATGTTTCTTGTTTTGGTGACTTTGACTTGACTTTCACAGAAGCAGCTTTTGTGTTTCGTGTCGAGATGCATTCGGCAATGGCTGCTTTCCAGGCGTCTGCTACCCTGAATGTGTATGGCACCAACGACGCTGGTCACCTTAACGTCTGATTTACAAACGGGTCGATGATCACCTTACGTTTGTCGCGCAAGCGGGTGGTTGTCGCCTTACGTTTGTCGCCTTGTGATTAATATACCAGCGGGTATCAATTACCTTACGCTTATTGCACAGACGGGCGCTTGTTGCCTTACGTTTGTCGGACGGGCGTTAAGTGCCTTACGTCTATTGCATTGCTAATGGTTACGTATATGCAACGATCTAGGATGATTGGGACGCTAATCACCTTATATCATAGTAATCTTACTCCCTTTTTACTGACTCTTATTACTATTCTAACCATTATGAGATCCTAACTAAAAGTTGAGTGTTGTACTAACGCAAACAATACCTTTCAGATAATTATAGTGACGATGATAACTCAGAACCATCCATGCCAACATAAGATGATATGGCAGATCCATCTATGTCAACATAAGATGATATGGCAGATCCATCTATGTCAACATAAGATGATATGGCAGATCCATCCATGCCAACATAAGATGATATGGCAGATCCATCTATGTCAACATAAGATGATATGGCAGATCCATCTATGTCAACATAAGATGATATGGCAGATCCATCTATGTCAACATAAGATGATATGGCAGATCCATCTATGTCAACATAAGATGATATGGCAGATCCATCTATGTCAACATAAGATGATATGGCAGATCCATCCATGTCAACATAAGATGATATGGCAGATCCATCTATGTCAACATAAGATGATATGGCAGATCCATCTATGTCAACATAAGATGATATGGTAGATCCATCTATGTCAACATAAGATGATATGGCAGATCCATCTATGTCAACATAAGATGATATGGCAGATCCATCTATGTCAACATAAGATGATATGGCAGATCCATCTATGTCAACACAGAATGATGCGGAAGTGCAACAGTCTGCGACAACACCGCATGTCGTGGTGGCGGGACCATCCATGCCAACACTAGATGTCAATGTGGTAGAGATTGGCAACAGTCACAGCAAGTCCCAACAGGCTCAGGTCGAGGACCCAGAGTCAGGAGAGGCCGAGTTAGGGTAACCATTTTGTAGGGTATAAAAAGGGTGCGCAATAGCAGCGCGCTCTCATTTGTCGGGTGTCGTTTCGAGGGTGAACATCGTGATTTGGTATTCCGTGAGTCAGTTGAATTTCTTTTTGATGTAATTATTTTGTTTCTTAGAATATTGTGAAATTAAAAAAAAATTAAATAAAATTGTAATTAGTTTTTGTCTAGAGTTTTGTTTTTTTTTTGTAAATATTAAACTACCTTCTAAATATACATATTATAGATAAATTACACCCAGACACAGAACAAACAATCATGCTCATCACACAAAGGTTTGTCCTGGGTGGGAATCGAACTCACGACCTCCGGTTTAGCAGTCAGGGTCACTAACCACTAGACCAACAGACCGGTCACCAAACATCGTAAGTCCAGTATACATGTTAAGTACGTAAGTCCATTTATTTAATCATGGTATCAATTATTTAAATGTAATAAAAGTTGCATCTCTTTATTTTTAATATTAGTTATTTAATAAAATAGTTTTTTCTTCCTACTCTAAAATTTGACCATATGGAGATATAAAGTTTGATAACAAACACCAGAATTTTTAGCATGTTCTTATCAAAACTTTACTTTTAAATAACTATTGCCCTAAGCACCATTCGCGTTAATGTCAGTTTTATCTGTTTATATACTATCAATTTGTCATACAAACTTCCATCTCTTATTTCAACACCATCAAGTCATTTTTTAAAAACAGCCTATGTTGTTCCCCGAGGTCTAATCTATGTCTGTACCAAATTTCATCAAAATCGATTCAATGGTTTGGGCGTGAAAGTGTAACAGACAGACAGACCGAGTTACTTTCGCATTTATTTTATTTGGCTTAAAAGTATTGAATTAGATGATGAAATTTTGTACGGAAAAATGCCATATAACCGACAATCACGCGGGCGGAGCTGGGGACAAAAGTTAATGATTTATATTCACAATTTTTATATCAATAGCAGTATTATGAGATAGGGTTAAGAATATAATCTTTTCTTTTTACCTATCACATATTTATTTATTTATTTATTATTGGAAAACCAACAGCTGTTCAAATTTAACAAATAGATAAGATAGGAAACAAAGCCAATTACAGGTTTTCACGTATAGACATAGAATAAGCACGCTTACACTAATTTACATCGAAATAAAAATTAAATTTAAAGTAAATAACTTACATGACAATGTATCTGTAGTTGCCGTGCGAAGTCATGCAGGTAGTAAGCATGATCACTCTCCACGCCGTTAGACAAAGACCATTCAGACAGCTGTTGCTCTGTGAAGAGGAAAAAAAACAATTATTTTTAAAAAAAAACCAGACCGATTTTCGGAATATGTATAACCATGTCCGTCTTTCGTATCAATATCTATGTACATACCAATTTTTATGGAAATCGGTTGAGACGTTTGACGTTGGCGCTGAGTGGTAACAAACACACACACAAAATTTCTAAGAAAATATTTAAATATTGGTAGGGTTGTATACGAAAAAATAAAAGCAAGCATGAAGGAGTGTGAGATACAAATTATAAACAAGTATAAATTTAATGTTTAATAGCAAATCGTATACTGAAGTAATACAAATACGAATTATTAGCGCTGAATTGCTATTTTAATGCATCTATAAGCGTGTTTGTTACTACTCAGCGCCTAAACGGCTGAACCAATTTCGATAAAAATTTTATGTTTTATCCCGAAACGAACTGGTTCCCGAGGAAGACGAAACATTTCAAGCGCGGGCGAAGCCGTAGGGCGTAGCTTTTATGTTATAAAGATGTAATACTAACCAAGTTTATGGTAGAGTAGTACCAGCGCCAACTCGCTAGTGCGAGCGTTAACACAGGCCGCGTCACAGGATACAATCTCCAATAAATGTTCTAGCTCCTGTTCCTATAAGAATAACATAATATTATTTAATACATACAAACTTCACGCCTGTCTAACTAGGGATGTTTTGAAAAATAAAATTAACACTATAATATTTTTATAATATTTAATATTTAATATAATATTTCAACAACTACACACAACGCCATCTAGACCCAAAGTAAGCATATTATATGCTTGTGTTATGGGTTCTAGAATACGGATATACCATACTTATATACTTTTTTTTTTTTGTAAATACATACATATTATACATAGAAACTACATAGAATTTGGGGGTAATAAGGACCTACTTACCGAATATGAGAGATGTAAAGGTATTTTCTTTGTTTATAATTAGTATTCAAGCCAAAATATACACACTAAAGTCTCATCTTATTTATTAACTCACATAATCTAGCATTTAGCTATAAACACTATTAGTAGTTTTACTGCCTCTGTGGTTCGGTGGTACTGTGTATGGACTACCACGCAGAGGTCGCAAGTTCGATGCTCGCTCAGTGCAAATATTTGTGTGCATATGTCTATTTGCATTGGTTTGAGTGTTCCTATATATATTATTAAAATGTATTTACAAAAAGGAAATTGTATTTAAGTATGTTTATCCGCATTCTAAAACCTATAAAACAAGCTATAATATGCTTACTTTGGATCTAGATGGCGTTGTGTGTAGTTAAGGTGTTATTTATTATATTATAGTATGAAAATGAATAAATTTTATTATTTTAAGACATGTTTCAAAGTAACATTAACTGCTTAAGACCTACACAATTGATATCTAAATAGAAAGTTAAATAATTTTGAAAACTACCAGGATCGATTACGAGTTGAGTACAATTTTTTATAAAATGTGTTAATGCAATTTTCCTTGTTACTAAAATCTATGATAAGAACAGTTCTTCATATGTCTTATAGTTTCACACTTTCCCATATTGACCCATCTAAATGTTACACCCGGTATATCTTTAGAAAATCTGCCATACTCACAGTAGGCATATTAGTCAGCGCAATTGCGAGTTGTTCAGCGTGCGTCAGCAACATGCTGCGAAACAGTCGCAGCCAGTCGAGCGGTGACACTGTACAGCCAGCGACGAGAGACAGCTTGTCTATTAACACATTCGACATGCGAGTAACGTCGCCGGCTGTGCATGTTGATTGGGAGATAGACACTGAAATAAGAAGCAATTGTTAGTTGTACAATTACAGAATAATCTTTAATGTGAATTTGTTTGTTTGTTTGTACGCGCTAATCTCTGAAACTACCAGTCGGATTTAAAAAAATCTTTTTGCGTATGATAGCCCAGTTCTCGAGGTAGGCTATGTAACATCACGCTACTGTCGACGGGAGCAGAGCAGTAAGCAAAGACGCGGGTGAAACCGCGCCGCAGAAAGTTAGTGTATGATATATTTTACATTTAATCAATTTTTAACCTGTAGTCCACATCGAAAATCAAAATTCACTCACAGTTTGAAATCAAGTGTTCACGGTTTATCTATTAAAGATTAAAAGCGCTTTGATAGGTGTCTGAACCTGACGACTCAGTGCTGCCACCTCGTGGGCGCCATTTTAGAAAACTCACATTACAGTATTAAAATTCTCATTATTATTATTATAACTAGTTAGTATCAACATCCTGTTACATGAACCCAAAATTATTGGATTTATGCATTTTTCCAACCCGGGCCTGTCTTGGCGCTCGATACAAGTACCCTGGTTTGCCCCCCTCTCCCCCTCTAGATTAATAATAATAATAATATTCTACCACATGCACACAGCGCCATTTAGCCCCAAATGAAGCAATTATATTTGCTTGGGTTATGGGTACTGAACAACTGATATACTACTTATATACATTTTTTTTTGTAAATAATTCCATATTATAGATAAATTACACCCAGACACAGAACCAACAATCATGCTCAGCACACAAAGGTTTGTCCTGGGTGGGAATCGAACCCACGACCTCCGGCTTAGCAGTCAGGGTCACTAACCACTAGACCAACAGGCCAGTCAAAGATTCAACCCTGTATGTGTGTATGATCTCTCAGAGTTATGTAACTTACCAAGCTCTTCCACAGAGATGCTCCTGGGCGTGTTGGTGTTATGCTTGTACTGCTCCAGAGCGATGTTCATGCAAGACACAGTGATGCAAGGCACGTGGCATGGACGCACCTTCATTTTTGTAAGGAATCTGACAATAAAAATATTGTACGATTAGTTAAGCAGTCCTTTTCTTTAAGCAAGACAGACTGTTTTATAATTTTTAAACGAATTAAGGTCGATTTCAGAATGTGATCAACTAAAATTTTAGAATTAGGTGAAAACTGTAAAAAGTGAATAACCATAACACTTACTGTTATTTTACTATTATAGCGTTGTGACATTTTGTATGTCAAAGCTTATAACAAAATTAAATTATTAAAGAAATTAAAAGGTTTGTAATAATTTAGTTTTACAGGGACAATATGCTATTCCGTCGGGCTGCCCGCACGAACACTACGATGGCAGGGACCGTGCTCTGACCAGAGACGATCGGGCTTGTCATATATGACACACGTCTACTAGTGATGTTCGCTACACTATGAAAATAACGCAATGCAACTTTCCAATGTATTATTTGCATATAAATAGAACTGTAAACAAAATGATTTCTTTAAACAGTTTTTACCTAATTCTAAAATGTTAGCATAACATATTTTGAAAATATAGTTCCGATTAAAGGATAAAAATTAAAAACCACGAAATATGACACTAAATTGTGACGTCGACACTCATAAGGTGTAAATGTTTAGATAAGGTAGTCTTTAAAATGTCAATTTTGGTGTCTTCAAAAAGGTCTAGTTGTCATGTTCAAAAAAAAAATAGTACTGCTACAAACATAGGCATGCCTTTTTCAGCTCCTTGGCTAGTCGTAAACTGCCATCATCCATCTATTGCACTCTTGACGGTCTACCTTATGGAGAGTCAAATATAAATATAAAGATGACCTCTGTTTGTTAGCAATGTTTAGGAAAATTTCCGCCACCAGTTGACGCCACTTTTGTAAAAGGAAAGAACAACGTTATTAAATCAAACTATTTTCAGTGATCATTTCGTAAATTTTAATATTTAATTAACAAAATGGATAATTCACGTGCTTAAGGACCAAAGAAATTTGCTGGAGAGGGTTTTCTAAAATGGCGCCCAAGAGGTGACAGCACCGACGCGTCAGGTCTAGCTGTCAAGCTTTTAAAAAGTTATACCCTGATTGGCCCAATGTGACAGTGAAAATGGCGCCAACTAGTGGCGCAACATTTTTCTAAATGTGGTTTCAGGGCTTTTGGTTCATTCGTGGTTGTCAGGGCTAAACCGTGTTTGAAAAATTGAACAAAAACTATCAACGGCTGTATGTACTGACCTATCAAACAAATTGATGGCGTTGATAAGAACTTCGGCCGGCAGATCGTACCACACTTTAAGACAACGCAGGACATGCGCCGCGCCGTCTCGAGCCCCTGTCGTCACCTCGCCATTCTACAATATAAAACATACATTATTAATAATTTTTTGTTAACGCTGCTACAGTACCTACTAATAGCATTTTTCTTCACGCCCTTTATTCCCAAAGGGGTAGGCAGAGAAATTAAACTATCCACTTTTCGCAATTTTTTTATTTTCAGGTCCCATGGGCGAGCCCATTGCGATTTATCGGACACAATGCCAGACGCCGGGCCAATTGACTAAAACTGAGAATTTTTCGACAGAACAACTCAATATCACTTTACCCGACCCGGGGATCGAATCCGAGTTACCTCTACGTGGTAATCCGTACACAGTACCACCGAACCACAGAGGCTGAAGCATTTTTAACATTTTTGTTAAGCAAAGGTTTTTATGACACAGAAATATATGGTACAATATTCTACACCGAAAAGTTTAAAATACAATTTAAAAAATTTATACATCAAGCGTAAATATACGTATTTACATTCATAAATTAGCATGGTACGAAGGCCATGTCGTTATAAATGGAGGTCGACTTGTTATTGTAGCACTTACACCTAAAACGGCACACAATAAGTGGCCCTTAAGTCTTATAAATAATAGCTGCGACCCACAGCTTTGTCCGCGCCTAAAATGTTTTTGTCTTCCTCGGGAACCAGACCAATTTTCGGGATAAAAAGTAGCCTATGTCCGTCTCCGGCAACTAACCAATCTCCGTCTCCGGCACCAAACCTATCTACATACTAATTTTCATCGAAATCGGTTACTACTGAGTTATTAATGTATCCTAAAGTTGCGTTAAGGTCTCATTATTTATCCTTTATTGCCTAAAATCCCAGTTCGCAAACTGATGACCTTTTGATCTAAAAAAACAATCGCGCATTCGAAAATCGTATTGATTTTGAATGCGCAAGGTTAATAATATCATCATATTACTGACCTCTATACCATCGAGAAAACAAACACGTTTTGAAATAAGCGCCTTAAATTTTTAACTATCGATAAAAATTCAGATTTATACAAAAATACGGAAATATTTGTTACCTTGCCTAGTTGTTTATAAAAAATAACTTAATAATACTAGCCCGATATTGTTCCACTTAAAAACCTTCTTCTCATACAAAAGCATGACCTGAGCTTTTCAGGATCTGAACGTGGCTAAAGATAGAGCGGTCTAAGTGGTCAAGTACTACAGGTCGAATAAAACTTGACTTACAACACAATAAAGGTTCTCATGTACACAGTCAAAGCGAGAGAGCGGGTGGGCGACCACATTCTCACTCATCTCGCATCATCACTCATCCCGCATTCTCACTCTAGTAAATGAAAATTCTAAGTGACAGAAAACGTTTAAGGGCGATTTCGTGCTGCCAGATAGGGTTTAACCCTAAAAGTCAGGGGTCAAGTCAGTCAGTCGGACTAAAAATAATTCACCATCATCATTGGCGGCACTGCTGGACAAGGCTTTCACCAAATCGCAAAATCTTGCCCGATTTTTTGGCCTGTAAGCATTTTACTATCCAAAAACAATACAAACCTCAGATTCAGTAGGCAAACACAAGCTAGGTTGGAACTTGTGCTCCAACAGTAAATACTCATTGAGTCTATTGTACAGTTCTTGTGCTTGCTCCTCCTTGGTGCGCTGCGCTGACGTCGACGGCATTGACGTCACGCTCTCGTCAGCATCCGGGTGCCTCGCGCCCGATCTCAACATTATCGGGTATTGGCGCGAGTCGAGGGTGAATCGGCACCTAGAGAAATAACCAGTGTTAAAGTTTCTTAAAAACAAATAAGACCCGAGTCTGTCAAATTTGTGAAGCTGTTTCGTTCTCTCAAGTAAATAGTTTTTGTAGAAAAGTCAGCAACTAACTGCTCACTAAAAAACTTGCTTATTTACTTCCATCATTATAATCTTTTTAATTAAAAGACTGCCTCTTTCACTGTTGACTGACGAGACATCGATGGATGAGGACAATTCTTCAAATCTATCTATTTGCTTGAATACCTTCACTGTTGGCTGTTACCAGGTCTTAGTCATCGACATCCATGGCAAAAGCAGGTATTTAACTTGGAGTATTTTTCTAAAGACGTCCACTGCTTTACTTTCTGTTATTCCCTTACGACATCCATAAAAAGATAAAGGATGACTTCATACTCAAGAACGAGTCTATCAAGGCCTGAATACGTTTATTGAACAGTTATTCTAGTTGCTTTTTACGAACCTACGGGATTAAAAAATTCTAGACCATGCGGCCTTTATAATCTACTCACAATAATAATAAAACAAATACCTTACCTAAGCTAGCTTGTTGCTGGAGCAATCAGCGGCTTCTAGTCGTTGTTTATGCCCGCACCGATTCCCCCACGTCTCGTCCCGAAAGTTTGAGCGACCGGGCGCGGAGGCCCTAGTACCTGACAATCGAGAGTTCGATCAGCGCACTGCAGCCGAATGGCCGCTGAGCGATGATAGTGAGGAATAATGGATTGGAGGATCGATGATATGATGGAGGATTTTCTGTTAGGTGCAAATGCTAGTATATCGCGATGTATAAAATAGATCTGGGGGGTAAGATTAAGACTAGTATATCATCGATATAAACCAAAAAGATAAAGAAAATATTATGCACTTTTTGGTGTACGAATTGACACAAAAGGAGAGATTCAAAACTAATACTGAATCAAATATTCCAATTGAATTTTGGGTAGTAAATTACTTTATAAGGATTTTTGGTTAATGTAATAGGATTTTTGAGTAATGTTACAGGGTTTTTGGGTAGGATATCAAGGCTACTAAATGCAATGTTTTGTTGAAAAACAATTGCTCAGCCGCCTAGCCTCTCAGCGTCAGATACAAATACGACAATGGTTGAGCACTGTCGTAGGGCAGTACACTGTACTCTAGCGAGTGACAGCGACCAGCGTTTAATACAAAAACACAAAACACCACGGTCTCTCCCTTGACCCTAGTATACACTGGGAACGTTCTAGAACCCTTTATACTATATTTATGTGAACCGTTGATGGTTCGGTCGCAGCAAGCGACGCGGGTCTCTTGACAGGGATAATTAAATCAAATATAAAAATACCTGTAAAATTAATATTATAAATATGAGGCATTGGTGATAAGCCTTGGGTAAGCATAATATTATTATATTTTTAGGTCAACCAGTGTCTTTGTTTGTTAGGAAGACGTTTTAATAAAAGTGAAATATATTTTTGTATGTGTTCCTAAATTTTGATTACTCCCTCCGCTAGCAAGGAGTAAGTAGGTGATAGTCAACATTTTAAGCCAATCTGGGCCCCGCTTCTCGCCCTCTTTGTTGGCGCTATAGTAAATGGTAATATTATCAAAAAGAAGTTTTTCCGAAAGTCTGAAATATACAAGTAAGTAGACAAAAAATACTATGTACTACGAGTCAGCAGAGTTATCAGTACAAAAAATAGTAAATAAAAATATCAATATGATAAAAAAATTTAACACGCAGACATTTGTCGGCTTAGCATGCGTCTAGGTCCCCAAATCGGCTTCAGTCTATCTTATAGGGTAAGTTCACGCTGAACTAAATATAAAAGCGATAACGCCACATGAGCGATTGCAAATGTACTAATTTACATAGAAGACATCGCGCCATGGTCCATGATGTCGCATATTGTTGCTAGTTTTTACGTCGCGTCGCGCCGTCCTGCTGTCTGACCAGAGCTTAAACGGTTAACATATTTACTAAATACGTCTGATGTAACAAAGCTTATCAGTGTTAACTTACTAGAGATACGGATTGTTTGTATATGATAATCCTATAGTTCGCGTGCAGTGAGTGACTAAACAGCGAAGACGCAATGGTGACGTCTGATTTCGTTTATTTTAGTAGGTTTAGCAGTCGTCGAAACTCGAGTGTGTTCGAGGGTTCTTCGCTTACAGCGAAAGAAATTCTGCCTTACAAGAATCATAATAATGACGAACGAATAACCGTTGAGTTAATTCAGGGAAAGATTCGAGGGTCTATTCAAATAAAATTTATTGTCTTGGACGTCATCCAATAGGACTTTAACAGAAAACGAGTGTGGCCTAAAGACGGCTGATAAAAAAAATCGTAGGTGTTAAAACACCTACGATGGTAAACAAAAAAATGCGCGTAACTTAACGGTTATTTATATAAATGGTTTACATTACAATAGGTAAGTAATAGATCAAAGTTCAATGTATACAAAAACATCATTGTTTTTAAAATATACCTATCCTCATATCACTTAATGACTGAAATGCCGTTATCTTTTACGTAATATACAAAAAAATGCTTGTAATGTTTTTGTACTGTTTTTTTTTTTATATTAGCCTATCAAAATTACTCTGTCTGATGGTAAGTAATTAGTAGAAGAAGCAGCGGACTTCATTCTAAAAGCCATACGCCAAAGCCGTCACTCGCTTTTGTAAGGTGATTTTTCACAGACTTTTAATTTAGCAAAATGAGTACCTGAACCGTTTGAATAGGCTTTATTATTGATTTCACTATGAAAGAGTGGTACTTGAGTACCATACGTGACTTCCTGAATAGTAAAAAAAAACAAATAACAGACTGCACAACCTTAAGTAGGTAGGTAGTGATAATTGGTGGTCTTAAAGCTAAAAGTGATCTATTCCTATATTTATTTACTTCTATAAACACAGAGGTAAATAACCGCTAACCTAGGCATGCGTAGACATTAAGCATGCTGTAAAAATAATACTAATTAAAAAAGTATTTAGCATACGTAATACTTTCCTCTGTTTATGTAAGAATATGAAAGTATTGTAATTAAGTATGCGAGAGCCCTACATCATTATGGTTAAAGACTTTTGAAGCCCACTTGATCATAAGTGGAGACATGGCTGTGTTCTCGAAGCATAAACAATATTACACGGCAAAGGAGTTTATATCACGTTTCGTCGGCCACTAAGGGAGAATTTAAATAAATAAATAAATAAATTTGGTGCCATTCACAGGGTACTTACTGAACTTGTCAGAATACTGATATATTTGACATAAGTATCACTGAAAGACCAGGGAATCGAATTCATGTACCGATGTATACGTTTGTTTTCTAAAATGGCGCCTACGAGGTGGCAGCACTGAGACGTCAGGTTCCGGCACCTGTCAAAGCGCTTTCAATATTTGACAGATATCTGTGAATGATTCTATTGATTTCAAACTGTAAATGAATTTTGATTTTAAATTATTGTGAATGGAAAACCTTAGACCTAAGTGGCGCCAACTAGTGGCGATTGTTTTTCAAACCCTCTTTAGTTAAAATGTACTTAGGGTAGAATACTATCAGCGTAAGAATCTATTGTCCTATGCCATAAATCACTACCTACAACGAGTTTTTTTTACCTTCTCGATAACAGCAAAAATATTTTTAATACTGTAAATATTTTGTTACAACCAAAGGCACCTTGCGGTGTCCCTTTATCAGAGTGGAAAATACATAACAGTATTATCTTAACGAAAACGAAACTCAGCCATAATTAAAATACGTAATCTCTAAATGTATAGTCGCACTGTTCTGTGATGACTCGGAATTTGATGCAGTTTTATTCTGTCGTTTTAGCATTCATAATAGTTATAGCTATATCTATACTTACTATGATATAAAGCGGCAGATTTTCTTTGTTTGTTTCAACGCGCTAATCTATGAAACTACCAATCGTATTTGAAAAATTCTTTTTAAGTATGATACCAGTTCTCGAGGAAGGTTATAGGCTATGTAACATCACGCTACTGGCGATGGGAGCAGAGCAGTAAGCAAAGACGCAGGTGAAATCGCGCTGCGGAAAGCTAGTTTTTAATAAACAACATAATTCAGCTGTAATCATAGCGTACATACGTGATAAGAGAACTTTAATAGACAAAAAGTCACGTTTTGCAAGTCTGTTTCGTACGAATACGTGATTTGAGTTAGCAATAGGTTTGCAAAAAAATGCTAATTCTGATTTTTATAGCTAGGTTATTAAACTACTGAATATAACTAACTAGCATTTCGCAGCATGGTTTCACGTCTTTGGTTACTGTTCAACTCCCGTCGCCAGTAGCGTGATGTTTCATAACCTATAACCTTCCTCAAGAACTAGGCTATCGAACGCAAAAAGATTCATTTAAATGTGACTGGTAGTTTTTTTTTTTATATTAGTCTACCAAAGTGACTCCACTCCGCCTGATGGTAAGCAGTCAGTGGAATCCAGAAGTGGCGGCCACTATACCAAAAGCCATCGTCTTAAACTGCTGGTATGGTGGCGTACACTACGGCGGCTGGGAATGGGGTTAAAGAGGGAGGTGAGGAAAGAGGAAAGGGGGGAAATTGGGCCTCCGGCGCTCTCACTCACCAAACGAAACGCAGTAGTACGGATACTACTACTCTTACGTCGTCTTCTATGAGAGGGTAGTACTTCCCCGGTCGATCGTGGATCTACTACCGTTTTAGAGATCAGCGCGTTTAAACAATCAAACTCTTCCGCTTTATATAATAGTAAAGATAGAAGTATATAATGATATAAATATAGATACATTCGCGTACATAACAATCCCGTTTTAATCTTGACATGAAAAGAAGCTTAAGTCACATAAAGATACTGTACCTAAAATCGGTTGTGGGATAAACAAACATGCAAAAAATGTATTAGGTTGTAAGTTTGAATTGCGTACACAGATGTATGTAATAAGTTGTTCTTGTATAATAATATGATGTAACCGCTGTATGGCAAACTTCCGTAACGACTCGTGCACTAGGGTACAAGTGTGTGGCAAGGAATTTGAAAAAGTAAACCCATACTTGTATCTTCTTTGTTTACGAACGCCCAAATGTCCCTAATCTCCTTCATCGAGCGAAAACCCAAGAAATTCTATCCTATTAATATTATAAATGAGTAAGTTTGTGTGTGCATGTACCTATGTATGTATGTATGTATGTATAAATGTAGGTGTGTAAGCCGATTTTGATGCAAATTGGTATGTAGATAGATTCGGTCCCGGACATAAGTTACTTTTTATCCCGAATATCGCTTTGGTTCCCGAGGTATACCAATTTTCGTGGGCGGAGCCACCGGGCGCAGCTAGTCTTTATAAAAGAAAGAAACACGTCTTACATAGTTAGAAGTTTAAGTAATATCATCCTATGTGAGCAATTTCTACATATGCGTAATTCAAACTCGTTTAAACACAATACCTCCTTTGTGTTTTGTAGGCTACACTGTTTACCACACATGTGTAAATTTAGCGGAATAAGCAGTTAAGGTTAGACCGTGTGAAAGAAATTTTTATTTCGGAGGAAACTTGCCATAGTTGGTTAAATGGATGATATTTAGTTCGGTGGTAAACAAGCAACCTGATGGTAAGTGGCAACTGTAACCTATGGACATGAATTTTTATTGCCTGAAGTGCAAAAGAGTCAACAGCCCACCAAATGGTTAAGTGGTAACTGTCGCTCATGGACCTCTGCTCGGAAAAAATCGCTGCCTAGAACGAAAACTGTTATTTAAGTATTTTAGAAAGAATGCTATGAAAACAACCTAACCGTTGCCAACAGCGTAAGAAGAAAGGGATGGGTCTTTAGCATATACATAACTTCACGCCTTTTATGCCCAAAGGGGTAGACAGAGAAGTGTTTAACCACCCATTTTTCGTCATTCAACCGACTTCAAAAAAGGAGGTTTCTCCATTCGACCGTATATATTTTTATTTTTACGTCCCATACAACAGAGGGCGAGCCTGTTGCACAATTCCAGACTTTGAGCTAATATTAAGAATTTATCGACAGAAAAACCCAATATTTTACCCGAAATGGGGATCGAACCCGAGACCTCTGCGTGGTAATCCGTATACAGTAACACGTGGTCCGGTGGTAGTACCACAAAGGCAGTCAACAAATAATGTGGCTGTATCAACTTAGACCTCCAATCAAAGGGAGGATCCTACTCGAAGGCTAGGTGATCGTGGCTGACGAGCTACTGCCCGACAGTTGGTAGTCGGGATCTGTATAATAATATATTATAGTTACGTTGGGTGTAAGAAAGTTGATCACGCGATTAAAGCTAATGAGCGCTATCTATGCTGTAACTCGTAGTCATCGTCTTCGCTCGTGTTGGTTTTGTGTGTGGATCACTATTGGCCAGATAGGTGGCGCCACAGTACTCCCTCTCGAGACCGAATAACACTTTACCTCGATATTCTAAAATAAAGTCCAAAGCAAGGTCCATCTTTGTGCGGCCCGCAGTGTTTTTAGTATTATAATATCAATTTTTAAAATACATAAATAAAAACTAGACATAAACCTCTACAAGCTAAAAAAACGCCATTAAATGATTTCTTAAAGATAAAAAATAGTTTTTTATTTATGCGGCCCTCCAATCTATTTAGTAATTTGATTTTGGCCCGGGATTATATCCGATCTGGACAGCCCTGTTCTAAAAGATTCTTTCTTATTCAATCCAAGTCATTCGTGCTTGAAACAAGCAAAGATCTACTACCGTATAACCTCGTAATTAACCTGACGTCACCATTTTGCAATTAGGCATTACTAAACTGTTCAGTTAAACAAACAAAATATAATGTCAATGACCTTTTTATTACATAAAGGTATAGATACCGTTTAAATTTCTATAAAAACAACAACATTGCCAAGTTTGTAAGCGAATTCGATAATTTGTTTATCTATAACTTGCTTCCCGCGTCATAGGTTACTGCTCCGTTTCCGTCTCCAATAGCGTGATATTATATAGAACTGGGCTATCAAACGCAAAAAGAATTAATCAATTCCGGAGGGTAGTTTCTGAGATTAGCGCGTTCAAACGTATAATAGTACAGATAGATTAATAGTCACTGTTTTCCTTTGTTTGTAGATTTCTTTTACTTAAAAAGACAACTCTCGCACTACAGGGAACAAGCCCTGTGTAGCAGAAAACTTTACAAACATACAATTAACGGACACAAAGTACACCCAGACTCTAAACAAATGTTTATGGATCACACAAAGCTAAAGAATATGAGTGCATTTTTAAAACAAATACAGTACTGTCTATTAGAGGAAAATAAATACATAGTATAAAAGGAAGTCGCAGAAAAGCGTTTGCCTGTTTATAAAATCGTTAATCAAATTTTTTTTATTACCAACAGTGGCATACGAGCATACAGCCCACGTAATGGTAAGTGGTAACTGTCGCTCATGACGACTCAGTCTCTGGCGTTGCTCCTGCAATGCCAGAAACTCTGCGAAGCCGCTGCCTACGGCGAAGGAAGTGGGGTAGGTGAGGAAAAGGGAAGAGGAGGAAATTGGGCCTCATGTACCGCTTAATGGATTTTGATATAGTTTTACTGTTATATAGTGCGTTTTTCGAGGTTTTAGTGTCTTACTAACCTATTGCCTATACAAGCCGAATAGCAGCAATAACGCCCGGTTATTACCAAAGAGGAGAGAAAGAGGCCAATATAACTAACAGAATTGCATACAAACTTCGCTCTGTGAACGCATATAAAGAGAAATCTATTGGTCACATCGGCACAGCACGTCTCCTATTTGGTGGAAACCAGGCCTAAGAGTAAACCAAGCAATTAAAAATGTAGTTGCCCAACTACATTTTTAATATGCGAATATGCAATGCGAAGCGAGGGCGTGTCGCTAGTAACTAAAGCGAGAAGACCGGAATAAGAAAGAAGAAGAAAATCGAAGACTTGCTACAAAGGTATAGACATAAATATTTTACGTCGATATTCTACATATAAAGGGATAGATACACCCCCCCGTCTTTCAGTTCTGTATTTAATTTTATATATTATTTGTATGCCATGTAAATGGCAAATGCGTTGGACTATACTATAACTATGTAATAACACCGACATATATCCACATTTAAACAAATACCTAAATTCATTTCATTTCCCGATTAAAGTTAAAAAAAATAAATTTAAAAACCTGCAAAACGAGTGAATAAACTTTAAAATGCGACGAAGGTCTAGACGAAGATAATAATACCCACGGTCACAGCATATAACCTGCAGGAATGTACATGTATAAATGTACAGATTAAATATAAAAAATGACACAAAAATGATTCACACAAGTTTCATTCGATGCATTCTCATAGCTATTCATATACTTTCCCTTAAATGTTAAGGCTGATATACACGATACTGTAATGTATATACACGAGCTTCCTGCAGCGCGGTTTCACCCGCGTTAAGTTACATCTTTGGATACTGCTCTGTTCCCGTCGTCAGTAGCGTGATGTTACATAGCTAATAACCTTCCTCAAGAACTAGGCTATTAAACGCAAAAAGAGTTATTCAAATTCGACTGGTAGATCCAGAGATTAGCGCATTCAAACAAGCTTTATATATTTTTTCCCTAATAAATAAATAAATAAATAAATAAATAAATAAATAAATAAATATCAGTATAGAGAAACTGTAGTTTTTATCATTGCATTTATTTATGTATCCTAATTGATAGTGATATTTTATGAAATTATTTGTTAAAGCGTTATGTTATTGGCATGTTAAGCTCTGTGATGTATGTTTACTATACCAATTCTTTTTAGAGATCAAAAATTAACATTGTATTGTAGTAATATCATTGAAATGTAACTTTAAAGGCAGTCATTGTTGTGTTGCCTACATTATTATGCAATGTCGCCACTTTTGTAACGTGTTAGATAACAAGAGCACGAAAACATGTAAGTAAATCTAACTGAGATCATCCGTAAGATCTGTTTATGGCAAACGCACTCTGATGAGACTATACTTAGCTACAATCCAAACTATACATATAATATACATTACGACGACCGTGTACACCGGCCCTATCACGCGCACGCAATTATACTTTCAGAGAAAATAATTAATGTGGGTAGTTGGCGATATTAATATGTATGCCGTTACGCTACGTGGGAACAACGCTTGATATGTGATTGTTGCACTTTCAATATAATACTAATTAATTGCTTATGCCTGATGTGAAGGATCTGTAGAGGAGTATCTATTATGTTGATTAAGCATTGGCTATAGGAGGAGCGGTGACGGTGAAAGGAAAACATCGTGAGGAAACCTGGACTTTGAAGTCTGAAATTGCCAATCCGCCTTGAGCATGCGTGGTGATTAATGCTCATACCTTCTCTATATGAGAAGAGGCCTTTGCCCTGCAGTGGGACAGTAAACAGGCTGGTATTATTACTATTTATATAGGAGGAGTCTCTTTGGATATCATCCTATAGTCTTATAATTATAAATAGTCTCCTTGCATGCACAGGAAAAGAATTGAGTTTGTGCATTTTGATTTTTTTTTAAATAGTTGTTGTTCTAAGTAACGGGTCTATTGAGTTGAGAAAACTTTGTGTATGTAATATAAAAAATAGGACTAGAGGAAGACGAATTACAATTTAATATGTAAATGCAAGTGTCTCTGCGAGAAAAATGAATCTGTGGGCTTCATATCTAGAAACAGTGTTAAAGCATATCAAATTGACCTCTATAGACGTGATTCTAAAGAATCCTTCGGTTGTACCACAAAAGACCTTAAAATATCTGTCACTCCTATTACATGCTCTAATTTTCGTAACTTGGTTGTAACATCTCTGCCTAGCTCTTCCGAAATAACAATATGAAGCCACCACTTTATTTAAATATAACAAAGACAACTTAAAAAGTTTCAAAACATTTGGAAAGCGTGTCCATTTACACAAATATTAATAAAACGTATTACCACACTTACGTCACAACCTTCGAAAAGGCGATGATGACACTTGTAATCATCGAGAAATTTCACCTTCGAATGCCCTTATTTGATGAGGACAATGTTATACGTTGAGTGTCGCTATGATAAATAGTCTTGTTACTACTTTGTTGTTGAGCCAGAGTAGCATATTCTGTGTTGTCTCAAAAACGATAGTTCAGAGACGAAACATGTAGTTAAACTGTTGATATTTTACGTTTTTGTAAGTGACACTTAGCGTCTTTTAGCGTCAAGACATAAAATTGGTAAGTACATTAAAAATGAGGGAGGATCACGACCGGCCAAGATGGTGAAAATTGGGGGAGGTCCATGGCTAGCAGGTAGCAGGACACGTTTTTCGGCTGATATATGATGAAGTACAAAAAGAAAAGAATTGTACACCTCCTAAAAGTAGTTACATAAAGAAAACAAATTAACTTATTTACCTAGAACTACAAACTAATCGATTACATAGTAGTACCACTAAAAATGCTAGCCATAAACCGCAACAACCGTTACAAACTATCAAGATGGCGACCATTCTAATTTCAGAATCTATTTCGGGCGGCAAATTAGGCCATTATTACCATAACTGTTCCCCGTTGGTCTTTACAAAATAGTTTGCATGTGTTGTTTATGGTAAAGTTATTGTAATAGACCACTGACCCGTCGATGTTTTTATTCATTTATTCAAGTAATTGTGAAATGGGGACATGTTTAAACGATACCAATTTGTTTTTAAAACGAATAAATTACGTACCTAACATAGCCGCCAAGTGTTGTTTGAAAATTACATACTTTGACATCACGCGATTGGATTTACGATGATGTGTGTATTTCACTATAATGACTCCTATAATGGAAGCAAGGCTATTATCATTTATTGGGTACAATTCCACATTTTCTAATACTGAGAATTAACCTGAGAAACAACCTGACCCATAGAATCGATGAACCACCAAGGAGAGTACAAATTTGCTATTAATGACCAATTTTAAGTCCAGTCGCTAGTAAACTTATTAAACTGATCCAGATAGACATAAAAGTCACTTGAAACTAAATGACGTTTCAGTAAATAGAAACACGCGTCGCTTAGCAACCGAATAAGTGTTAAGTGTATTGCCTGCGTCACTTTGCATGCTACTTGAAACTGTAACTTACAAAAATTGTAATAACCTGGCGATTAAAAAGAGTGGCCTGAGTTTCTTGCCAGTTCTTCTCATGGCTCTACTTCGTCAGCGAACTGGCTGTAGGTTAATTTGCTGACATTTTGTAAACTTTGACGTTCATAAGTGTTAATTTAATTAACTTAAAGAATAAACATATATTTCATTTCATTTCATTTCAATCCAAACTAATAATTAAAATGTGAAATTAGTAACTCTGTCTGTTACGCTTTCACGTCACTAAACCGATTTTGATGAAATTTCGTAAAGAGATTTACTAGACCTTGGGGAACAACATAGGCTTATATAGTTTGTCGCGAAAAAATGGCTTGAAGGGGTTGAAATAGGTGATAAAAGTTTGTATAAAAAATCGTCAATAAACATTCACGCGGGCGACGCTGCGGGCAACAGCTAGTATACATATAATATTACAACACAGCTGGTACATGCTGCGAAGCACGGTTATCGCACAGCAGTAAAATGCATTGTGAAATGTATTGACTATATCAAATAGAATTGGCAAACAATTTACTAAAACTGCTTAGTGCATCTGCAGTACTTAGGTTAGTTTTAATAATGTATTAGGATGTAGAAATAAATATAGTTATAAACTAGATAAAAAGCTCAACTTCTCTGTCGCATTAGGCTTGCCTGTAAAGATAGATGTAAGTTTAAGAGTAATAAATAAATAAATAAATAACTCTATTAGCGATGGGAACAGAGCAGTAAGCAGACGTGGTTGAAACCGCGCCGCGGGAACTTAGTCTATACTATTATATGAAGCGGAAGAGTTTCTTTGTTTGTTTGAACGCGCTAATCTCAAGAACTACCACTAACAGTCGGATTAAATTTTTTTTTTTCCTTTGATACTGACGGTCTTGAGGAAGGTTATAGGCTATGTAATATCACGCTACTGGCGACGGGAGCAGAGCAGTAAATAAAGATGTAACTTAACGCGGGTGAAACCGCGCTGCGGCAAGCTAGTGTATGTAATAATCTTAAAGTTCAAAGTGCTCTGTTCAGAATAGTTAGAATTTTGCTTCGATCAGTTATCATTAGATATGACCAATTATAAATTATCAATTACTAGCTGCGCCCTGCGGCTTCGCCCGCGCGAAAATTGCTATGTGTTTAATTAATGTTACTCGGGAAACGAGCGATTTTCGGGATAAAAAGTAGCGTATGTCCCGAAACCAAATCTATCTACATGCCAATTTTCATCGAAATCGGTTTAGCGGTTTAAATTTAATATGGTGGTTAAGTATTCTTAAACTTTCTAAATTACCGCGCAATTTTCTTAGTTTTCTTTCATAAGAACCTTCTCCTGATAATAACAAACACAACAAAAAAAGAATTAACGAAATTGATCTAGCCGTTCACGCGTGATGCCATGACCAAGGGAAATAGGGATTCATTTTTATTTAAATAGATGACCAATTTAATCGGTCGTCTGTACCGAGATTAATACCGGAAAAAATACGTCTACAAAGATTAGATTGTAAAACATCAGACGCAAGGTTATTATGACGTAATTTAATAGTTACAAACAAGAATTCTGGTGGATTGTAGTTAAAAACAACAGGTGTAGACCAACTGCCGCACTACACAGAAAATATTGCGAGAAACTTACATTGATTCAGTAGCTGGCCTTAGCATCACTGAATTGACGTTTACATTGATTCAGTGCTGAAATCCAGTAGTGAATCAAAAAATCCTAGTTAGTATTCCATTTCACACTTAATTTTCAACCTATTTACCCTTATTACCTGCATTTCACAGTATAGGTACAAACATTACAACCGTTATACAATCGCGACAATACTTGGCACAAACAAGATACTAAAACAATGTATTTTTAGAAATTTACGATAAATATTATGTACCTCAAAATAGTACATGAAAACTATTAGTAGGCGGTAAAGCACCTGATTCATAAATAGAGACATAGTTATTCTTCGCTAAGAGCATGGTATATTGGTGAGCGCGTAAAGAGAAGACCATCAGACGGTTTTTTTTTTTTTTTTACGACTAAGGTGACAAACAAGCAAACGGCCCGCCTGATGGTAAGCAGGAAATTGGGAATTTGGCACTGCAGATATCCATGACTAGTCAAAGATCCAGAGACAGACTCAAAAAAACGTGAAAGAATGTTGTGCTGAGGGACTTATGAGTGTGAGCTTTCCAATGACGACGTGCCAGTTATAGCGAAGTGGAGGAAAAAAAGTAAGAAGGCTGATCCCACCACCATGAGGGATGAATAGTCGATAAGAGAAAGAGCATGGTAATATTGTAGTATTCATACATAGTATAAAATGAAGTCGCTAGAAAAATCGTCTATCTGTATAAAATAGCTAATCTGAAATCTCAATCTGCTATAAAGTGCGTTTTATGAAGAAGATTAATTTATCATAGAACAATACCAGCAAGCCGACTGAAGAGCAAAGACGAAGATGCCTTTGCCCTGCAGTATATACATACAGGGCAGGCATAAGTATAGGGTCATTTCGCATGCTCAAGACGGATAGGTAATTTAAGATTTTTATATAAAATCCCAGGTATCGTGATAATGTTTTTTTTTCACCATAAGTCAGTAATGTCCAAGGTTAAATATTACTACTGTGAATTTGAAAACGTTACAGTGTTAATTGCCTGGTTGCGAACCCACGATCTCGTATACAAAACTGGTGAGCCATCACAGACTAAAAAATATCACTGTTCTAATTTAATTAATTATACACATAAAAATTATATCTCGTCTGCCATACATCCAAGTTCACTAGATAACCTTATTTGGGACCTTGTCCTGCATGGGCCGTCAGTGTTGCAATGAAACCGAGGTTGCAACGTACGAACGTTTTGATTGAAACATATCAATGAAGAAGAGTGTATACACATATAGCATCACACTATTTATTACAAAGGGGTAGCTAGAGGTGTCAGTTATGTTCAGAAAAAGAGCCTGTTTTTTTATTTATAACAAATTGGAATATCAGCCTACGAAAACGGCTACACTAACTGTAAATAGTCAGTGGGATTCCGGAGATGTGGACACCATCTCTAAAGACATCGTAATTTCCAATATTACGGTTTTCTGAGATGCTAGTTCGGCTTTTTAATTGACCGGACTAATATCTAACATCACTTTACCTGATTCCAAAAGACATACTATAAAGACAGTACCATAAAACTGCAGATGCAGTTTCGGTCGTTTTCTTAGCTTAAAAAATACAAGTCCGATAGTCCAACCCCAATAACCATGAAAATCACGAGAGCCATATAGTTGAAAGGCAAGTAGGTAACTTCGATATCGGCGAATGATGTCATGTACATATAAGTCATAAGAATGACGTCAGGTTAAAGGTGACTCAGCTTTTTTTTCATTAAGAATATAAAATATACTTTTGTATAATAGCTGACCGTAGTAACCGGTCTGAAATAGTTCACCTTTTATCTTTCCGTGGGTGTAAAGCGATTAGATTTTTAGAATGCTGACTAAAAGAGGAGAGAGAAAGGAGGGGAACCGTTACATTGAAAATTTTAGACAGAATTTCGAATCACAAAATAAGATTTAAAGAGACAAAATATATCAACCATCTAACAATATTAAAAAGAAAAAAACTTTTGTAACAATTCATAATTAAGTAATTACCTCAGATTTTCCTCATTTTCTTGTTCTTTTAACATTATTTTTCTTTTAGTTAACTATGAATGTGAATAAAGTGCATTGAAATGAAAAATCTACGATTTCCATAAACCTTTGGACTACGTTTAACCTTTAAACCATATAGTACTCATACAGTATTTTAATAAGCGATGGCTAACCTCAACATCAATGCATAAAGGATAGGTAATTGAGAATGAAGAGAGGACAAACAAGCCTAATACAACACACATATCTCAATAATAGTGAGATGACCGTCTCATACAGGATTTATTATAAAAAACCTACGAAGACCAACAAGCTTATACGTAATCCTATACGAATAATTATCTAAATATTGCATAAACAATGTTAAATACCCAAACAAGGCGATGCCGACCTTGAAGGTAAAAACAAAATAAGTCAACTGCGGGAGCTATCAATTCTTATTCATCGAACGAAATGCAAAAGTACGAATTCTAGTAATGTCGACATTCTGAGAAGGTGGACTAAAACAATTGCCTGTATAGCTTGGTATATATGGCAAAATAAATGTTTTTTTTTTCTGTCAAACAACTTCTTTTGGAATATGTCTAGTTCCCCCGCGACACAGGTCTTGTTCCCTATGATTTATCGTTCTAAAAAAAAGAAGATTTCCTAACTCCACAATTTGGCACTTCCCTAACCTTTTAAATACTACAAGAATATTATTAAATGTTTGCTAATAATGAACAACGGGATCTTTGCCAGTATTGTTATTTCATAAGAGAAAGATTACGCATAAACACGTAATTAGAGAGTTCAAGACCATGGACAGGTGCCCAGATTTCAGACTCGAAGGCATCAATAGAAAAAAATATTTAGGAATTTCCACCCTAAGCTGAATAGTTTAAGCTTATATTGTACTGGCTCTTGTTACTTTTCGTTACTGTCAACAAGTGGCCAATGCCACCTAGTGTCAAGTGACGTCACATCTAGAAATTTCGTTCGATTTTTGAAACAGATGTTTGTAAGTAAACAAACTCATTATTTTGGTGCAATGAAATAATAATTGGGATTTTTTTTTATAAAATTTCGTGAGTTGTTAATTTATTATGGAATTGCTAATCTAAGTTTTTTTAGTTCACATACACGGAAAGAGAAGAAGGTCCTCTTTCCGTCGTTTAAATACGGAACTAAAGAGCAGGAGCATTAACAAACTAAATAAATTTTAATATAGCCTTACTGCGGTCCCATTCTTCCTAAACTTGCTAAATATTAATAATATGGTAACTCCTCATTTTGAGATGCTTGTATGCCCGACTTTTAATTAAATAACATTAAATTAGGATAGGCAGAAACTGTACCCTTGGCATTGAAGCCCAAGACCCGGTCACCAGTATAATTGCCTTCCACAGCAACAAAAAATCTTTAAATATAATAATATTATAATATTTTTGTTTCAAATTCGTTTAGACATTGAGGTTACAAGGTCACGAGTTAAAAATAACCGCTCATCATGAATGTCCCAGTTATTTGTGGCTTCAGAATAGTTGACAGTGCCCTAACCTTACGACAGTAACATCAAGTTTTGTGCGTTCGTTGTAAATTTTTCTTACGAAAGAAAAAAAAATTTCGGCAGCAAACTGTCCAAAAATTCTTGCACTAGTAGGGAACAGGCCTGTGTCGCGGGGACTTTCTCGGATCAAATATTTATGGATCACAGAATTTTTGTTCCATAACCTCGTGCACAGCAGTCGCTGCGCACCACTGCGCACCCACTACGCCAAAAGGCAGTTAGTAGGCGATCGGTAAAATAATAGGTACAAAAAAAACACTACAGTACTTAATACAGATAAAGCCCGTTGCGGCATCGTCCAAGGTCACCACAGCATGATCTACGCACGTGCTGGTTTAGGTACTGACGTCATGACAACCTTTTTATACCATTTATGGTACTCTTGGTGTAAATGTAATAGTAGGTCGCAAATGTATTATGGTGGCAAAATAATACATTTGCGACCTACTATTGTACTGATGGTAAGCATTTACAGAATATGAAAGTTTGCAACACCTTTACTTGCGCGTTGTTTCAAGCCCCGCGAAAACCTTTTTAGTTCTTTCTTGGAAAACTTCATGAACTTTTACTTTTAGACCGAACGTCTCTTTTAGACCTTTGCAAACAGGTCGACTAGTAATGCTAGCGCTTACACAAACTAAACTTAACACTTTAATATAATGAAAGAGTAGACACTTCTGGTTATTTGATCCATACACGCTGAAACCAGCAAGAAACGACTGCCGTAAATCGTGATGTGAAATTTAAAAGTATTATGCCCTACTTTAGTTTGTTTTAGTAGTAGCTTTCCAACTGTACAGCGATCGCGCTATCTAACATAATAAACCTACTAACTGTACTATGAATATTAACGAGCTATAAACTCCTTAAAGGTTAAACGTAATACGAAGATGGCTTCGATAATAGCAAAGACCCAACAGCCCACCTGGGGCCTAAGTCTGCTATCACAATAGTGTCAGAATGGTCGTTCATTGATCTCTTATTGGTTGAAACTTGTCAAAATCAACCAATAAGAGATCACCAACTTGTCAAAATCTAGGCCCTTGATGGTATGTGGTAACTGTTGCTAATGGACTTCTGCATTGCCAGGAACTCTGCGAAGCCGCTGCCTACCGTGATATTAATGCTCTCTTTAAAATTCATTTGAAGTACATACGAGTATCATAGCGCTAGAAAAACAATGCTGGTAGTTTGTTCCCGAGCTCGTGCGTGGGAGAAATATCATTATTATTTTAGCTGACAGATGTCCAATGTTGGATATAGGAATCCTCAAATATCTTCATTCACTAGTCGTAAGTTGCCCTCATTAATCAGTTGCTCATCAACTTTTCATCAGTTCATCGGTCCACCTTTGATGTAGGTTACTAATCAGATCGATTTATAGGTATCCCATTATTAATTTATTAATATTAACAATTATTATATTACAGACGGATATACTGAGCCGAGGACAAGAAATAGATAAAAAAAACCGGTCCACCTTGTGTCTTATAAATTTATAATGCTAATTTTGTTGGCGTCTCTTTCACGCATTGATGTTCTTTTGTTTTTATATTGGACAGTCACGTGCTGAATAAAATCTCACATTCACGGTGGAAACCTTAGATCCTTTAGTGAACTAATATAAATTAAAGATTAGCATTTCTGCCTGAGGGGCTCATAGCGCGTTACGTTTACTGATCGCTAAACAATCAGCTGATTAAACACCAAGTGCGGCTGACCCATGAATGGGTGACCACATAGTGGTATTTGATCTGAGCGTCTCCGTGCTTCGAAGGGCACGTTAAGTCGGTGTCGGCTGTTATCATGTTGATAACAGTCATCAGGTCAAGACGGATGCCTCTATATAAATTAAAGAGCTACTTGAACAAAGCCTGACACTAGTGAGACCCACCACTAGATAACAAGAAAGAGTTTCTGTCTTAGGTCATAGTTTCTTTGTAGATATGCCCCAAGGTGAACTGACCTAGGCGGACCACTTGACCGTCAATGGAGATAATATGGCTTGTGGATAGACTATGTCCACATAAACGGATTGTTAAGAGCACGACATACTTCTAGTAACAAAAGAATGTGTATACAAAAGAGCGCCTTCCGTACAAAGCAAGAGGCATCTCATAAGCCATAACTAGCGATTCCACCTTCGCAAGTGTACAATGTATGTAATTTCTCCCGTATCAAAATGTTTTAGTTAGAATTTAGCGAAAAAATATACATAAAAAAACAACGTCTTTGCTTTTTACTATAAGAATATTTATTATACTTTAAATTCACAAACCCTGTAAATTTCAGGCTGTGTATGCAGAGGCATCAACTACTACAATCTTTTAGACACACAATTCAAAACTGGACACACATTTAAAAGAATACTTATGACAACGTTCACAGACATTTTATTGTATTTTCTGCTTATTTAACGATTTCTTTATTTCAGGTAGCGAACAACCGATGAATAGGTTGCTCACGACCGATCAGGGTGCCGAAACTTGAGGAATGCTATGTCCAGGAGACGTCTTGCGGCTGTTGACTTCGAAATTTTTCTTTACAATATCATGATAATTTATACATAATCATATTTTTTGTTTGAATTTCTGTGGTGTTCATTGTGGCGTCTTCTCCTATGTCTTTTACTTCTCATATTTTCATCGGTCTGTTCGATATTAATTGTCTCACTAACTACACGCATTGGACGTAAATACTTTGGACGGGCTAGTAATTTACTAATAATTTTTACAAAACATACAAATATAACCGCTAGAACCACGTAAATTATTATTCTGGGTGTTGTATCCGCAATTTCCTTTTTGACTAACATTTTCGCTTGACACAAAAATTTCGAATATTTTCATCTGTCAATCATGAAAACTAAATAAAGATGTTCTTTTTTTCTTTTTTAAAGGTATTTTGTGTCCGTAATTTATTTACAGTGAAATCAAAATACACAATCGATAAGATCGTATTAGAGGTCAATCGTTTTAAAATCGATGCGGAATTCCGCATTGTAGCATGAACCAAATTTGAGATAATTATCTCAAATTTGGATCATGCTAAAATTAAGGATTTTATTTACAAATATTAGCCAATAAACAATAAGTGTAGTAAGTGGCGATTAAAGCTATACTATACAACTAATGTTGTTACAGCATAATTTACCTGTTATGTGTAGTGACTATAGAAAACAAATATCATCAGCCTCCTATAATATATATTCCTGAAGCCTGAATAAAGACTTCCCCTTCAGGACTAATAGGGCCTCCTAAATAAAAATGTATGTCACTATATTTATACCTATGTATCTATATTATTATATTGTATAAAGCGTTAGAGTTTGTTTGTTTGAACGCGCTAATCTCTGGAACTACCAGTCAGATTTGAAAATTATTTTTGTGTATGATAGCCCTGTTGTCGAGAAGGGTTAAAGGCTATGTAACATCACGCTACTAGCAACGTGAGCTGAGCAGTAAGCAAAGACGCGGGTGAAAACGCGCTGCGGAAAGTTCGTTATTTATATTTATTTTATTCATACTCATTCAGAAATTAGCCAAGGTCTTTCTGTTCCAACACGCTACTAAAGTAGGTTATCTGTATCGCACATAAAAACGGGTAGTCGATAAAGTACGATACGACCGTCATGGAAATGGAAAAAGGTTGACTATTTGTTTAGAGAGGATAATCTATGAAGAGGATTTAAAGTTCGTTGACAGTCAAAGAATTGACCTATTTGTTAAAAGTGGATAATCTATGAAGAGGATTTAAAGTTCGTTGACAGTCAAAGAATTGAACTATTTGTTTAGAGTGGATAATCTATGAAGAGGATTTGTTCGTTGACAGTCAAAGAATTGACCTATTTGTTGAGAGAGGATAAATCTATGAAGAGGATTTAAAGTTCGTTGACAGTCAAAGAATTGACCTATTTGTTTAGAGAGGATAATCTTTAAAGAGGATTTAAAGTTCGTTGACAGTCAAAGAATTGACCTATTTGTTTAGAGTGGATAATCTATGAAGAGGATTTAAAGTTCGTGTACAGTCAAAGAATTGACCTATTTGTTTAGAGAGGATAATCTATGAAGAGGATTTAAAGTTCGTTGACAGTCAAAGAATTGACCTATTTGTTTAGAGAGGATAATCTATGAAGAGGATTTAAAGTTCGTTGACAGTCAAAGAATTGACCTATTTGTTTAGAGTGGATAATCTATGAAGAGGATTTAAAGTTCGTTGACAGTCAAATAATTGACCTATTTGTTTATAGAGCATAATCTTTAAAGAGGATTTAAAGTTCGTTGACAGTCAACGAACTTGGATGCGCTTGGTGGTTTCAGCATGACTAGACCACATTATTATCGTACTTAATCTTGGATCTATAATTCTAAGGGCCTTTAATTTTTTTAGTTTTTGTGCGTAAGTTGTTTATAGATTCAAAAGTCGCGTGATGGTCCTACTCCAAAAATATGTTGTCATTTAACGCGCAATATCGGCTAAGTCTTTATCTTTAATGATAATGCTTATCCTTTACGGATTTATAGATATACTTGTTTACTTTTTTTATCTGTCTTATGATTTGACCGTTATATATGTTGAAGATCTGTGAGATCTTAATATACGTATTATAGTCTGTTACCTAACACGTGAAATTTTAATCTCCGAATACCTAGCATGAAGCAAAGTAGCTTAGTTTTTATATTAGCCTACCAAAATGATTCCACTCTGCCTGATGGTAAGCAGTCAGTGGGATTCAAAAGTGGTAGCCAACATTCCAAAAGCCATTGTTTCAAACTGCTCGCCATAATGGCGGGTCTATGAGGCAAGCATGGCGATCAATGCTCATGCAATTTGTATGCGTTTGCTCCGCAGTGAGACATTAACTGGCTGATACGCGTATAAGAAAAAAGTCGAGAACTTCAAAGATGTAAAAAACAAAAAAGTGCGAAGCTGGTCCAGATCGCTTACAAATAAAAACAAAATAATAAAGTTGTTTCTCGAATCGTGTTTAAAATTCTTTTATCATAATGATTACAAAAATAAACTGCGCTAGCCTGATTGGAATGATACCTCCGAATTCAAGGTAAAACTTGCAAATGCGCAGTTACCACACTTGTGTTAATATCTACTGCGTCTTTTCTTTATATCTAACTAGCATTCCGCGGCGCGGTTTCTCCCGCGCTAAGTTAAATCTTTGATTACTGCTTCGCTTCCGTCGCTCCTGGTTCGACGTTATACAACTTATAACCTTCCTCAAGAACTGGACTATCAAATGCAAAAAGAATTGTTTACTGATGAATGGAAGTTGATCTTGTCTGAATGTATGAGGTATATTTTAGGTTTATATACTGTTTAATCAGTGTAATTGACTGTAATTTTGTCGTTCTGATTATAAATAGATTCCCCGCCATCTTCATCACGTGGCGTCTTCTGATCTATTAAAATTTTCTACACAATAGACTTTAATTCTGCAAGGTGTGTTCTGCACATTACCACTTAACAAACCCACACTCTATACAATTAATCTTAATTATTATTGTCCAATAACTTTTTGTATCTATGACGTATAACAACGCATCGAGTTACTTCGTGCGTCAACACGTGTATAGTTATAGTATTATATTAAATACTAATACCTGCCTTCGCTTTGCTTCGGTATCAAAACTTAAGTTTTCCGACTTAGTTCACTATTATTGTTGCGACTTGGCGCTTATAGGTGATAGCTAAATGTATTATTATACCAAAATTTTCCTCGAAAAGCGCACTTATATGTATAACAGTAAAACTGTATTCAAAGTAATTATGGGTTCTAGATATTAGAGATTTTATACAAACAGGGGCTTTCCAGCGACTTCCTTTTTTATTGTATATGATGATGATAATAAGGCAATACGGTAGGTGTAAAATTAAATATCAAATAACCTCCTCAAGTGCCTGCCAATGCACGTAAACCAGCTGACATTGCCCTTTTTTGGCTTCCAATATGCCACTCATACAATCAACAGATGTCTAACATATGTTTAAAAGGAGATTGCTTATCCTATGGAGATTAGTTACTAACATGCGCAGTTGCTACATTGTTATCTTTGCCCTATATTATTTATCTGTGGTGCTGTAACATAGATATACACCTAGGTTACAGAAATATGAATTTATTTTAATAAAATTTTATCTAACTAAACTATTTACGTGTATTTAAAGAATTACAAAATTCAATGTAAGTAATATAGAAAAAGTAATTTTGGTATATATGCAGGTATCAAACCTTAAACCACTGTAACTTTACAATACAGATACAGTTTGGGCAGACCCTTCGATTGAAGACGACCTTAATAAGTGAGACAGGCAACAGATGAATGATGGCCGCTCACGATTGGTCGAGATGACTAAAAAATATATTTTTTTGCACTTGTGATACTTAGATACGTCACAGAATTTCATCTAAGTGTACAATAAGCTATTACATTATAAAAAAAGTTCACAATAAATTAAGAGTAGTAAAGTGACATGAAAAATGTAACTGTTTAATGTAGGTGTTACTGTTGCTATGGCAACAGATTGTGCAACATGTAATGGTTTTTGGTTATACTCTATTATAATCATTTTTAATTAGTGTAAATAACTTGGCAATCGCTATTATGTAATAATGCTTCTTAAGAAAGAAGAAAGGTTCTAGAGTGGTAAACGCAATATAGGCAGACACCTCACAAGAATCTGATAATATGGCTTTCTTCAACTGATGAATAAGGACAGCTCACATCTGGCCAAGGTGTCTAACAAGGCCTAAGTCCAGTAACAGATGTCTTACAGCTAGTTTATTAATAATAATAACATCACAACAACTACACACAACGCCATCTAGACCCAAAGTAAGCTTTTATTTATTATAGCTTGTGTTATAGATTCTAGAATGCGAATATACATACTTAAATACTTTTTTTTTTGTAAATACATACATAATTATTATACATAGAAACACCCAGAACTATGATTATAAAATTTTTAAAAAAATTTAATAGAATATTAAATGAAAATTAAGTTTTTGTAATAGTAGTAGGTAGATACACATGAATAGTTGGCAATAGTGAGAATGATTCGTCTCGTGATAAAATATTATGAAATAGCAGGTTTCAACATGTTGGATTCAAAGTGCTTCAAAAGGCTTTAAATTTCTATACAAGATTGTTCGATTGTTCTGACCTAGAAACTCCAGATTTCTTCATATGAAAAAAATCAAAATTGTAGGGTAAACAAAAAAATCTAAAGTTTTCTCGTTACACTTTAAAAAGGTTTGATATTATTATCTCTACAGAAATAGGATGTAAGACGGAGGCCCTCGTCACCTCAAGGTTATTCAGAAAACTAAATTTAAAGTCGCAATTTTAACTTTCTACTTTAAGAAGTTTGGTAAGCACACAAGTTTGCCGATTTCACTCAATAACGTGCCCAATACGTTGTATATGCAAATAAAACACACACAAATACAAAATTTCGCCATAAAAGACACTGGTTGACCTAAAAAAATAGCATAGTAACTATTTGAGGTTATGATTCAACAAAGAAAATTTTTATGCAAATAAAGAAGCGTAATGACCACAAATTATGCATGAAATAGTCAAATAAACTCACCCGGATGCTTCCGTGGTGGGCTTTTGTGAAAAACCACCCTATAGACGATATTTTTTTTTGTTTCACACCCTTCACGAACTAAATCAAGAATGCTTGACAGATGACTGATGGTACAAAGATGGCGAACCACAAAAGAGAATTACGTCATTCCGCGGGAAAATTGAAATGGCCGTTACACTTACTTTTTTTTTTAGGTTTATATATCAAGAAATTATACTAAAAAAAATCCACTTACCTCATAAAATATAAGTTGATGTGGTAGGTAAATATTATCCGAATGAGTTTCGTTAATACATCAGAAATATATTCAGTCCGATTCCTCGCCCTGTTGCCAGATCGCTATTGCGTCAGATAATGTATAACGTTCAAATTCACACATTTCAATACACTGGATCATAACTTAATGAATTTATGCACAAGAAATATCACAGATTCTATTTAAGAAGTTATATTCGAATCAAGAAGATCTTCAGAAATCGATTTCACCTAATTAGAAAAGTTCTAGCTAAGAACGGCAACGTTGCAATGTATCACTATAGTGGAACAAAGCGTTGTAAAAATTTAACGATTTTATCAATTAGCGCACGAAGACTGGTAAAAACTGAGTTAAGACTTAAAATATTAATAATTTTATCAGAAAATAGCGAAATCTATACGCGCTTAACGTAACAAGGTACAAAATTAACTGACGCGCTTCAAACTTGTTTTTGTTTCGTTCGTTTGATCGATGGCGTTGTAAACAATGGAGGTCAGTGTTGCTATAACTACAGATAAAATCTAAAATCTACTATTAATACTATTAGTAGAATTTAGTTTCTAACGGTATCGTAAAGGTGTCCGTGATATGATAAGTAGTTAAAATTCAATAACAAAGTACATATTATGTAAAACAAATTTAACAAACACATTTATAAATTTATATACACATTTTTTTTTATTTCTTACTTACAAAAAGAAAATATATCAATTATTTTAATCTTTAGTACGGTAACGGTTGATAAACAAGTAAACTGCAGTCCTCTATCACTTTCAAGAGTGTTTTATAGGACTTTTAATTTAAACTTATATTTTTTTCTGATTATTACGTGGCTAGATGAAAGCACCGTACGTCCGTACCTTTGCAGTTTAAAGAGCCTCGAACGAAATAGTGCGGTATTTCTCATTGTTTTTTATTTAAAGGAATCTTCTGTTACAATATATACAACAGCGCCACAGTTCTAATCATCGATCATCGGCGTTGAAATATCCAGCATGGGCCAATTTGGGAGTCACTTGGAAGACAAAGGCAAACTGGCTAGCAAAACTACTAGAGGTGATCCAAGGAACTGTCTGATATGATACCATCGTCTTCTTTCTATTATAGTACCACTCGGCTGCTACGGTGTATCCCGAGTGAGTTGATGAATGATGTCCTCAGGGACCTTAGCCATCTAGGAACTCCGGGTTAATCATGACTTAGCCGGCGCCCTTTTAGGTATACTTACTTAATTTGTTTTTTGGAATTTCTTCGCAATTAAAATGGATTGTGCCCTGTTCGTACGCCAGTTATTTTACAAAAACAATTGTAGCACATAAATTGTAGGAATTTTTAAGTGTTGTTTCGTAATACATGTATAAGGTGAAATGAGTCTGATGAGATGAGATATTATCAAAATACTGATCGTCGTCGTTTTAAAGTTATTAAGCTATTTGCAATATTTTTTTTAGTATTAGTTTTAGTATACAGATGCGTTTATTTGAGCCCCTAGACTCCTTCTGAATTTGCTACTACATATCTTAAAGGTAGAGAGAGCGAGAGAAAAAGAGAGAGTGAGAGAGTGGGAGAGAGAGAGAGAGAGAGAGAGAGAGTGGTAAGAGAGGCGAGAGGGAATTCACACATCCTAACGGTACTGTCATTGTTGTTTAACTTTATTAACGTATACCTAATTAATATAATTGATCGCTACAGTATCAATTATATTACTTTTTGGTGTACATAAGGTACCTACTAGCTTCTACTTATGGAAAGTATTCGGCCAGAGATATATCTCTGTCCCAAGACAAAAATATCAAATTTAGACGAAAACATTAAAACTACCATTTCATAAGTACTTTTTTAGCGGTCAACATAGCCCCAAATGATCTCAGTACCTACTTAATTACGTCCTTATTTAAAATAAATAATATTATTTTAATAGATATAATGTAGTAATTACTGCGCTCTATTAATATAAGAAAAGGCAACTACGGTTTATTAGATAGGTACAGTCGCCATCAGGTATATGGTAGCGGTCGAGGTACCTACTCAAATATTTCGAAGCAACATTGAATTTTATTATATTCGTTACGCTAGAAAAGTGCTTTAATATCCGATGTGTCTGAAGCCATAATATCGGACCAAGTAATTAGTCATAAATATCAGAGCAGCTAAAGATATCGGAACGAACAGATCGACAAGTTTCTAAGCAGTTGGGATGGTCATATATATATATCTTTTATATCACAATAAAAGTTTTCTTTCTTTCTTTCTTTCTTTCTTCATAAAGAAGAAACAAACTTCAATCTTAAAATAAAAATAAAACCTTTGGCACTCGGGTACTGCCGCGGTAAAGCTATTGCATAGCATTTTTTATCAACATAAGCAATTATAATTATTTATTTAATTTTTATTTATGCAGTATTTTCTTTTCTTTGATATTAATTTAAGTTACACTTTTTGAGCGTGGTGACCGATAAGAAAACATTTTTTTTCTTTTATTGAATAAATGAGAAGTGTATATCGTTTAAAATATTTTTATTATCTTACAATACACGTAGGTTATTCAGGAAATTTATCATCCTACTAAGTATTTTTACTCCGAAAAAGAATAAAACTGGGACATTACATTACATTGATGCATTATTACATGATATTAAAATCTTAGTTTCATTTCTATAGTTCTACCAGATAAAATTTATCGCAAATGTGACAAATATTTGGTTTATGTGTGGTAAAAATTAGCGCCACTAGTGTTTATCCTGAGAAATAAATTTTTCATACACGATAAGCGAACGCTCGGCCGAGCTACATGGTACCTATACCTACATAAATTCCGTAACGAAAATAAAATCTAACACGATGGTGGTAGTTAGGAATTTCTTGATTCGGTCGCCGCGTTCAAAACCCGCGATAAAAGCTATGCAATAGCTTAAAAGTATTTACTGCTTTATTTCACGTTATTCATTTATCTTAGTCATATTAATATGAAAATCTATCAGTCTGACAAGTTGAATTTAAGAACTTCTCGTGTATAGTATCTTACTTTATTTATCACTAGCTGCGCCATGCGTCTTCGCCCGTGCGGTAAATAATATGTGTTTAACTCGGAAACCAGACCGATTTTCGGAATAAAAAGTACCTATCCTATGACCGTCTCCGGCACCGTATCTGTGTGCATATAAGTTTTTATAGAAATCAGTTCAGCTGTTCAGGCGCTGAGTGGTAACAAACACACACACACACAAAGTTTCGCATTTATATAAAAATTAGTAGGATCCGCAATCACATTATAGTCGTCAAAATCATTTTTGACAACTTAAAAGTTAATTTATGCAAATAGGTTTAAAGAAAAAAGAATTTTAAATAAATTTAAACAATGTGTCACAGTCTTACGGTATATTTTCCATTATACTTAATATGTTCCGATCTGTTCGTTCCGATATTTTTACCTGATCTTTTGTTACGAATTTATTAAAAGGTAGTGCTCTGATATTTATGTGACGAATTACATGGTCCGATATTATGGCTTCGGACACATCGGATATTAACACTTGTCGTAACCAGTGCGGTACCGGGCTAGCAGGACCTAATATGTTACTACGTCCTGCAGTCCCAACGACGTTGTACTTGTCCCGGCTACACCACAGTACGAAGGAAGAGGAGATCGTACAGTACGTGCGAACCAAAACCAATTGCACTCTAAGAGTCGAGAGGTTGTAGTCGCGTCACAACACGAATTTTAAATCGTTCGTGGTTCGAGTGCCGACGCAATATCTCGAAACTTGTCTTCAACAAGAGTTATGGCCGAAAGGTGTCGTATATCGACGTTTTCGTGGAAGGCTACACAACACCGCGCAGCGAAATATGACGCCGAAATAATTCACGTTAATTAGTTTGTTTATATAAAATATGTATTAGTTTATAATTTTTCTTATGTATTTATTGGCGTGTTATGGGCCTTAGATGTCTGAAATAAATGATTATTATTATTATTATTATTAAAACCCTTATCTAGCGTAACGAATTTATTTAAATTCAATGCTGCTTTGAAATATTTGAGGACCTCGACCGCTGCCATTCATCTGATGGCAACTGTACAGCTTGCTAACAGTATACAAAGTACATACACATAAAAAAAGTTCCGTTGCCGTTAAGTTACGAAAACTGGTTAGCGTTAGGGATTTAAGAAATAGGAGGACATTCTAAATTCTAATGTTATATTAAAATTAATTAAAAAATATTAATTATAAAACAAAACAATAAAACATTAATGAAGAGTATAATTGCATTTATTATGACAAATATAAAACAGAGATCAATAAATTTGTTCTGATGCACAAAAACTAAAAATATTGATAAAAAATGTGTTGCATTTATGCAGAGTAATTTATATAAAGGGAACATTACATCTTTATTATCATTAATTACATAAACAATATATACATCACTATTAGAGGTCAAATCATAAAAACAGTTGATAATTTAAATGAAACCACGATTCAACAATAATCTTATAATTAATTATATTAAATGTAGCTTAAATTTAATTTGAAATATATGTAATGATAATCTATTTTTGTTATTTATTTCATTTTAAAACACTGAAAGCTTTATACCATAGAAAATGTGTGAAAATAAAAAGTGTAGCAAAGTCGATATTACAACAAAAAATATTCACAAAATACTTTAACGTTTTAATTTTTTTTTTATAGTTAGCGAGGCCGGCATTGTCAAAAATGTATCTTTACTGCCTAGTCAAGATGACGGCATTTTGTCAATTATTATAATTCACGTCTAAATTAATTCCACCTTTTGTCCTTTACAATATAGTTAGTGCTGATTTACTTCTAATTATACTTTCTAACTATGAAAATAAAAATTATCAACTAATTGACCTTAACTGAATAAGGCACTGAAATTTTGAAAATCGATCTAAAAACTGTAGACTTGAATTTTGAATTTCGGTAATACCAAGATTTAAGTAAAAAGCATCTGATAATTAAATGTTATCAAAAAACTGTTTGCGACTTTTTACAGGTTGTTCTTTCGTAAAAATGGTCAATCAATGCAAGTATTGTGAAAGTTGATATATCTTAAATAACTAAGTAACTGAAATATTAATACTAATTCAATGTTTTATCTTTAACCTTAATCTTCTTAATACTAGCGCCATTTTGATACAAATTTTATTTTGTCAAAATCCTTAGTAAAACTTTTTAACCGCAAAAAGTGATAAATGTATTTTGAAATCAGACAAAATTTACAAAAATAATGGCGCGAAATGTGACAACTACTTTTCTAAACGAAATTACACAACCATTTCGAAAAACTTTAATAAAATGCTATTATTAATGATTTTATTTACAATGAATTAATGACTAATATCTTCATACATATTAAAATTTATTTTTCTTTTAAAAGCCGTTTGGTAACTTTTTGATTGTCAAAGACAACGATACTCAATATATATTTTTTTAAGCTTCAAAATCAGTCTACTTATAGATAGGTTCTCTACATCATTTTAACAAAAGGTCTCAATTTAAAGGCAAATACGACTCCAGAATGTTCTGAAAGGCCTTGTTTTTAAACATTGAAATAGAAATCTTATGAACATAGTCACAGACCTGTTCAAAATACAAATATTTATAAAGAATAAAGAATGTATTAAGCAAGAAAATATAAACCAAGATTCATTATTTAATTTTCTGAAATTTCTTTATCTTGTAAGTTCTGAGTCTCATAATTTTCATTTTAAAACGTATTAAAATTCTCAAATCGATTATTTACTGTAAAATCGATCGATTTATTGCATGACCCGACCTAGTGTTGGGACATTATTAGTCGATTGCATTTATCAACGGCATTTCTTCAAAAAGTCGAGTACTTCTGGTGGGTAATTTTGTCTCGAGGTGGATTTGGTTGCCAGGCGAGCCAGGTCGATTGGTGTTTTGGTACTGTAAACAAAAATATATTTTTAAAATTTAGAATTATAAATTACTGCCTCGGTGTTCAGTGGTACTACAGGAACTGCCGAGAGGTCTCGGGTTAAATAAAACCAAATAATTTTTATCAAGAAATAATGAGATGGACAAAACGATCCTCAAAAAGTTCGCCCCCTGTTACATGGGACCCAAAATAAAATGGCGGAACGTGAGTGGTTTAACACCTCTGCCTACCCCCTTAGAAATAAAAGGCATAAAGTATTTAATGTAATGTGGAATACGCGTTTGATTTAAATAAGAGTAAAATATTTAATTTAATAAACTTTATTACTTTAGAATTATTAAAGCACTTTTTAAGAAATTAATTTTCAAAATGTGCTAGAAAATTGTAGGAAATTCGAATTTTTGAAAAGGACTGCCATTTGTCAGAGCGATTGTGACGTCAAAATATATTACAACAAGTAATGTCAATGTTGCCGAATTCGTAGTAGTTTAGTCCAAGAGCTCGTGAACCATCTGACTAACCCGTTTCCCTATACTATGAGGTCACACAAAGCGCGCCAATATGGCGGGCGTTTAAAATGTCAGTGTGGGTTGGCTATTTTTAACTTCTGTAGACTACAGGGGAAATATTCCAATGAAAATCTGTGAATGATTTTTCTGTGCTCGCCGGCGAGCGTGCATCTGTGAAGCAGAATAAAAAACAAGAGTGCAAGCAGAAGCACTTTAAATTTTGACATCTTTTCAGATACTCTCTCGGACACAGCCAGTACCATTTATTAATTTATAAAACTATCTTTTTACAAATTAGGTAGCTCCGTGGTACAGGTACATATAATTATGTATTACATGTAATATATAATAAATATATTTATAAAAAACACCGTTAAATTATATGAACATACTAACAAGTTACACAATTATGGGCTAGATGGCGCTGTCTGTATGAATGCGTGTTCGCGTCGCTAACAACTTCTTTTTTAAATTAGTACTTTAAATTACTTTATACTAACGAATTCTCTATATATTAGTACTAGCTTTCTGCAGCGCGGTTTCACCTGCATTTTTGTTTACTGATGAGTTCCTATCGCTTATTGCGTGATGTTACATAACCTATAATTAAGAACTGCAAAAAGAATTGTTCAAATCTGGCTCATTGTTCCGAAGATTAGTGCGTTCAAACAAACAAATACTTCCGCTTTAAATAATAGTATATATAGATATAAAAATTATAATCTAAATTAAGCGCACGTGGTTAATGCCCATGTCTTCTCTGTATAAGAGGCCTTGGAATAATAATGCTGTTTTTTTTATATTTCTTTGGTGGCAAACAAGCATTCGGTCCACCTGATGGACAGTGGTAACCGTAACCTATAGAGATGGCTGTGTTTTTAAGCATTATGAAAGTAATAATGCTTAGAAAACACAACCAAGCCGTTGTCGACCACGGAGAAGGGGATGAGGAAGGAAAAGGGAAACTGAAGAAAACTGAGAAGGTATTACCTTAAGTTTGGCCAATGAGCTAGGTTCTTCCACTCCTTTCTGTCAACTTGTTTGAACATGAGCAGTATTAAATGTAAGTCGCAATTAGGAGAGTTTACAGCTAAATGTAAAGCCGTATCTCTGCCTTTTAAGTCCTGTTAAGAAAAAAAATAGTCAGAATATATAACTTTAGTGAAAACATGTATACATTCCACCTAATAGAAATCGTAAGTATTATTGCAGATTTTTGTTATTTTAATAACCAAGTTAAATCTTTAATATAAAAATGAATCGCTGAATGTGTTGCTACAAATCTCGAGAGCAGCTGAACCGATTTCGCTTATTCTTTTTTTCATAATATTCCTTGAAGTACGAGGATGGTTCTTACTGAGAGAAAAAATTCTATATTCCCATACAAAAGTATCTTTATTTATCCCAAAATGGCCGCTAGTATATAATAATATTTTATCAACAACTACACACAACGCCATCTAGACCCAAAGTAAGCATATATTATAGCTTGTGTTATGGGTTCTAGAATGCGGATACACTAAATTCTTAAATTAAACAAAATTATAATGGAAATAATAAAAAAAATGGGTTATGAAGTTTATTTAGTTTATTATTTATTAAAGCAGGTTATGAAGCATTTTATATCATTACTAGCGGACCCGACAGACGTTGTCCTGTCTTAATTATTATCTAATTTTTCGCAGAACCTTCTTCTGACAATAACAAACACAACAAAAAAAGAATTAACGGAATCGGTCCAGTCGTTCACGCGTGATGCCGTGACCAAGGGAAATAGAGATTTATTTTTATATAAATAGATATATCTAATCTCCCATTCTACAAACCCTCTTTCACCTACCTACAGATATCCCCCGTAAACTTTTCACTACTTTCCCATATTCCCCTCTCCCTTCTTCCCCACTCCTCCCATTCCGCTTCTTCCCTCCCTCCCCCCTCCCCCTACCTCCCCTCTCCTTTCCCCGTCATTTCACTCTCCCTGTCCCTGGCTTCTCCCTTACTTCCCCCTTGCTTCCCCCTCACTTCAATCTCCCTTCCCCTACCTTGCCCCATACTTCCCACTCGCTTCTTTCTCATCTTTCTCTCATTTTCCCCTCACTACTTCCTCACTTCCCCCTCGCTTTACCCTCACTTCCCCCTCATTTCCTCCGCACTTCCCCTCACTTCTTCCCTATCCTCACTTCTCTTTCACCCCCCCTCCCTTCCCCCTCTTTTCAAGTTTCAAGTCGCTAACTTTAAAAGCAAATATCGTTCCACATAATATTTCATCCCTAATTCCGTCCCTCTAAATCCACCCCAATTAAAAAAAAATTAGAAATATTCCAAAACAAAATTTCAAAAGTATGAAGAAGTTTCATACAATCGTTTTCATCCTTTTTCAGACCACGCTTAACATTTAGGGGGATGAAAAATAGATGTTGTCCGATTCTCAACCCTAGCCGACATGCATACAAAATTTCACGAAAATCGGTCGAGCCGTTTCGGAGGAGTTCAATAACGTACGCCGTGACACGAGAATTTTATATATTAAAAGATTAATACTTACACCCTCAGTAAGCTCAAATCCCGCATGCTCCAACAACACGTGAACAGTGTGCATTCTTGGATCCGCCGCGCTATGCTGACTGCAGGCCACGTGCAATGCTGTGTATCCTTTAACAAAATATTCAAGATTTAGTCTAGTAGTGATAATATAAATAAGGTCTTGTAGTGCTGGGTCTCCGAGATCGTATATGGTCTAATGGACCTGGGTCTAGCAGATCCTGGTCTGACAGATCTCGCTCTAAAGATTATATATTATAAAGCCTGATGATTGTTTAATCTATGCTCTTACCATTTAGTTATTTTTATTATAATAAGTCTGTGTGACCTTAAACATGGTTCACCAGGCTCCGGTCTCAGACAGGCACTCTAGCGATCACTGGTGTGTCGCCTAGAGCGACCACCTAGAACCTTGATCTTATAGACCTTGGTCTACCAGACCTCACTCATATATTGTTACCAACCATCAGCGTTGCAGTGATGCAGCTTGAACAGAGGTGTCTGGTTGTGCTCGGCGCGCACCAGCTCGCTGAGCACGTCCGCGCACCTGTCGCCGGCGCGCGCGCAAGCGATCACTAGTGTATCGCCCAGAGCGTCCACCTAGAACATAGAGTAATGTAACTTAGTATGGTGTCTTGCAATTGAGTATTAAAATATCACATGACGAATATATTAAAGTAAAAAAAGAAAGGAAAAACAGATATGTGTAGTTTTAAATTTCGAATTGACATCAGTGACATCAAATCCAATATGGCGACCGCGGCCCCAAGATTGGATCAGTGATTTTTATAGTGTGCGTTCCCATTGAGTAACTACATCTACATCTGAATTCTGAGAATTCTTTATCGATATTTTTTATTTAAATTAAATAACAATTATTAAATTTATAATGTCTTTGGCAGTATTTGGCGACTTTTATAAGAATCAGTTTCTAAAATAAAATATAAGAAAAAAATAACCTTTTATTACACTGTATTCAACTAAATAGGTATGAGAAAAAGTAAACAAAATAAAGATGGCGATGGAATAAAAATTAAATTCAAAATTAGCGGATTCCAAATACAATCAAAATCTATAGCAATTTTATTCCTGTTGAGCTACGAAAGCTTAAAAAATAAATATCTTAGTACGTACCTCATGAAAAACATAGTCTTTTCCTGCGGCGAGGCTCGCGTTGGTCTTGATAGCGGTCCTTGTGCACTGGATCAAGTATCTTGTAAGTAGAGGCTTGTGCGGGCAGCGTAGACATGCTGCTTTTAAGAGGCTCAAGCCCGCTGTTGAAAAAGCATTGGTTAAATGAATTATAGGGAATATGGTTACTGTAATATATGAAAATGTTTAGATAAGATATCCATACTAATATTATAAATGCGAAAGTAACTGTTTGTCTGTTACGCTACACGCCTAAACTACTGAACCGATTTTGATGCAATTTGGTATAGGGATATACTAGACCTTGGGGAACAACATAGGCTATAATATTGTCGCGAAAAAATGGATTGAAAGGATAAAAATAGAGGATGTAAGTTTGTAGAAAAAATTAATTAATATGCGATAAAACAGACTTTCACGCGGGCGGCACTGCGGCCATCAGCTAGTTAGAAATAATGCTAAGAGAACACAATCAAACTGCAAACCATTTAGAGAATTTATTTTATTTAGTAACATTAACATGCAAGTTTTTCGAACGAATAGCGAAGACGCCATATTGATTGCATATAAAAACATCTCGCTTTTTTATATGAAGTGCGAGTGAGACAGCGATAATGTCTACCGTTGACCGTCAATTTAGAATCTGACCATCACTTACCATCACCGGTGAATAACACGATGTCCTGGGCTAATACCCGTTCACAGATCAGACTGAAGAGCGCGAATTGAAGGTCTTCTTGATCTGAACCACGAGAGAGGCTGAGGAGTATATGGTGAAGAACGCTAAAAAAAAATTAAATAAAAGAACTTCTCTTTATGTCACCTTGTGTCGTACTTTTTTCGCCCAATTAAAGCCTAGAACTCTTTACCAGCGCGTGTTTTTCCATCTTATTTTGATTTTAAGCGAGGTGTGAAAAAGCATCTCACAAGACCGCAGTAATGGAGGCCAGGATACCAGTTGGAGCAGTTTAAGACGATGACTTTTGGAATGATGGTCTAGATTCTACTGACTGCTTAGCATCAAGCGTAGTGGAGTCACTTTGGTAGGCTAATATGCATAAAAACCTTGGCTTTGCAGTGGTGCAATAATAGAGCTATACTTAACTAGGTCATGTTTAAAATTGATTTATAGGTACCATATTTTTTTGAATTTGCAACTAATGTTGAACTTTGAGAGTGGGTCAACAGATAATGGGGTTAAGTGTTCTTGTCACGGTCATTTTATAGATGGGTGGCATGAGAGTAGTAGCAAGACTTTATTGGACGTCCTACGTCATAGCTAAATTATAAATAAATAAAAACTTACCCGTAAGCCGTTTTAAGATCCAATTTAGCGACTTTCATGCAAAGATCTTTCCTTTCTACCATTTTTAATTTTTGTATATGCTCTTGAAACAGTTCCTTACAACTCTTCCTATTTAACTGGCAACATTCCTTCTTCGAAAAATTGTACACAATCTCCTTTTGCAAATCTTTGAATTGCTTCATAGTCATGGATGTCATAGAGGTAGTGCGTTCCCGCGCTTTTTTATCTGTGGTCGCCTCTTTTTCTTCTTCAAAATGGGGTATGTCTTGGTATTTCTCATAGTCGCTGTTGTATATAGGCGATCTTTCAGGCGATAGAGTGTATTCTGAATTTGAGGGGTAGAAAGACCCAGGAGAGGCAGATATAGGGCTTGGCACTGACCTAGGGGGAGTAGGATATGTGTATGTAGCATAATTATCATTAGACATATTTAATTCCTTCTGAATATAATTAAACATTTCCTTTTCTAATATAGTATTATTGATATCATCAGTATTTTGCGGGTGATAATTATTTTCGTGTAACAGTTGTAGAATTTCGTCCTGTCCTATTGTTTTTTTCTCAATATCAGCGATTAGATAATCTGTGGAATTTGACTTGCTGTCAAAAAAGTCCGCCATTTTTGGGCTTGCTTTTCTAATGTCAGTGTCAAAAGTGACATTTACGTTTGTGTTTGATTTCCGAATGTCATAGTGGGAGGGACTGTTGGCTGTATCTTCGTGGATCAGTGCCATAACATCTTCGAGGTAGTTTTCTCGGTCGTTTTGGAGGTATTGTGATTTTTGCTGTAATGTTTCGCAAGCGATGTCTATTTCTGTTAGGTTGTCTTGTGGTAGACATTGGTTGACGATTACTTGGCCGCCTGTTAGCGTATGCTTGTTTATTTGACTGATCTGTAAAAAAAAAAATTACTTAATCTTTCTTGTAAAAGTTAGAATTATTCGAGTCGTGTGGCTCCCGAGTATTATAGCTCGGTGTTTAGTTCATACTTCATTACTGTTAACCCTAGCTTACGTAGTCACAGTAATGGGTGGATGGATTTGTCCCGTTAAGTAGGTATGGTTAATGAATAAAATATTCTTTACTTGGATCTGATCATCTATTTTTTGTTTTTTGTATGTGTTTTGAGGCGACAAAGGAAAAATTACTACAGGACTTCAACTTTATATACTTACGTACTAAATATCTGGAAACGTTTAACTCTTTACCCATATCTAGAAGTGAGAATCTGGTTGATAAGCCCCTCTAAACCTCAGATGAATGACCTCATTTATCTAACGCCGCGCCGTTTATACATATTAATAAGAGATTAATGATGTACTATGGTTAATGGATTTGCATTTACTCTGATTAGATTGCGTCGACCAGCTTACGTCACACATTTAGCTCACTCACAACAAATCAAGAATCAATCAAATTTATACATGCAATAATAAAATTAAAATTTGTGTCATTACTCTATGTACTCTCCATAGATGGCGTTAAGTCCGTCACTATACTTTGTTAAAAAGGTTTTTAATAAATATAAATAAATAAATGGCGTTACCAGTGATAAAACCACAAGTATAATTCAAGTGTTATATTTTGTGTAATGTGTACAACAGTTATGACTGTTTTGAACTTATGAGGCAAGTATAAAAGTGAAAGTTATGTACTTGACAAGTTTATCTCGGTTGTTACCGACACAGGACTTAGCTAAACTTACACAATCAAATGCACTAAGCCTAATAATAAGTAGTTAGAATTAGTTTTCTAAACGGGCCGTGAAAAAGCGCCACAGTGGAGGCCACCCTGCCAGTAATGTAGATACCAGTGGCGAAGCGTCCATATAACACGAATCCTGCCGGCTTCCCTTTTAAAAATATGCCCTGACCTCCTTATACCTATCACTGCTTGAGTGTCTACTCAAAGTCTAACTGGCCTTCCGAAACTCAATGTTTTTTAATCCCACCGGCTTCCCTGCTCGGAAAAGTGAGTCTTCGCTACTGGTAGATACGTAAATTTTTCCACCACTTCTTGACTCCACTGTCTGCTTACTAACCAGCAGAGTATAAAAAATAGGATTGTTTGGTATCACAGATATGGATAGTTCTACAAAAGCAAAATACTGATGATATGAAATGCCCCTTTTCTTCATATTTACTACTTCAATTTTAACAATTTATTAGTGACTGCAAAATACGGCTGAACGATACCCGCCTATGAATACAAGTGCGTGCGTCATGTTGCGTAATACAATATGACGTTTGACGTTTGACTATGAATACAATGCGACGTTTGGTTAATGAGGGTATTCAGGAAAATTTTCGTCACCAGCTGATGCCACTTCATCTTTCACATTGGGCCAATCCGAGGTTAACTTTCAAAAAGCGCTTGATAGCGAAACCTGACGCATCGGTGCTGCCCCCTCGTGAGCGCCATTTTAGAAAACCCTCTCAGCAATTTTCTATTGCACGTGAATTATTCATTTTGTAAATTAAACATTAAGTTGCCGATATGAACACAAAAAATATTTGTTTTGATAGCGCTGTCAAAATAGAAGGACGACCTTTTACCAAAGTGGCGCCAACTGGTGGCGAAAATTTTCCTAAACACCCTCATTAATGTATGGTCTACATGCGTGCCACGCCTCCTTCGTCGTTCTGGTAGATAATATTTCTGCGTTTAGTATGGTGTGCCAGTTTTTATCAGGTTGAGGTCAGTAAAGGTTTTAGAGTACCTACAACATGAAGACTTTGTCCCGAAAGGTTTAAAGTAGTGCATATGTAGGTACTGAAAAGAAGAGAATTTAAAAAAATATTATGTCAATATATTTATATCCACGAGCAAAATCGGGGTCGCAAATTTAACTGTACGTGTTACAATGAAAGTTAACTTAGGTATATTTAATATACATATTCGTAAACATATATAAAATAGTTATTGGACTACACGTGGTATGAATAAAATTTTCATAGTGGCATTTTCCGTTGTAACCGCAAAATTATTTTAAGTAGGTACATGGTTTATGAATGTTGTCATAATAATATTAAAAATCATCAACTTTGACTCTCTTTTTTAGGCAGACGAGCCATTATAAGCCTGATGGTAAGTGGTAACTGCCGCTCATAGACATGCAATGCCAGGGGCTCTGCGAAGTCGCAGCCTACCGTGATAATAATACTTTCTTTAAACCTCGTTTGAAGGACATGTAATAGCGCTCGGAAAACACCGCAGCTAGTAGTTCGTTCCAGAGGTGGCCGAAATTAACGCTGGAAACGAACCGTGCTAGACGAGATTGTGTCCAGGTAGTATGGATGATCAGAATGGCCTAAGTTTCTTGCTAGTACTTCTTAACGGCTCTACTTTAGCGAACTGGCTGTGGGATAATTAGCTGACATTTTGTTTTGTTATTTTGACTTTCATAAGTCTGACTCCTTACAGCGCTCCTCTAGATTGCTCGCAGTAACAGGTAAAATCTGACCACATTACCGTTAAACACAGGTGTAAAATTATTAAAAATATGTTGCAATATATAATCTTAGTCATTTTGTCGCCTAATCAAAGTATTCTTTGCTAGATAAAAATGTTATACAAATATTTGGCATTACATATTCATACATTTTCTTTTATTTTTAAGCCCATCCAAAAGTTTTCTGGAAGATATCGCTTATTATGAGACCTATTGTCAGTACATAATTTTGAGTTGTTCTGGATGGGCTGGATGGTATGAGCGCCCGCCAGGATTAATTTCAGGGAGTGCATCTGAACTAATTTATATTGAATCATATTTGTATACCTATTGACGCTTTAATTCAATAACTGAGTTCATAATGTAAGTTATTTATGAAAATGAAAATGAAAATATATTTATTCATATAAGCTAATTAAATTATCACTGAACGTCAAAGTTTACAAAATGTCAGCAAACTAACTTATAGCCAGTAAGATTAATTTACTTGCATTTATTAATGTAAGCAAATTAATCTTAACTTAAAATTAGAAATAAGTTTGATTACTAACGATGAATTGATAAATAGTACTGTGCGGCAAAATCTAACCAGATTTATGTCGCACAGTGTATGTAAAAATTTAGTTATTAATGAAAATTAAAAAAAAAAACAAAAGATCTTAAACTTTTCTGCGCATTTTTCTCGACAGATGGCCGCTCCCGGCGCCCATGGCTGTTCTGGTTTTTTGTTTTGTGGTGTATGTGGTATGCAATAAACAATATTCTATTCTATAAACATCTAATAATTAGTTACATGATTATAAATCGACAAAATTCGTGAATTTTCTCATCTCAATGCTTAAAAAATTCTCTGTTAATGAAAATCTAAATCTGTTGCGTGGTTTAAAAAGTTAGCGAAGAAACAAAAGAAAATAGTAATTGATATATAGTTTCTTTTTTAAAGAGAACTCTTGCACTAGGGAACAAGCCATTTTATCAATCCATCTAAATGCAAGTAGGTCGATATTCGCGTGAAGACAGGTTTCCTTGGCAACGAGCTTGTTATCATTTTATTACACAGTCATTTTAGTGTAATGAGTACACTGTTGATAAGTTAGTATAAAATACGTCATAAGAGCATTATCACAGATTACAGAAAACCTGCGCATTAAAAACGAAAGATCTTTCAAGTTTTAATCGAAATATTAGCAAAATGGGTAATTATTCAGTTGGTTTGTAAGACACAAAATACACCCTGACTTGTAACAAATATTTATAAATCACACAAAGTTTTGTCCCGTGTGGGGATCGAACACACAACCTCGTGCACAGCAGTCGCTTGCGCTCCCACTCCGCCACGGAGGTAGCCGTCGTCATCAAGAAGTCAATGCGTCATTGTCTATTATTATTGATGATAGCTATGGTTGAGTACTATGGGTACTAAGTATTTCGATATTCCTTGTAAAGATAACATAAATGATAACGATTATATTTAATAATATTGCTTACGTTTATTGATAATAATATTTGCCAGACAGCCTGTCAGTAGACATATTGAATAATGAATTTTTGTACAAATTTCGGTGGTAAACAAGCTTGCGGCTCGTATTATAAGTAGACATGGCTGTTTGCTGCTGTAGACATTGCAGAAACAATTTTCAGAAAAAAACAATATAATTTCCAATGGTATTAGGAAAAATCTACCAATCTGATTTAAATAATTCTTTTTGCGTGTGATAGCCCAGTTCTTAAGGAAGGATATAAGCTATGTAACATCACGCTACTGGCGACGGGAGCAGAGCAGTAAGCAAAGACGCGGGTGAAACCGCGCCGCGAAAATTAAGTAATAATAATAATAATAATAATATTCTACCACATGCACACAGCGCCATTTAGCCCCAAATTAAGCAATTATATTTGCTTGTGTTATGGGTACTAAACAACTGATATACTACTTATATACATTTTTTTTTTGTAAATACATACATATTATAGATAAATTACACCCAGACACAGAACAAACAATCATACTCATCACACAAAGGTTTGTCCTGGGTGGGAATCGAACCCACGACTGGCTTAGCAGTCAGGGTCATTAACCACTAGACCAACAGGCCAGTCAATAAATAAAGTACATAAATAAAGCAAAAGAGTTTGTTTAAATGTTTGTTTGAAAACTAATTTCTGGAACTACCAGTCGGATTTGAATATCTCACGCTACTGACGATGGGAGCAGAGCAGTAACCACAGATGTAACTTCTATCGAAGCTAGTATCCAATATTATAATAATATGAAAGTGCTTTCCCGGTTGAGCCAGTTAGGTAGTAGATCCACGCTGATTTCAGCATGAATGAACCGGATCGTCCGGGGGAGCGTCCTCTCATAGAAGATCGACTTAAGAGTAGTAGTATCCATACTACTGCGTTTCGTTCGGTGAGTGAGAGCGCCGGAGGCCCAATTTCCCCCCTTTCCTCTTTCCTCACCTCTCTTATTTCCTTCCCCTAACCCCATTCCCAGCCGCCATAGTGGAGGCCACCATACCAGCAGTTTAAGACGATGGCTTTTGGTATAGTGTCCGCCACTTCTGGATTCCACTGACTGCTTACCATCAGGCGGGGTGGAGTCACTTTGGTAGGAATAATATAAAAAAAAAATCTATGCTTAAAGAATCTACTACCGTACAAAATACGTAGGTAAATGCCTACTAAGTAGGTATAGGTATTATTGGACTCAGTACTAAAGATGTTAGTTTTTGTTGTCGCCATTCTCAAGGTTACACTAGCAATAAATTACAGAGATCAAAGATTTAATGAGGTACAATCAGGTTTACAAGTGACGAAATACTTTATTAAGTTATTATTGTTTAATATGTATGCTCTTTTATCTTCGTGAGATAAAATAATTTTGGACTACACCACAGGCGTAGCGAGATACGAGAGAGAAAAGGGGCAGTTGCCCCCATCTGCTTCAACAGACATGGTATACTTTAAACTAAACTTCAGCTTGCTTCGCTTCGGTATCAAAAGTTTCATTCGGTTTTACAACAAACGCCCACGGGAAATATCATAGTAATAGTTACGTATTACATCATTAATTTACAAAGGTGTTTAACATATTGAAATTTTGAAAATGACAAATAAAATATGTTATACATAATAAAATATAGCCTATGTTACCCGTCCTATTTGTAGCTTTTTAAAGGTGAAATAATTTTTTACGTAAATCTTGAGTTGAATCGGAACAAACAAACATACAAAAAATCAAATGTTTTCCCTTTATATTATAATAATAGTTTAAGTAATACAAATGTGTGTTATATATAGTACAGAAAAGTTTAGAATTTGAAAATTTGTAATGATATCAAGAGAAAACACTAGTCGTGTTTAATTATTTGAAATTCACGACACATAACAAATAAAAACTTATAACGCCATCTTTTACCAAATATTGAACTATAGCATAACAGCGCCATCTAGTTCTATTTCAGTTAAATATATAGATAACCTTGGTTTACTATACATAATTTTGTTATAGACTTCCTTTTGTCTACATTTTCCGTGTACCATTTAAGAATGCATGGCGTAAAAATCCCACATCGATTATTTACTGAATAGTTTAAATATCCTACTTATATAAAAGCGATACTTTTTATCCTGAAAATCGGTCTGGTTCCCGAGGAAGACAAAACACATTGAAAGCGCGGGTGAAGGCGTGGGGCGCAGCTAGTAGGCTGAATTTTATTATGATAAACATATTTTCAGCCATTTTTAAAATTTCAATATTTTCTGATTACAATATTCACAATATTTTTTCTGATTGATGCAATACGACACTACTGCAATGATATTTTCCGTAGGCGTTTGTTGTGTGACCGAACGAAACTTTTGATACCGAAGCGAAGCTAGGGCAGACGTCTAGTTTAAGATAAACTACTTTTATGTTTTACGACTTAATCACAAATCGTTGAAATTCTCGGCTTACCTCTACTTTAATGTTTTAATTAAACCTGGTTAAAAAAACTCTAAATAATTTCAAAAACCGTATTCATCTATCAAGGTATAATATTTAAGTATGGTACTTATAAATATCTTAAGCTCAAAATTAATAAAAACCATATTAAAACTTATAAGTTTATAAGCGGAGAAACCGGCAGGAAAACCGTGACTAAACTTTAGAAATAATAGTACTATGGTTATACATTGACGTATAAACTATTATTACTACCATTTATGTAATTAGTTGTAGTTGTCCTTCTTCTTAGCTTAAAGATTGACTGCTTGAGCTAAAACTTATATGACAGCTAACTTTTGGGGCTCTTTCAATTTAGTTGATGAGGGTGTTAGGAAACCGCCAGTTCAACTTTCACATTGGGCCAATCAAGGGTTTACTTTCAAAGAGCGCTTGACAGCTAAACCTGATTAGTCGGTGCTGCCACCTCTAGGGCGCCATTTTAGAAAACCCTCTCAACATTTTTCTTTTGTCCAGCACGTGAATTATCCATTTTGTAAATTAAACATTTAAATTTCCGAAATAAACACTGAAAAACATTTATTTGATAGCGCTGTCAAAATAGAAGACCTTTTACCAAAGTGGCGCCAACTGGTGTCGAAAATTTTCCTAAACATTCTCATTGGTGTCGAGCTGCTGCGGTGACGCAGCGGTACGGTTGTCGTACTGCGCATGGCCAGTATTTTTTTCCATACAATTTATGCACTTAGCATAAATCCTGCTGTTGACGTAGTCGCGCGTTGACAGAGAGAGCACCTGTCAAAATTTTTTTGACAGGTGCTCAACGTAGACTAGGATAGGTGCTCAACGCGCAGGTGCTTTTCAGACGGATGCTCTGGGTGGACTACGCTACGTCCCACTTTCGTGCGTGTGCCGTGGCAGACGAGCCAACAGCCCACCTTATGATAAGTGGTAACTGTCGCTCATAGACTTCTGAGATTACTTTCTTTATAAGATATTTTTATGCTTAAAAGACCCAGGATCAAAATAAGACGACAAAGGGCGTAAGAAGTTTGGTTATTTTGACAACTCAACCTTGGTTCTGTCCAAGATTTCTCAACAAATATTTTCTTTTAATATGAATGTCAAACGGGTTTTGAATATATACATAATCAAAATTATACCCACCGCCCACTAGTAAATACAAGCTAGTGGTTGTATATATGATGGTGCCCAAAATACAAGCACTAGCTTAGTTTGGAACCAAAGAGAAATCCATGGACCAGCAGCACTTTTGCTGCATCCGCTGATCGTTTACCGAACAGTTAGCGCCATGAGCTATGAGTGCCTCAACAATATTAAAATTAAAGGTGCGTTTTATAACTCTTTAACATGACTATAATAATAATTAGAATAAAGTAGATATTTTCCTTGTTTATTGTCGAAAATACTGTCAATCATTATTAATAGTTTACGAATGTATGGTGTTCATAATTACAAATATTTTTCCTTATTGCATGGTGCATTATGTAATAGTTCAAAATTAATATTTATAACTCTATAATTGAATTTTTGTTTTGTACTAGCGGCCAACTCTGTCTTTGCTTTTAGGCATAGATCAAGAAATCGAGATAAAATAGCCTATGTTACTTAGTGATAATGATAATATAGCATTCTATTAATAAAATATTTTTTTAAATAATAATAATATTTCAACAACTACACACAACGCCATCTAGATCCAAAGTAAGCATTATATATGCTTGTGTTATGGGTTTTAGAATGCGGATATACATACTTAAATACTTTCTTTTTTGTAAATACATACATATTATACATAGAAACACCCAGACCAATGCAAATAGACATGTAAATGTAAATAAGTCTAGTATGTTTTGAGTTTAAACAATACAAACAAATATACAAATATTCTCTCTTTATTCAGTACTAGACATCCGCTCTCGCTTCGCTTCGGTATCAAAAGTTTCATTCAGACTTACAAAGACACTTAAAATATTTAAAATAAAAAAAAAAAACTAAAACAAAATGTTAAACATAATAAAATATACTCTATGTTACCCGTCTTATTTGTAGCTTTCTAAAGGTGATTTTTTTTTAATCCATTCCCTTCTACACGGTCGACAACAGCGCGGTTGTTTTATTAGCACCGCAAAGCAGAACAAAACCAAAAACATAGGTAACGGTTACCACATAAATACCTTTCGGTGGGCCGCTTGCTTTACCACCGAAAAGCTTTATTTGCCACCGAAATTGTCGAAAAAGTTCCGCTTGAATTACTGACCGTATAAATTTTATATTAGCTTTAGCTTCCCGCGGAGTAGTTTCACCTGCGTCTTTGCTCACTGCTCCGCTCGCGTCGCCAGTAGCGTGATGTTACTTAGCCTATAACCTTCCTCAAAAACTGGGCTATCATACGCAAAAACAATTATTCAAATCCCACTGGTAGGTAGTTCTAGAGATTAGCGCGTTCAAACAAATAAACAAGAGTTTCCACTATATAACAGTATAGATAAGTATGTAAGTACTGTCTGTGTTTACCTTAGACGATTCTTACAAAAAGAGAGGGATTTCCATATTTAGAAGACTAAAGTAGATTATAAAACATGTTTTTGTCCATGGGAGTGGCCCATAATTACTATTCCCTTCGCAGATTGTTGTTTAATAAATGTTTTCCTTCCGAGTCAAATGCTATAGCATAAAAGGAAGTCTGTTTGAAATCACTTATCTTAAGAACTGCTCAATTGATTTAGATCGGGTTTTCACTGTTACATTGTGCGTTTTTCTTGGGCTGTTTTGGTGTATATTACATTAAGCTATCACCTATAGGAACCAAGCAGCAATGATAATAGTAAACCAAGCCGGAAAACCGCTACTTTTGAAATCGAGAAGCGAGGGCGGGCCGCTAGTAAATTATAGAGATGAGATAATAGTAAATTGAATACCTGGCTTCGCATAAAGGTACTAATATGTTTTACGATGTTTACCATCTTTGAAATTCTAGAATTTTCTTTAGTATAAATGCACCAGCTTCCCGCGGCGCGGTTTTACCCACGTTATTGCTTACTGCTCTGCTCCCGTTACAAGTAGCGTGATGTTACATAGCCTATAACCTTCCTCAAGAACTGGGCTATCATACGCAAAAAGAATTATTCATATCCGACTGGTAGTTTTAGAGATTAGCGCGTTTAAACAAACGAACAAACTCTTTCGCTATATAAAATAGTATATATAGATTAGTGACACGCCCTCACTTCACATCGGTATCATAATTGCGCTTACTTGATTCAATATGGCTATTTATCGGTTCCTAAAGATGATAGGTGATGTTTATATCGAAACTTTCCTCATAAAACGCACTTTATAGTGAATTGTTTGCAAAACTATTGCGCAGTTCTCGAGCTTAGCAAGAGACCGATTTTAATGTGCCCTCCGAAGCACGGAGACGCTCAGATCAAATACCAGTTTGCGGTCACCCATCCATGGGCCAGCCGCACTCTATGTTGCTTAACCGGAATCGTTTACAGATTAGTGAGCTCAACGAGCTATGAGCACCTATGCTATGATGAATAAATATTATGTAAGCTTACCTGTCTAAAGGGATCTTCGCGGGTGGGATATGGACAGCCAGTTGTATACTCGCACAATTTAGTTTTAATTGGTCCTCGTGATACAACTACAGTCTGCAATTTCTTCTTCTTCTTCTTCTCGTCATCCAACTCCAACTTCTCCAAATCCTCAGCTAAATCATCACTTTTATCCACATTCTCTATTTTATCGGAATTCTCCGATTTATCAGAAAATCCGCTGTCTTCTGAAGAATGTGAGTGTATCCTTTCGTTTCTATGTTCATCAATAACTTTGAAGCTGAAATTCTCCAGTTCGTCATCTTCTCCATCTTTTTGTTTCTTTTCTTGTAGATTTAATTTATTGAAGTTCTCCAAAATGACAGCTACGGTGTCTTGCTGTTTTAATTCTTTTTTTGGTTCGATTATTTCTTGTTTTGGTTTTGTCCTTTCCTTTTTCTTGTGGAAGAGTGATTTTATTAAGGTTTTCAATGATTTTTTATCAGTATTCTCCATTGGGACTGGTTTAGCGTTTGATACGGTTGGACTGCCCATTATTGTGTTAATTTTTGTTTGTTTCTTTTCAATCATTCAGCTGTTACCATCTGAAATAGGAATAAAAATATATTAGCGATTGTTTTGGAAAAATGAGGCCCACCAGTAGCTGGCGCCAGCATCACTGGATTGAAAACGTTTTACATTGATACAGTGGATTTTGGATTGGATTGAAAACGTTTACATTGATACACTGGATGCTGGATTGGATTGATAACGTTTACATTAATAAAGTGCTGATCCAGAATCCAGTGGTCCTGGCGCCAGCTACTGTATCAATGTAAATCAGCCTTTATTTCCTAAACATTTAAACCTCTAATGTCAATATCAAGTTAACCATAAAAAGTCTATTAAAAAAAATTATATTACGGTAGCGTTTCTTTACTAAATGTGAAATAATTTATAATTTTCTATTTTATGTAACGAGAGGAGAATACATGCGACGGCCGTCTCGGCTACGTATTTATCGTTTGCAAAATAAAAACAAAATTCAGTTCGCATTTTCGCTTTTTTATTCGATGACGTTTATGTAAAATGGGCCAAAAAATAAGTCAAGGTTTAAAACCTGGTTTTCTGAGAAAACAAACAAGAAAATATATTTAGATTATTCGTTTAAAAAGCAAGCTGGCTGCTCGCCAAAATGTAAAATTGTTGGGCGATTACTGGGTAATATTGCACATAATAGGTTTAGCTTTTACACCTTTTTATGTATCGAAGTAGTTGGAAGAATGAAGAAGTTATCGTTTTACCAGCTACGTAGAGTTCCATATTGTATAACAGAGGGCCTACCGCCACCTCTTATGCCAGTATTAATTTAGTATTACTTTGTGTTTTGTCTTTTTGAAGTTATACTTCTTTTGGCGCGATTGGGAAAAATGATGAGAGTGATTATTTACGATGCGCGCGCACACCGACAGAAAAAAGCAACACCCTGAAGTTAGTTGCGAACCTTTGTGTGTCGTATCAGTACAAATAATCAGTGTGAATAAATAAAAAATATATTGGCGTTTATATCAATTCAATTATATTTATGTATGTATGCGTTGTGTTATTATTTGGTATTTTTGGATTGTTACGTTAAAGAAGTATAACTTCTTACGTGCGTACATGAGTACACACACTCTTTTTTTATTTTGTACTATTAAAAACAAGGAAAGAGACAAAGTAAGCTTTTATTAAGATTGATACAAGAGGTTTTGGTAGAACCCCAGGAGCCTGATGTCATTTATAAGAATTTCTCGACTGAAAATTCTAATATTTATATATACCCATCACGGAGATCAAAACGAGAATACACACTATGTTTGAACCACCAAAACAAGTAAGTAACTAAAGATGGTAACTTAAAGCGGGTGAGACCGCGCTGTGAGAGGTTAGTAAAGTATATAAATAATATTATATACTCGTACGATACCATTATATTTATAGCCTGTACTTAACAAACGAGTTTCCTATGATTTATATGTATATTTAAAACATAATATATTTTCCTAACATTATTTCCTTATAATGTTGTCCATAACTTATGTTTTTTGCTAGCTTAGTTTTTATTACATTCTTTTTGTTATTTGGGAGGTTTGTACAGACGAAAAATGACACTTCCATCGTATTTATTTTTTATAATAAATATTATAATATAATTTTGCACTTCTTGCATTTTTTTTAAATAATAATTTGTTTGTTGGATTTCCGTGGTGAAAATATAGTATTTTGCGTACTATGTATTACTTCAACAGTATAAAGTACGCAGATCCGAAATATAGTACAATACTATAAATTATAGTACGGTTGGCAACACTACTTCGCACGGTGGTCATTTTTTTAAACATTTTGGGATATAAGATACTTTTGTATGGGAATATAGAAGTGTTTTTTTTTTTCAGGCAATTTTTAAATTTTCTCTTCGTAAGAACCATCCTCGTACTTCAAGGAATATAATAAAAAAAGAATTAGCAAAATCGGTTTAGCTGCTCTCGAGATTTGCGCTTAGCAACACATTTAGCGATTCATTTTTATATTTAGAATACCTAACTGGGTACATAATAATTTTTTGGACAAGTAACATTCCGAGTCATGTAACATGGAGGTAACCTGAAAAGGCCAAAAGTAACATAAAATGTTAACAAAGCATACACGCGAAGTTATCAAATGCTGGAATCGCCAATCTGCATTGCGCAAGCGTGGCGATGAATGCTCATGACTTCTCTGTATGAGAAGAAGGCTTTACAGTTAGTTAAAAATAGGCGGATATGAAGAAGATGAATTAAATTCTCTGAAAAATTGTCGTTCAATTTTAAGTGGCGAGTAATCGGAGTTATAAGTCACGATGGAGTAAAATGTCAGCCAATTTTCCTACGGATCTCATGGATATACTTAGCTAAGTTTTCATTGTATGCGTTGAGTACTACAAAAATAGCACAGATAAATGGGTACTTACTATTATTAACTTCTTTTAATATCTTACTATACCTGTGCACCATTAACTACCGATTAACTTCTAACTTCATGTCCATCCAAAGGTTGTCTGGAAGAGATCGCTTTTAGCGATAAGACCGCCGCCCATTGTCACTATTTATTGTTAAATATTTTTAAATATCTAATGTAAGTTACATATGGTGTACAATAAAGCATATTCTATTCTACTATACAGAGTGTATACGACGGTATGACATTAAATGCAATTACGTATAGTATGTGACATTATAAAGCGAGACAAAAAAAAATCTACTAAATATCTTCAATAGTTTAGACACAGGACAAATTTTTTAATTTATTTAATTCTAAATTAACACTATGTAAGTACGTCAAACGGTCACTGACTTAAGTCATAATCCACGTCGAAGGATAAACGAACTTGTCATAATAAAATGGTGTATTACTTCGTTACTATTAAAATATTATTTATTTTGTTAGAAAATTTCAAATTTTTGTTTTTCGTCAAATTACTTTTGTGATTAATTAGAAATCATTATATGGGCTAGTAACACCTGTCTTTTCATTTAATGTTAAACCGTCGTATACACTCTGTATAAAATCCTTTTATTAATATTATAAATGCGAAAAAATGTTACCACTCGGCACCTAAATGGCGGAACTGATTTCTTTTTTTTCTTTGATTTCTGATGAAAATTGGTACGTAAATAGATTCGGTGCCGGAGACGGACATAGCCTAAAATCCCGAAAATCGTTCAGGTTTCCGAGGGAGACAAAACACATTATAGCCGCGAAACCGTGGGGCGCAGCTAGTAACAAATAAAACAATATGTTTACTTATAATATAACAATCATCAGTTCAACCACGTTATCGTCGATATCACGTTATTAATAAAATCTATCCTTATCGAAGTGCACTAACTTTAAAACGCACCAAACGAAGCGCAACAAAAGTACTCCTCGAAACGCACCAATATGTCCAAAAAAAATTTTTTACTAGTGCGTTACGACAAATATTTTTGGTGCAATTCATTTGCTGCGTTTTAAAGATGATGCGCTTGGAGCAATTCCCTAAATTTTTGCTATCTAAGATCTACATCCATACTAACATTATAAATATTTATAATAAATGAGAAAGTAACTCTGTCTGTCTGTCTGTTATGCTTTTGCGCCTAAACAACTGAACCGATTTTGATGAAATTTGGTATAGAGATAGATTAGACCTCGGAGAACAACATAGACTTTTTATTGCAAAAAATGCTGATCGTTAACAAACACAAACACACACACACGCAAACTTTCTCATTTATAACATTAATAGGATTTTCGTGTAGCGTTAGTAACTGCTCGAAAGAGCCTTGAAAATAAATAGCCAGACTATTAAAATCTACTACAATAAAAACATACATACATAACTTCTCGCCTGACCCCAATTAAGGAATAAGCAGAGACTGTAAAACGTTATTTGATAAGCCTACTTTGCCTCATCAACATTAATTAAATTAGGAAATAATTACAAACTACTTTTGATCCTGCGTTAAAATACATATATCTCATATAGCCGCCATAGTGGGTGCCACCGTGCCAGCATATGTAACAATTTGATACGATGGCTTTTGAGATGGTATCTTTAAAAAGAAAAATAACTTATAGTAATTTTGGTAAATAATATAAAAATAATTTCGAATCTAGTTAACAATACTAAATTCGCGAATACAAACAATACTAGTTTCGCAACAATACTAAAATTAGACGCATTTTCATATTTATGACAAAATATGTGATGTCAGTTTCTTATCATACGTGTAGGCTGATACCGGAAAACGTTTCTTATCAATGTTTCGTAGTATTAAATATTTTACTGGTAAAACGGATTTAGCGTAGTGAGTATTGGTGCATAGTTTTTGGAACCACAAAAAGAGATCTTATTTATGTCCTTTCCTCCTAAATTAGATAATGCATTACACCTTTGCTTACTATTCCGCTCCCATCGCCCGTAGCGTGATACCCTATAACTTTCCTTAAGAACTGGGCTCTCAAACACAAAAATAATTTTCTAAATCGGTTCAGTAGATCATGAGATTATCCCTACCACTAAACAAACTCACAGACTTTATCTTTTTATAATATAGTATACTTAGGTAGATAAGAAAATTAATTTTATGTGCTAGTGCAGTAATAAACTAATAATCTACATTTCATTATAGCAATACGAAAATTAAAAACAAAATGGCTCCATTTTATTGCAACTTCTAAAAAATTAATCCACTTACATCAACTATTACGCACACTATTTAAAAACTAACGTAACTTTAGTAATACTAAAAACTAATTGTCTATCCGGTGCCGAGTATATTTTTTCTTGGAATAAATTGGTAATTGGCTGCTAAAATTTACTAGCAAATTAAAAGCAATTTTAATTGAAGTCTACTGGGATCTAAATAGAGAAGTTCTTGGAAACATGAAAGACGCGTAGACATACAATAATATTTATTCAGTAAAAATTGTACAAAAAGTTTATATGTAAGTCTTATAAAATAAATTATGAACTAAATACAGTTGTAGGGCTCCTGTACTAGAATATATTACCTATCCTGTTTTACAGGCGCATTAAAAGTTCTTTTAGTATATTATGGCGGCAAAATTTTTTTAACAATATAATTATAATGTGACACAAATAATAATTATAACATGTCATCACGTCCCACTCTTTAAGAATCTATATATATAAAAATTAATTCCTATTTCCCTTGGTCATGGCATCACGCGTGAACGGCTAGATCAATTTCGTTATTTCTTTTTTGTTGTGTTTGTTATTGTCAGGAGGAGGCTATTATGAAAGAAAACTAAGAAAATTGCGCGATGATTTAGAAAGTTTAAGAATACTTAACCACCATATTAAATTTAAACCGCTTAACCGATTCCAGTGAATATTGGTAGGTAGGTAGATAGATTTGGTTTTGGGACATAGGTTACTTTTTATCCCGAAAATTGCTCAGATTCCCGAGTTACATTAATTAAACACATAGCAATTTTCGCGCGGACGAAGCCGCAGGGCGCAGCTAGTATAATATAGTAATAATAGCAATCATACTATTGCGTTTCCTTCAACTTTAGTACAAGACGTCCGCTCTAGCTTCGCTTCGGTATCAAAAGTTTAATTCGGTTTCACAACAAATGCCAACATAAAAATATGATTGCAATTTTACCTAAGTCTGCAAAATATACTATACCGCAAATTTACTTTTGCTGTCTTCTATTTTCAAAATGTACTTATATTGAAATTCTGAAAATTGCTAAAAAATATGGTAAACATAATACAGCTTCATTTATTAATTTCTAAAGGTGAAAGAATATTTCAAATCGGTAACGTAGATTTTTAGTTAAAATGTTGCAAGCAAATAGACAAAAAGCCAAATCTTTTACAATATTAGTTAGATAAATACCACAATGGCATAATTGTTGGCATACTATCGCTTTTACCACTGTGTTTAAAATTCTTTAAATTGATCTATCTCCGTTTCTGTCCAGAGCGACACGTATGAGACTGAAGTGCTACTCTTTTATAGTAAAATCTAAACGATCTTGAACCATACGACTGAGTGTCATACTAGAACTCTATACCAGCGCATAGGTTTCCTTCTAATTTTGATTTAATTTTTTTTATTTTTAGCTAATGTATCCTCTATATGAGAAGTCTTTGACCTGTAGTGGGACAGTAACATGTCTGTCTGCCTCGACCTGTCGATTTCAGTTTGGGAACGAACGTAAGCATTTAGTAACGTTAATAAACGTGCTAATTACATAAATTTAGCTATACAATGTTGACATTTCAAAAAAAGAAAAGAATTGTACAACTTTATTATCAAATATTGTATGTAACTTGCTAAAATTATCACGTTTAAAAATGTACTGGGGGAAATACTTTTTAGTTAAATTCATAATATCAATGCAAGACCCCTCACAAGGTAGACCGACGATGGGTACGGGTGGCGGGCAACCGATGGATGAGGGCGGCTCACGACCGGCCAAGATGGCGAAAATTGTTAGAAGACCGTCCGTACGTCTACCGGCTGATTTAATGATGACGGTAATCTAAACTAATATTATAAAGAGAAAAGATTTGATTTTTTTGAGTTTCTTTGTGCTGATTTACGGAACCGATTTTAAAAACTCTTTTACCTTTAACAACTACAAATAGGACGGGTAACATAGCCTATATTTTATTATTTTCGTTTTCCCATAGGCGTTTGTTGTTGTTGACCGAATAAAACTTTTGATACCGAGCGAAGACGTCTAGTAATATGTATAATAGGTACAATATTTCGCCTATACTTAGTTCAGTTGTCATAAATAATGATAACAGTAAAATTATTTGCTAATTTAATTGTAACTTAAATCTCAACCACATAATTATACAGACATGACCTCAGACGCCATTTTAAAATCAATATAATTTATACAAGTTCTATTCAAATTTTAAATTCGCATCAAGGTTGTTACGAAAGTTGATCGGCGTTATCTGTCTCACTCGCACATCATACAAAAAAGCGAGATGCCACATGTTTTGTATGCAACCAATACGGCGATAATGCTACTCGTTCAGAAACTAGTATGTTATGTTGTTTTTCCTTTTAGCATTTAGTACTGACTATCTGTCTCCAGCGCGATTTTAGCCGCGTTATGTTACATCTTTTGTTAATGCTCTGTTCCCGTTGCTGATAGCATGATGTTACATGCCTATAACCTTCCATGAGAACTGGGCTATTATACGCAAAATAAAAATCAAATTCGACTGATAATTTTATTTTATATTTTTCTAATGAATAATATGTCGAATAAGACTCAACTATATAAGGATTGGGTAAATCTGATTTAAAATATCATATTTTTATTAAAATACATTTTCTATGGCTATTTTTGCTATCTATTGTCACGTAAACGTAATTTGAACTCAAATAAAAAGATAAATATTTAAAAACTTCTGATTAACGCTATATAACTATGTCACTATGTCCTACATTTATGTTCCACGAAAGAATCCCGCTTTTTTCACTAAAAAAGTGGCAAAATTCCGACTTAGAAAAAATAAATCTGGCAACGCTGCGCTGCTCCACAGTACAGACAAAGCTAGTTAATAGATAAAATCTACATGTACATAGTATCTACATATACATTAGTATAGAAAAAAGTCGTTGAAAAGCGTGCCTGTTTGAACGCACTAATCTCAAGAACCACCCGATGGATTTGGATGCGGTTTTCACTTCTATATTGTTGGTTTCTCGAGAAAGGTTCAGGTATATAATATATCAACCTATCACCTATAGGAGCTGAGCAGTAACGATAATAGTAAACCAAGTGGTTTTAGTACCGATAAGATAAGAAGCAAGGCGGGGCGCTAGCCAGAGGTAATCAAGAAAAATAATAAATAAAAAAATAATAACACACACGTTTTTATTCAGTTTTACCCAATGGGTTTTCCGCAACAAACATTTAAATATAACCTTGAAAATATACCGTTATGATACAAACTAATTGTATATAAGATAGATGTAGTTATATAATGTGTAAACGATTCTAACACGAGCTTAAAACGTGATTTATTTAATTTAAGAATGCCTATACAAGCATCTCGCCTACCTGATGGTAAGTAGCAACCGTAAAGTATAGACATAACTATGTTTTTTAAGCATTGCGAAAATAATACTTAGAAACAGCCAAACAGTTGCCGACCATGTAGGGAGAAGAGGTTGAGGGAGGAAAAAGGAAAGAAAGAGGACCGAGTGGTCAATGAGGTTGTTTAGAAAAATTTTCGCCAACAGTTGGTGCCACTTCAACTGTCACATTGGGCCAATCATGAGTTCACTTTCAAAAAGCGTTCGAAAGCTAGACCTGACGCATCGGTGCTGCTCCCTCGTGGGCGCCATTTCAGCGCCAAACAAAACCCTCTCAGCAATTTTCTTTTGTCCTTATGTACGTGAATTACATTTTGTAAATTAAACATTATTAAAATTGCCGAAATGAACACTGAAAAATATTTGTTTCGATAGTGCTGTCAAAATGGAAGACCTTTTACCAAAGTGGCGCCAACTGGTGTCGAAAGAAGTGTCTGTAAGAAGCTTTCATATTATTATTTCATCCGAAAGACCTCTACTTGTTGTAATATATTATAATACTAGCTGTTGCCCACAGCCCCGCCTGCGTAAATTTCGGTTGTTACCGCATTTATCATACAAACTTTCATCCCATATTTCAACCCATTCAAAACATTTTTAGCGATAAAAATAGCACACGATCTGTTATATCTCTATTTTCAATTTCTTCAAAATCGGTTTTGTGGTTTAGGCGTGAAAGCTTAGCAGACAGACACACAGAGTTACTTTCGCATTTAAAATATTAGTATTTATATTTCTATTTCTAGATTTATATTTCTAGCCCGGGGACCACATAAAACATACTTATACCTATGTAGAGATAATACATTGTACGCATATAATAAACAATTAATTTTATCAACATAATATACTTTAATAATTAATATACATATAATAACTAATTGCATGCGCTAGGTTTATAATATGTGATAAATGCTATTACGCAATAGTTAAGAATGATAATAGTGAAGTTTTATGTTTTATACAGTTTTATGACGTTTTATTTCTAAGGTGGTCATTGCTCATGCTTTTTATATAAGACTAGACGTCCGCCCTCGCTTCGCTTCGGTGTCAAAAGTTTCATTCGGTCTCACAACAAACGCCCACAGAAAATATAATTGCAATAGTGACGTATTGCATCATTCAGATTGAAAATACTGAAAATGACTGCAAACATAATTATGTTAAATAATAAAATATAACTTTAAATATAGCTTTTTAAAGGTGAAATATTTTTTAAATCGGTTACTTAGATCTTGAGTTAAATCGCAACATACAAAACAGTTAATATTGTATAGGCTCTACCGTAAGTATAACTACCTCTGAAGAGACTGAATAGCAGCTGACTTTAGCCTTGACCTTTGTCTACGAAGCGAACTTGTAAAAAAAACTTTTGCTGTCATCTATAGATATGATCTCTTTTGCTAATTAATGTATTAATTTGTGATAAGGTTGGGAGTCCATCTTTCGTTTTCACGGAAGATGGTTGTCATTTAATTTCAACCACATTTTTTCTATTTTTATCATTGTAATATACCATTAATATCATCAACAAGAATAATATTATAAACTTGACGCTGGCAGAAATAGCTGACACAATGGTCGGCTCTGTTGCCAAAAAAAAAGGAGAAGAAGAAGAATTTGTGATAAATAATTAATCGAATAATGGAAGTAGTGCCACTGACATTGCGTAAGATGGCAAACAGCGTTCATTGAAAAAGAAAGACAGAACCGAGGCGGTAATGGTTTTCCATCGCTCTCACTCTTCTATCAATATGAAAAACTAATAATTATTACACCGATATTCTATGAGAGAATAGATACTTCTTCGATCAATGAGGGTGTTTATGAAAATTTTCGCCACCAGTTGGCGCCACTTTGGTAAAAAGGTCTTCCATTTTGACAGCAGCACTATCAAAACAAATATTTTTCAGTGTTCATTTCGGAAATTTTAATGTTTAATTTACAAAATGGATAATTCACGTGCTTGTGGATAAAAGAAAATTGCTGAGAGGGTTTTCTAAAATGGCGCCCACGAGGAGGCAGCACCGGCGCGTCAGGTCTAGCTGTCAAGCGCTTTTTGAAAGTTAACCCCTGATTGGCCCAATGTATAAGTGGTGGCGAAAATATACCTAAACACCCTCCTTCGGCACATTCATGCTAAAGAACAATCTACTACCGTAATAATCATAATATAATTGATAGGTAGGTTGATAAATGTTGTAATTATTTATTATTAGTAGGTATAATTATATGTCAAGATTACTTTGATTAAGCGGGCATAGATACATTAAAATTAATATCTAATCTCTATGTCGCAAATTTTTCAGATCAGGTTCTCATGTACCCGTCAGGTAGAATTCACGTAAAGTTGAATTCCCTACGGTTTCACTATCGTTATGGGGTTTTTTTTCAATTTTCTATGTACCTATAATTATTATACCTAATAAATAATTTCAAAGGATTGTAATGATAAAACCTTTCTTTTACTTATCGAGTAATCAGTGGTTATCGATAAAAAGAGGCGCTCATAGCTCGTTGCGCTCACTGATCGGTAAACGAGTAGCGTAGAGTGCGATTGGCCAATGGATGGGTGACCGCACAGTGGTATTTGATCTGAGCACTTCCATGCTTTGGAGTGCACGTTAAAAGTCGGTCCCGGTTGTTACCAAGTTGATAACAGTCGTTGGGTCAAGTCGGATGGCTCTATATATCTGAACAAATCCTGACACTAGGTTGAACACCAACCACTCTATACCTATTTGATTAGATTTAAATGGTCAGAATTAGTTCAGGTCGTCCATAATTTATTGTAGAGGCATCCGACTTGACTTATCAACTGTTATCGACTTGGTAACAGAGAAACCGACTTTTAAAGTGCCCTCTGAAGCATGAAGACGCTCAGATCAAGTACCACTATGCGGTATCCATGGGCCAGCCGCACTATTGAGCTATGACCGCCTCATCTTTACTGATATATAAAGCGGAAAAGAATGCTTCTTTGTTTGTTTGAGTGCGCTAATCTTTGGAACTATCAGTCGGGTTTGAATAAAGCAAAGCCGCCATAGTTGAAGCCACCATACCAGCAGTTTCTGACGATGGTTTTTGGAATGGTGACCTCCATTTCTGGAAGCCACTGACTGCTTACCATAAGGCAGAGTAGTCACTTTGGTAAGCTAATATAAAAATTACTCTTTTTTGCGTTTGGTTGACCAGTTCATATTATATCTTGATACGAGCCACGAGATCAGAGGAATAACCAAAGATGTAATTTAACACGGTTGAAATCGAGCTGCGGAAAAGCTAGATACAAACTTGAGAAGCCAGGGCCAATATAAACTCTTCACTATTTAATTACGCTTCTAAAGAACAGCTCATTGAATACCGTTATTCAAGTTACAGTTCAGAGTACCTTGTGTTTTAACAAAAACGACCGAACTCACCGTTTACCTAAGGCTTTGACGAGTACCAATGTAACAGTTATTCAATTAAGTGCCCAAACACAAATGCCAACTTCGGTTGTAAACAACCTGATGGTAAGTGGTAACTGTCGCTCATGGACGACTCAAATTTCCTTGCATTGCTCCGGTCATGCCAGGGACTCTGCGATGCCGCTGCCTACCGAGAAGAGAGTGGGGTAGGTGAGGAAAAAGTAAAGGAGGGAAATTAGGTATTGTGGCAAATATGCTTAGAAAACACAAACAAGCCGTTGCTGACTGTGTAAAGGATAAGGGGATGAGTAAGGAACAAGGAATATGAATGTATGTGTATTATTTTTGACATCCATGATAAGACATTACATATTTTTATTAGCCTCATCAATCACTGTTAGTAAAAAAATAGGATCACGTAATATAACGAAAAGTAGTTTACTAATGGAAATAATTGGAGGTCATAGTGTGTCACGCTTCACTTGCGTCGACGTCAATCATAAAAAATCGACTAATTATTTGAAATCTATTAAGCGTTTAAATTTGTACCTACTAAATTTATGTGAAGTCACTGACGTTCTATTTTTAAAAACGGCAATAATTATTTAAGCATTAAATAAAACATTGCATGAGAAGATGGTTGTCATTTAATTTCATCCACATTTTTTCTATTTTTATCATTGTATTATACCATTAAAATCATCAACTAGTATATTATTTTACACTTGACGCTGGCAGAAATAGCTGACACAATCGTCGGCTCAGTTGCCATAATAAAGGGAGAAGAAGAAGAAAACATTGCATATTTTACCGATTTTTGTAGGTATTTATTTATTTGACCCGCTATGACATATTAAGTGATAGTGAATGTGGTGATATGAAATGATGTAAATGTTATATTTTTTTAGTCTACCGAAATAAATTCACTCTGCCTGATGGTAAGCTGTCAGTGTGGTTCAAAAGTGGTGGACACCATCCAAAAAGGCATTGTTGCAAACTGCTGCCGCTATGTCGGATTTATCGAGATCAAAATATTCAAAATACCTATACGCTAGTAAATAGTTTCAGGTTTTAATTGAGCAACATAAGCACTGGCAGCTTTGTTTGCTCGAAATTAAAAAATTACATAATCTGTCGTTACTCATTTATAAAGCGGCAGGCGGAAGTTTGTTTGTTTGTTTGTTTAAAAGCGCTAGTCTCTTGAACTACCAATCGGATTTGAATATTTTTTTTACGTTTGATAGCACAGTTCTTGAGGAATATGCAAACATTGCGCTACTGGCGATGGAAGCAGAGCAGTACCCAAAGAAGCGGATGAAACCGCGCTGCGGAAAATTAGTATCTTTATAAATTATAGCCAATATGTTTTAAGTACTAGAGTAAAATTTCATTAAAATCCATTATTAATACTTAATAAAGGTAGGGATTTATCGTAAGCAGTGGAATAATGCCAAGATTATTACATAATTTTTTTATTCAACACCAACAACTCGCCTTTCTTTCGCATCGTTATCAAAAGTTGCGGTTTCCCAGCTTGTTTCACTTCATTTGGTGGTTCTGGTTATTTTAGATCGGAGTTACAACCAGCTACTAGCATTAAATACAAAGATATATACGTATAATGTAGTCGCCATTTGTAAATATTTTGCCGCCAACGCATAAGCGTCATCGTTTCAATTCAATACATTGTGCGCAGTTTTAGTGGAATAATAAATTTATTTACGGTATCAAAATATCTGTTTTATATTAACCTATCCTCCTTGGTTTCACACACCAAATGCTTTTTACGATATAATTACAAATCTTTGATCTACTTCTCGTTACTGAGTATTATACAATATAAATACCTATGCATGTACTAGCTGTCGCCCGCGGTTTCGTTTGTGTGATCTAAGAATTTACTTTTGAGACTATTTCTTTTCCTGATGTTTGATTGTAAAATTTCATTAAAATCCATTTAGAAGTTTTTACGTGAAAGAGTAACAAACACTCATATTTTCGTGTTTATAATATTAATGAGATAATAATGTAGGTGTGTGTAGTAGTAGGTAAGTGTGTAAGATTGTGTGTATGAAAACTTTAATGAATGTTGCAGAGACCAAGGAGTACATTTGGATTGTACCAAATGGTGTTCTAGTCTCTGCTTACCCCAGAGAGAGTCAAACGTTATTTGTATGTTATGTATATAGTTTCATCAAAATCCATTTAGCAGACATAAAATTTATAGACTGCTGCCATTTTGATCGCAAATTCAAACATAATACCAATGTGTTTATGTAATAGCGAAACTAAGGTGGCGTTAAAGTTTTGCATTACGGGAAAAACGCTTGGCGTTAATTTAGATCAACGGCGAGTTGTTTTTACTAACTGGTTCTTAATGGTGTTAAAGAATAATAAACTTACGCCTTTTCTAACGAAGAGGTAAGCAGATTTGTTTTTACCCACGTTTCTGGCTATGCTATGTTGGATCATACAACACACCTAATTTAAGTACAAGGAAAGTTTGTGTATAAATAATGTAAACTAATTAGTATACAATAAAATGCTTTTTTGTTTAATAATATAAATAATACTAGCTGCACCCCACGGCTTCGCCCGCGCGTAAAATATGTTGTTTCCAAATTTTATCAGAATCGGTTCAGTGGTTTAGGCGTGAAAGCGCAGAAAGAGTTACTTACATTTATTTTATTAGTATGGATAATACCAGTTCGATATTATCCCACTGGCAGGGCCAAAAAAGAAGGTACGAACATACAGGCTATAATGACCTACCTATAAGTACCTATTTAATTAGGTACCTACTCGGTTTACTTTTAAACTACATAAACTAGTACACAATATCTTAGGTAATATTAATTGTTATATCCATAAGTACAATACATTACTACTTACCTATCATACGTAGTTTTAGATAGATAGATAGTAAAACTATGAAAAAAATTACAGTTTTTACAAACTTCAAAAAATACGCGGGAATAACCATAGATGATAAAAAGATTTTTTTTTTGGCACAGTTCTTACGATATTCAGCGTTTTGAGCAAGGATATATGGAGATAAGTTACAATTTCGTGTTATTGATCTTTTGACTTTCCTTATGTCGCAATAAGATTATTCTAATCACGAGAAAAATATGTCAAACATGATTATGTTTTATATCTGTGGGCTCTCTAGAATATGGAACCATCAAAGTTAACGCAACTAAGCTTGACGGTAACGGGCAGGAGTATGCCAAGTTTGAAGTCATAGGTAGTGGTCCGATAGCTATATGAAGCGGGGTTCATCTTTTGTTTTCACGGAAGATGGTTGTCATTTAATTTCATCCACATTTTTTCTATTTTTTATCATTGTATTATACCATTAATATCATCAACAAGAATATAATTCTAAACTTGACGCTGGCAGAAATAGCTGACACAATCGTCGACTCTGTTGCCAAAAAAAAAGGACAAGAAGAAGAAGCTATACGAAGCGGATTTCTGCACTGCTTTACGTCAAATATAGGGACTGTCAAATAAGTAGTTCTTTTTAGGAAACGAATATGTCCTGTAGTCGACGTATGATGATGAACTGTAGTTTTCTAGGACTAATTTTATTCTATTACTGGATATTACACCCTTCACCGTAAATACTGTGTTGATATTATACAGCGAGCCAGTTTCATAACTAGTATATTTTTAGGTTTTCCCCCAAAGCAATTACCATTTAACCTGATTTAACCTCTTCAATGCAGATAAATAAAATATTATCAAACAATAGTAGTACAGATAAACATTATTCATAGACGAGAGATCATGTCTCCGGTCTTGATAATAGTGCTATCGCATCTCTTCCGGGTGTCGTCGTAAGCGTTGCACGGAAGCGCACTTTCCTATGCTTATAGGTACTATATCTTTTCTGTTACTAAGATAAAAAAAATTTAACATTTACACAGCACCATCTAGTCTCAAATTAAGCTTGTGTTATGGGTACTAAAAACAACTGCTAAACTACATAAGTACATTTTTTTTGTAAATACATACATATTATAGATAAATTACACCCAGACAGAACAAACAATCATGCTCATCACACAAAGATTTGTCCTGAATGGGAATCGAACCCACGATCTCCGGCTTAGCAGTCAGGGTCACTAACCACTAGGCCAACAGGCCAGTCGATGTAACATGTCCCTATTACTAAAACTCCACTGTCCGTCCGACTGTCTGTTCGTTTATCACCAGTCTGTATCTTATGAATCGTGATAGTTACAGTTTAAATTTTCACAGATGATGTATTTCTGTTACCGCAACAAATACTAAAAAACAGATAATGGTACGAAACCCTTCGTGCGCAAGTCCGACTCGCACTTGGCCGGGATTTTTCTTCTTCTTACGGTCAAGATACCTGTATCTCACAATTATAAAAAAAAACACCTGATTACAATGACCTCAAAATTAAGTTTAGAATGGTTCAACAGATAACATAAAATAGGTTAATAATTATCTATCTGTCCACTTATAAACAAGCGACGCAATTTAATAACGTAAATTTTAAGAATTAAATTAATTCTAATGATTCTAATAATGATAGCTAATTAGTAGTTTAAGCATTTGAAATTAAAGTGCAAGTCCTTTAGCCCACTGACACGGCAAGGTAAAAGCCTCTTTTCACAGAGAGGGCGCCAGCATTGATCAAGACATGAGTAAAAATAAGTGAAATAACTACTCTCAGTTAACTTTGTTAAAAAGTCACTAATATGATAACTAGCTTCCTACAGCGCGTTTTCAGCATCTTTAGCTACTGCTCTGCTACCATCGCCAGTAACGTGATGTTACACAGCCTATAACCTTCCTTACGAACTAGGCGATCCTATCATACACAAAAAGAATTATGCAAATTCGATTGGTAGATATATAAGATAGATTATCGAAATGTCAAATATGGTAGAGGCCACATAAAATGAATGACTTCATTATCTGGAAGTCTATAATTTAAAAACATTATTCGCAAGTGCAATAACAATATTAGGATTTAACATTATCATTGTCAATTTTACGTATGTTAAATTTTCAAGGACAGTAGGTACTCGAGGTACTCAATGTAATATTTTGACATGTTGTCAAAAATTATGACGCCACAGTTTTTAAAGTGAAATGGCATACTGCGAGCACTGCCGGGCGCTGCGTGTGGTGCGAAGTCACGCGCTACTACTTCAGCTTCAGCGTGTACACCAGCGAGTACCAGTTCGGGCTATGCCGCGAGTGGCTGGACCGCGCCTTGTCGCTACCCGACGACCCGGCGTGCAAGGCGGGCCGCCATCACGCTTTTTCTCAATCCAGTTTTACAATTAAAATGGTTGCATGCATAGTTTTATATTGATAATATAAAACAGCTATTTATTATCTATGCTTCCACGTACATTTCTAAACTTGTACTGGCAAAAGTAAAGTAGGTAAATTAATAAACATAATAATAGCTGTCTGTAAACCTATTTTCAATGTCTATTAAAATAAATATACATTAAAACTGAAAATTTTAATATATTTGCTGTATTGTTTCGGTTTATTTAACAAAACAAGGCCATTTAACTGAAGTTCAAACTCTTACATAAACAATGAAATAGGTCATGTCATACGTTAAGTACCTATACTTTAATATACAGAATGTATCCTATGGTTCGATATTAAAAAAAGGCAGCTGATTTGACGAAAACCAAGAAATTAAAATTTTCTACCAAAATAAATAATATTTAAGTAGTAACAAAGTAGATAAGGTAAAATAGTTATAAATTATATATATTATTATTATTCTTGTCATATTATGAAGAGGAGTCTTTTTTAAGATACTTAACTCCTTCACAGGGATCATAAAAATATAATATCACAACAACTACACACAACGCCATCTAGGCCACAAAGTAAGCATGTTATTATAGCTTGTGTGAGTTCTAGAATGCGGATAAACATACTGCTTCTGTGGTTTGGTGGTACTGTGTATGGACTGCCACGCAGAGGTCGCGGGTTCGATTACCGCTCAGTGCAAATATGTTTGTACATGAACATGACTATTTGCATTGGTCTGGGTGTTTCTATGTCATAATATGTATGTATTTACAAAAAAAGTATTAAAGTATGTATATCCGCATTTCTAGAACCCTTAACACAAGCTATAATATTATTATACTTATGCTTACTTTGGGTCTAGATGGCGTTGTGTGTAGTTGGTGTGATATTATTATTACTATTTAATGAAAAGGAAGTATTGTTAGGGAAAGTAAATTGTATGATATTAAATAGATAAGTATAGATTAAGGATAGTTAGAATCATAAAGATACAATATCTATAAAAACATGATATCACAGCTTTTAATGACTCAAATTCGTTCGACAATTCAAAAACACGAAAAATAAAAATTTGTGAGTAACTGAAACTATATTAAGTATACTAGCAACCCTCTCTTACTTCGCATCAGTATCAAAAGCTGTGATTTCTAGGCTTGGTTTACTATTTATATTGCTCTTAATAGGTTAATGTTAATACTAAAATGTTCGACGAAAATGCAGTATTTATTGGTTAAATGATTAAAAAATCCATCTGGCAGTTCTTAAGATTAGCAGTTTGAAAGAGGCAGACACATTCCTGCGACTTCCTTTAATACTATGTATAGCTACTTAGATATATGTATGAACATACCTACTTATAAACATCAAAGTAATAAATAATTAGACCCAATACCTACCTGATGAAGTAGTAATTGTGAAAAAAGGCATAAAACAAAATACAACTGCATGCCAATTTATATTTTAAAGTGATCACCATAAAGTTACAAATTATGCGTTTTATATTATTAGGGTAAACAAAGCTGTTAAGCTAATGAAAACGGACTTAACTACATTCCACAATTGGAAAAATGAGCCTTAAACTCCATTTCATAAAAGTGTTTATGCTGCAATTTATGTAATTGACTTGTCTGATATGGGGGCAGAAATGATACGATGGCTTACACATTAGTAGCGTAAAGAACTTCTACTACAAAACAAATCCCACTTTAAAAGAAAATTTCTTACAAATCTTTCTTTTGCCACCACTATTATGAGATAGATTATTGCCTATAGTATAGTGATTATGCCTGTAATGCTGCTGACCATTATTTTTTAATTGCATCTTATCATTCACATGAAGAAATTGAATGGTTTAATATTTTAGACCGCAGACCTCATTGCTAGAATTACTTTAATGTCTGACTATTATCTATAACTTGATTTGGAGCCAAAACTATAAGTATGTATTTAATTATATATTTAATTTACAACTTACTATTTTACAAGGAATTTAAAAATAAAATATTTTTACCAGAGTTGACAACACGCTAGTGATGCTCCTGGTGTTTCAAGCGTCCATAGGCTTGTATTGTAAATGCTTACAATACAATGAGGTGGACCGTATGCTTGTATGACACCTTAGTCTTATAAAAAAGAACTTATTTGGCAATCGAATCAAACATGGTTTCTTTAATATTATGCGATTCTGTGATGTCGCTTAGTTCTTCAAATAAGTACCTATGCCAAAACCATTAAAAAAAATATTTGAAGCTGTTACCAACTGTGATTGAAAAGAATAAGTAATAATAAAATGATAACAGAAGCGGATGAAAGTAAATTGGCCAGCTATCTCTCTCTCTTACTCAACAAACTTTGAACTTTACTAACTTTAACTTTGATATTCTATTAGAGATAGTTAAGGTCAAAATTAAAATTTGCATATTGTAGTATCTTCTTTTTAACAGAATTACAACCAAAGCCAAGTACCTACAATACAAACATAATTTTGAAGAAGTCTATATTTGTAGAATCTGTGGCGTAGTAAAATTCCTGTAGCCCATATTAGCGCATGTACAGAATTTTCCTTTTAATATTAGGTTAGCGTAAATGATGTTCATGTATAGAAAGTCTCATCTATTATGTACTTTGCAGCTGCTTGCAAAGCTGGGCGACGCACGGGCGTATCTTGTTTGTCACCATATTAGGTACATAAACATAATATACACCTTACAAGTACGTGTGATACATAATTAAATCAAGTTATGTGTGTGCAAAAATGTTGTTGACGATCTCGATCTTGCGATAAAACAAATTCCCAGAATTTATTAACAACATTCATCCGTTTATTTAAGTTTGACCGACTTTTTCACCGCCAACTTCGTTAAAATACTTACAAGCAGTTTTTTTTTATTTCTATACAACGAAGCAAAAGCAACATGCTCTTTCTATTCAGCCGAAGACATTCTCGTTTTAAATTATTATAAAAAAGTGAAGGCCTAATATGGGGCACTCACCTCAGAAGCAGAAATCAACCAATCCGTTGCAAGTTGCAAATAAAAATCCGGGGGTTATATTCACACACAGTATTCTTTTAGTTCACAGCACAGAATCCACAAAATAATATTCACAGTCAATCACAGATAAATCCAAACCGAGTATTTTGTAGAAACACCTTGTTTTTGTAATTTTTCGGATCAAACATTAAAGTAATGTCACATGTTGCGCACGAGTCGAATCGAATCCAAGTACGATTAAACAAAACCAAACTAACGTGAACAACAGATAGAGTTGCCAGCTTCTAATTATATATTTCGCTGAATTTTGCAACCGAAAACAAATTTAGTGTTAGGAAGAACCATTATACTCGTATTATGTTTATGTTCAAAATTTTTGTATGTGGTGTTGTTAATTATTTGTTTTATGTACCTACGTGGTAAGCTAAGATTTGGTTTCGAAGAGATTCATAAAATAATATTTTCTCTAGATGGCGCATCATTATAATCTCTAGCACAAGATCATAAACTGTTCGTTTGTCTTGTAAGTCAGTGAAAGTCATTATTCACTGACTTCAGTCTGAAAAAGTAAATTACATATAATTTTCGTACTCAACATGTATGATGGTATCACTCCTTTTACCCTGAAGAGTAGACAGACTGCAGGAGGTATGGGAAAACTCACATTTCCATCTTCTGTTTTAGACCCGAAGTAACAGGTAGCGAGTTTATTGTTATTTACCAAGCACTATTCCAAATGCCGGGCTAATAGTGAGATATTCTTGACAGAAAAACTCGATACCACTTTACCCGACCTAAGTATCAAACCTAAGACCTTAGTGTGGTTATCCAAGCATAGTGCTGTATTGTTGACAGCAGGCAACACCAAGGCAATCCTATTAATATTATAAATGCGAAAGTTTATGTGTGTTTGTTACCACTCAGCACCTAAACAGCCGAACCGATTTAGATAAAAATTTGTATGTAGATAGATTCGGTGCCAGAGTCGGACATAGAATACTTTTATCCCGAAAATTGATTTGGTTCCCGAGGGATACAACAAAATATATTCTATTTATTTATTTATTTAAGCTTCTTACACACAGAATGTATAACGGTGGACTTAATGCCAACGCCATTCTCTACCAGTCAACCGGGTGATGCAGAGTTGAACCACAGTAGATGCATGATGGCAGATAGTAAATGTAATAAAATTGTTAATACTAATATTAAATATTTTACTAAATAAGACTATAACAATACACATATGAATGTATAAATATAATGATAAACATACATAAAAATCATACATATAGTACTACATTATTACACAAAAATATATTATGTATATAAATATAAAACATAAAACAATAAATGTAAACTATTTTATTTTAATGAAACTCCCTAATTTGTCTACAAGTTCCAGTATCTGGCAACAAGATGGGACAAACCTACCTGTTATTAAAATATACGTGCGTCATCAGCTAGAAAAAGATAGCGGTATACTCGATAACGTTCGCGCGAAAGAAACAACGTATATTACTTATGAAAATGTGTGATGCACGAAAGAGATGGATACATGGTTGATAAAGCTTGCAAAAATAAGACGAACAAGATTTACGTCTTTTATTTTCTAGTCTCGTACTGTTCAGGATACCAGGAGTATTTTTGGGAAGAGGAAATAAAAACGCAGTATTACTTTCGCTAATGAATTATCGAACTCAATTTTATTAATATTTGAGGGTATCCTCCACTGTTATAAAAGCGCCGTAACTTACAAACTATAATATGCAGCTTGATGTCTTGTTGCTATAACGGGTTTGGTAGGCGCTTGCGTAAACATGCCCCCGGGCGTTGGAAGCTTGCTTTCAACCGGACTGTTCATAGTCGAAGCAATCAGGAAGTGGACATATTTTGCTAAAGGATCTGCGAAGCAGACCCGTAGCAGTCTTGACATCAGCCACTCTAATTACGCCATCAGATCCTGGAAATACTGCTACCACTCGACCCATTTTCCACTTAAGAGGTGGCATGTTATCCTCTTTTATTATTACAAGGGAGTTCAGCTTCAATGAACCCTTGCAAGACGGCCACTTCGTACGTAACTGCAGCTCTGAGACATATTCCTTGCTCCAACGCGTCCAAAAATGTTGGCGAAGCTGTTCAACGCGTTGAAAGCGAGTTAAGGAACTCGTGGGTTGCTCTTGAAAATCAGGTGATGGCAGAGACGTCATTGGACGTCCAATCAGAAAATTTCCAGGTGTGAGGGGCGATAAATCTTCTGGATTTGAAGATATGGGTGTAAGTGGTCTGGAGTTTAAGACTGCTTCTATCTGGACTAGCATGGTATACAATTCTTCATAAGTGAGATTACAAAGGCCCAACACTCTTACTAAATGATACTTAGTTGATTTAACGCCAGCTTCTGCAAGGCCAGCGAAATGAGGAGAATGGGCTGGTATAAAATGAAACCGAATACCGTCCTTTGCCATCTCCTCAGACAATGAATTGCAATTGGTACTTATAAACTTTGAAATCTCATTATGCGCACCGACAAATTAAGTGCCATTGTCCGAATAAATATCAGTAGGCATACCCCGACGTGAAATGAATCTACGTAATGCCATGATAAATGTCTTGCTTGTTAAATCACCGACTAATTCGAGGTGGATAGCCTTAGTGGCAAAGCAAACAAAAATGGCAATATAAACCTTAACCAGTTTAGAACCACGACCTTGACGTACAAGTAATTGAATAGGGCCTGCATAATCTAAACCTATACTTTTGAAAGGAAAGCCTGCTAGAAGTCGCTGCGGTGGCAAATTACCCATAATCGATGTGACAGTTTCACCTATGATTCGACAACAACGTACGCATCTTCGGCAGCACATTCTAGCCAAGTTACGTCCTCTTATAGGCCAGTATGCATCTCTAATGGATACTAATAGCAACTGCGGCCCAGCATGTAACAATCTTTGATGTTCATATTCAAATAAAAGTTTGGTAAAGCTATGACTGGACTGTAATAGAATCGGATGCTTTTTCTCATATTCAAAGCTTGAATGGTGGAGACGACCACCAACACGCATGATTTTATTTTCGTCAAGAAAAACGTTAAATTTAAGCAATGGGCTCTTTGTAGCTAACTTTTTATTGTTAACTAGTATGTCATACTCACAGAATGACTCGGTTTGTGATATCCGCAAAATTAAATTTAATGCCATTTGCAGCTCATCGGTTCCCAAAGGACCTCGAGTTGCTTTCTTTCTACAGGCATCAACAAAACGTAATACATAGGCGATTGAGCGCTGAAGACGTAACAATTTTGAAAACCGACTAAAGTCAATAAATGTATCATCATCAGTTTTAACATTAATGCATGAAATATTAACAGTTTTCAACTCTGGCAGTAACAATGAATCTTGCTCAGAATGTGAAAACTTAGAAGGCCAGGATGAAATATCATCCATTAAATAACTTGGACCAGACCACGAACTGTCTAGAGAAGATATTGAGGTGATGTCTACTCCTCGAGATATGTGATCGGCTGGATTTAAGTCGGTAGGGACATGCCTCCACTCACAATTACCGGTTTTATCCAAAATGTCAGCCACTCTATTACGTACAAAAGGCTGCAATTTACTTGGCAACATTTTCAGCCAACCTAAAACGACTGTGGAATCTGTCCAAAAAAAGGTACGCCTAGCATTTATTCTTAAAGAATGAACGACCTTTTCATATATGTTGGCACCAACTAGTGCACCACAGAGTTCTAATCTGGGTATGGTTGTTGGCTTTAACGGTGCAACGCGACTCTTAGCAAACAACAAACGGACTAAAACTTTGCCCGCATTGTTAACACTACGAACGTAAAGGCACGCACCATATGCACATTCAGACGCGTCTGTAAATATATGAAATTCGATAAACTTGGATGAAGTAATAATGACTCGGCGTGGGATTCTAATACTTTGTAAATGTGGTAAATTAGAAATTATGTTAGACTAAACCTTAATGATGTCTTGCGGTAGTTGTTCATCCCATGATAGTTTCAGCAACCATAATTTTTGAAGTAACATTTTCATCACTATTACAATAGGAGCTAAGAGACCTAACGGATCAAATATCTGCGATATAATCGAAAGCATACCACGCTTTGTCGGATCACTAATAATAGGCTCACTTATGGGAAAGCATAACTGATCGGTTATTGAACGCCAATCAAGACCTAAGGTTTTGGATGATTCCAATCCTCCAATATTCAAGTCTAGTGAAGATTGCGGATGGTCGTATCCAGGTATCAAACGCACGTCATTTGACTTCCACTTTCTCAAAGTCATTCGTGCTGAGTCCAATGCTGAAATAACCTTATCGCGTATGTTCATGACGTCACAGAGCCTATCCCCACCACTCAATAAATCGTCGACGTATAGGTCGTGAAGAATAACTTCAGCAACTACCTTATCAACGCACTCTAAGCCCAATTGTTTGAGACACCTTGTTGCAAGAAATGGAGCGCTAGCCGTGCCGTATGTCACGGTATTAAGTTGATAAGTCTGAAGTGGCGATGAGGGGTTAGGACGCCATACAATTTGCTGGAGATATCTATCATCGGGATGGACAACTACCTGCCGATACATTTTTTCGACATCAGCGGATATTATAAATTGATGTTGTCTAAATCTTAACAGAATCGACAATAGATCATCCTGTATTACAGGTCCAGTCATTTGTATATCATTAAAAGTTACGCCAGTGGTAGTTGGACTGCTAGCATTAAAAACTACTCTTAATTTAGTTGTGGAACTACTATCACGCATGACTCCGTGATGAGGAATAAAATTTGCATACGAATGAACATCTTGACATTTTGTCATGTGGCCTAATGATTCATATTCTAACATAAAATCTTTATATAATTGGCATAGCTGAGGTTTACCTTTGAATCTGCGTTCTAATGATGAAAAACAATGTTTAGCTCTTGATAGAGATTCACCTAACATGTCAGCTGAATGTTTTAACGGCATTCTGACACAAAATTGACCGTTGTCTAAACGTGTAGTGTTTTCTACAAAATGTTTCTCACATAATCTCTCTTCTGAAGAATACTTTGAAGTACTACTTGCAGATACCTCTTCTAATTGCCAGAACCGTGTAAGATGCTGTTCTATTTTATTATTATTAACCTCATCACTGTCAGACTCAAGCGTTCCAAAGTTACATTGAATTTTATTTTGATTAAATGGTATCATACCAACACAGCCATTAACTAGACCAGATACCAACCAACCAAGTTTTGTTTCACATAAGTAAGGCTGTCCTACACCTAACTTTATTTTCTGCGATCCTAACAAGTCCCAAAACACATCAGCCCCAAGCAAGATGTCGATTGGACTAGGTACATAAAAATTCGGATCTGCTAGACAAATGTTAGGAGGGAACTTGAACTTAGATAAATCCACATATTTACTAGGAACGTTGTCCGTGATTGATGGCAGAACAAAACAGCGAATATGCGTTGAAAAGTTATTGTTTAGGGATTTAATTGGTATATGGCACATTTTATTTATAATAGACAGTGTATTGTTTATTACCTAAAACGGAACTGTTAACAGTATCGGCTGATAAGCCCAGTCTTTGAAACATATTTTCTGTCATTAAACAGGAAGTACTACCACTATCGAGGACTGCACGTGCTATATGTTCGCGGTTGTTACTGCCAATAATCTTTATTAAAGCCGTGGACAACAAAACGTTACCTTGTTTCGCACTCGTAGACAGCGATAGACTCGCACCCTGAACAGATTGCGCGGAGAGCGTCGTTGTTGTTGAGCACGAAGCACTGTTATCAATGCCCTCAGCTGTGGCAGTAATTGCCGAAGCAGACTTTGGCTTAAAATGCTCCGTGACATGCACAAGAGCGTTATGCTTACGATGACAAACTTTACAACCTGATTTCTTACAAGTATTAGCATAATGTCCTGAAGACAAACAATTGTAACATACTTTGTATTTTGGTAATAATTGTAAACGTGCCTCATTGCTTAATGCCAAAAACTGTGAACAGTCAACTAACTTGTGTTCATTCCCACAGTTGGGACAAGCTTTAGGTTTAGTGGAAACAATACTTACTTGACCTTTAGCATCATCAGTGCTACGTTTATTTTCATTTATAATCATTGATTTAACTTTGACATGTTTTGCAGAGTGAGAATGTTTGCTAACTTCCTTTGATATTTCTAATGATTCAATAAACTCAATGCGATTTTTAATAAAGGTAATAAACACATCAAATGTTATCTTAGAGCTCTTATCAATACTACTTTTATATTTTTCCCATTCACGGCTAGTGGTGTTATCTAACTTTTGAGATATTATATAAATGAGAATTGTATCCCACTGGCTGACTGGTTCGCCAAGGGATTCTAATGCACGCAAGTTCTTATTAGTCTGATCCACTAAATCCTTTAAATGAGTAGAAGACTCTTTATTAATTGTTGTAGTTTGAAATAATGAAGCAATATGGTGTTGAATCAACAAATGTTTGTTATCAAACCGTTCACAAAGGAGCTTCCAGGCTATATCATAGTTAGATGCAGAAACCCTAACAGAGCTAATTGCCACCGCAGCCGAGCCATCCAAAGATAACCTCAAATAATGAAACTTATCAATATCACTTATCTCATCATCAGAATGAATAAGACTAACAAAACTATCATGGAACTCTAACCAATTTGTGTGACAACCACTGAATTTCGGTAATTGTATCGTCGGTAACTTAACAAACTTACGTTTACTAGAATGTGAACTTAAGTCATCGTTAGATTCATGTCTTTTCCTAAACTCAGCCAACATATTTTGAGCTTTAGCTAGGGTTTTGTAATAAAGACTTTCAAACGTTCCACGTTCCTGACTGTCCTGGCTATCAGACACACACTCCAAGGACAACTGCACAGCATCATATTGTTCATACAATGATTCAAACTTGTTTAAACGCAATTGCAATTCACTTACCTCGGCATGACTCAAAGAATCAGAATCTAATGTTTTAATGTAGTTACAGAAGATTGTTACCCGTCCCTTGTAACTACTTCGCTTTCTGGTTAACTCCATAGCGTCTGGCATTGCGGAAGGTGGTGCCGTCATCCTGGAATTTATATAAATCAAATAACAATGTATTTTACTGCCTAGGTACACCGTCACACTAGTTTTACATTTAACTTTAAAATAAACGTTTTATTGTTACTGAGACACTATCAATTGTTTTAACTAAATAACAAATAAATTGCCTTTAGTACCTACCTAATATTATTATATATAACAGTTAATTGTACATTGAATCAATTAAAACTTAAGAGGTTACTTATTGACATGTGTTGCTAATTTTAGCTAGTAAAGTTATATAATGTAGTAATTTACACAAATAACTACTCTTTACATAGGCTAAATAGTTAAACTAAATAGCAAATACTGTCTGATTTATTGTTTTAAACAATCTGTAACCCTAGTTAAGCAAGTACAAAAATGAACACGAGGTACTAACCTTATGAAATAAACGGCTGATTGCCCTAAATACTACCTGAATTAGAGTGCTGGGTTGAAATAACTACAATTACGTTCTTCCTGGCAGGATCCAGACGTTTTTCAAACGATGTTGGCCCAGAAAATCTTGAATGACGTCGCAATGTTACACGACGACTACTAATTTGTAGTCGAGAATTAAATTTCAATCCAGTTTCTCCAAATCCTTGTAAATGGACTAGTTCTGATGTAATCCGGCTCGAAGGACCATGTTCAGGATACCAGGAGTATTTTTGGGAAGAGGAAATAAAAACGCAGTATTACTTTCGCTAATGAATTATCGAACTCAATTTTATTAATATTTGAGGGTATCCTCCACTGTTATAAAAGCGCCGTAACTTACAAACTATAATATGCAGCTTGATGTCTTGTTGCTATAACGGGTTTGGTAGGCGCTTGCGTAAACACGTACAAAACGGACAAGTGTAGTAATTTATCTGCGTTATTAAGCGTTAATAGACGACCGGATTTGGTACGGCCGCACCAAAGTGATGGTGCGGTGCGCTCCGCGTAACAGACGACCGGACAACTCTAGTCTAGTCGTTGTTGGATGGGTAACACATGCCATGTCTATTATTTCTAAAGAAAATAAAATGGCCTTTCTTTTGGTAACAGCAACCACTTCACCGCCGCCACTAATGAAACGAAAAAAAGGGCAGATAAATACCTGAAAAACTAATTAAATTATTTAATTAAGCATTAATCGCCTCTTATCGAATCTATAGTTTAATCCGAATGTATAATTCTAAAATTTCCATCATTATTAATTACACCGTAATGTTGACTCGTTCATCGCGCTCGGACGCCATGATGAAAATGGAGTATTTGCACTAGTAGAAGCCATAGAAAATAATAAAAAGCCTTGTAAAAATTTACGCTATAATTTAGAACAAATTACAATGATCAAAAGAAGAGTTGGTATGTAACAAAAAAAAGGACACATGCTGCACATTCGGTAGTAGATTTACGACTAAAGCCATAGATTATACACTTTTATTGGACTAAAGCGTTATACGGTCCGGTGCTTCGTCCACACGATCGAACTTGGTGCTGAGTGCACCGCGTCCAAGAATCACCAGGTACCCACACCTACACCCACACGTACACCCACCTACTATTTAACAGGTGATTAGTTAATTTTTCGTTGATCAGCCTTGCAGAAATTGGAGGTTAGAGTTTGTAGCTTGATCTCGCAATGCCAGGGACCCTGCGAAGCTGCTGCTACCGTGAAGGGAGTAGGGTAGGTTAAGGGATTGAGTGAAGTGAGGAAAAAGGAAAGGGGGGAAATTGGATCTACGGCGCTCTCACTCACCGAACGAAACGCAAATATTACGGATACTACTACTCTTACGTCGATCTTCTATGAGAGGGTAGTAGGTTACTCTCCGGTCCATCCGAACCATTCATGCTGATGAAACCAGCGTGGATCTACTACCGTACAAAATTTATCGTTTTTTTACATTTCGGCTTTAGGTTATTAAAAAATGTTTTTTTTTTGCATCTGTGATGGACAGGAGCAAACCCAGTCATGAGCACCCAATAATGAACAGACCCAATAATGGACACTCCAATAATAGACAATAACCTAGTCATGAATAACTTTGATGAGTCCCTAGCTGTGGATATATAAAATTAGAAATAAGAAATTGTACAAAGTTTTATTTTTGATCAGCTTTATGAAAAAAATTCAAGAGTTCCGTTTTGCCTTTTGAAGTAGGTAGCCCTAGAGCACAGATTACGGTTAACACTTACCATCAGGTAAGGGGTTAAGCTGGTTGTGTATAATATAAAAGTATAAAAACCACCAAAGTTGTATAAAAAAAAACGTAAAAAAAATTTATTTAAAATTAATTTAATCCAGAAATGGGTCGTGGTCCACATCATCTACAAATTTGTCATCTGGTGTCTTTGTCAAGTCTCTCAGTATTCCATTTTTGTCGGTGGTCAAATCATTGCGTTTAGAGGTCAATGCTTAACTTAAATTACTTTTATTACATTGTTTGTCTTATTAATTACTATCAACGGTTACAATAAATACAATACAATCTTCTATATATATAATAAAATTGGAGTGTCTGTTTGTAATATTGCAATACCCGTTTTTTACTACATGTATATGAATATTTATACGATACATACACCAAAATAACATTTTTTTTAACTTTTTGTCTGTCTGTCTGTCTGTTTGTTCCAGCTAATCTCTGAAATGGCTGAACCGATTATGACGGAACTTTTATTGGCAGGTAGCTGAAGTAATAAGGAGTAACTTAGGCTACGTTTATATTAAAAAAAATCTTTTATTTTAGAAAAATAAATCGACTGTTAGGCGGAACGAAGTTCGCCGGATCAGCTAGTATTTAATAAAAATATTTGAAGTAATGACAATATAAATAAAAATAATTGATTACACAAACAAGATTTTCATTATCATTTGGCAAATTAATGTCCATTAAGGAACTTTAAACTTTTAGTGCACCAGTAATTGACATTGCCAAAAAAATATGAACCACTAGCTGACCCGACGAACTTCGTTTCGCCTAACAGTCGTATTTTTTTTCTAAAATAAAAGATTTTTTCTCTACTTTCATCAGAAACTTCGTAATTAAATTTTAAGGTAGGCCCCTTCTACGTGTCGTAATTAATATAGTATTGATCTTACTATAGTACAGTAAAGATGAATGAAAGTAAGTTGTTTTGTAAAATGTTTAGTAGATCGTGTTATAAAAACCAAGAAGCTGGGTAGACTTCAAAACAAGGTAATCAAAGTGAGCGTGAAAAGTAAGCTTTTCGTCGAAGAGAACCCCCAGATCCCTTATGACAGACTTACGTTGCAAAAAGTTGTCTCTTCTCTTCTCCTTTTTTTTTTGGCAACAGCCGACTATTATGTCAGCTATTTCTGCCAGCGTCAAGTGTAGAATTATATTCTTGTTGATGATATTAATGGTATATTACAATGCTAAAATAGAAAAATTGTGGATGAAATTATATGACAAAAAACCGTGAAAACCCAAAAAGTTGTCATTAATTGTGTAAGAAAACAAGATTTTATGTTTGATTGTTGCGAACGAAATGACAAAACATTTTTCTATATTTAAATAAATACATTAGATTAGAGATGCACCAATTAGCGATTATGTTTAAATTGTCTTGTAGAAAAAAACAATCATTTATGTTTTTGATAGTAGCAAATAACTTGAGGTCATCCGCATACAATAAACAAGGACAGGTAAGTTGTTCAATTAGATCATTAATAAACACGATATAGAGCAAAGTGAAGTATTATATTCATGTTAAAGGTGGTTACTGACTGTAGCTTATGAATGAACTTGGCTGTGTTATATCATTTGTATGCCGCTGTCGATTGTGAAGAGGGAAAAAATGGAACAGAAGGAAAAGTAAATAATAGAAACGAGGCAGTAGTTCAGATTCCGGAGGTCTAGGCACCGAATATAACGCACTTTAAGTAGGTCGCTATGTAAGTAGATACTTTAGCTAGTTTTAAAATTTAACTTGAATTTCAGTTTGGCTGCGTTGACTTTAAGTTTTACTGATTTAGCAGTTACTTTTAAAAATTCATGTCTGTTTACCATTATTAACATAATATAATGTTGCGACGATTACCTATGCTAGAACGTTCGCAAGTACTTACCTACTCGTGTACGACGAATACCTAAGCTCTAGAACGTTCGCTAGTACCTACCTACTCGTGTACGACAAATACCTACGCTCTAGAACATTCGCAAGTACCTACCTACACGTATACGACAAATACCTACGCTAGAACGTTCGCATGTACCTACCTACACGTATAACAATAGCTCATCGGCGGTAGGCATACCTACACGTCGCAGCTAAGTACCTACACTCATTGTTCTGTTTTCGAGAATTGTCGGCATCTTTGTAGTAATAACTGAAAGGTTCTAGAAATCTATTGAATGACTATAAAAAGGATTCGAACGTCGGCACTTCGTTCAGTTGTGAATACAGCGATCTCGAGCGAATATCTAAGTAATACATAAAATAAAAAAAATAAAAAAATAAAAAAGTACGGTCTCTGCGCTACTGAAGGTTACTGATGATATCCGCTGGGCTATGGAGAACAAGTCGCTCACTGTATTAGTTCTTCTTGATTTCAGTTGTGCCTTCAGCTCAGTGGACTTTGATATCCTGCTGGGGATCCTCCAATCTATGAACTTCTCTTCCTCTGCATTAACCTGGTTAAACTCATACCTTCGGGGTCGCTCACAGTGTGTCCGCCTCGACGAGACTTTCTCTGACTGGTGTGATCTCACTGCTGGTGTACCACAAGGTGGCGTTCTCTCCCCTCTCCTTTTTTCTCTTTTCATAAACACGGTTACCAAAGTTATCTCTTCCAACTTCCATCTTTACGCAGACGATTTGCAGCTCTATAGACATTTTTCACTGCCTGAGGCGGACTCTGCGATTGATGCGATGAATCGTGATCTGGACAGTATCAGTAATTGGGCTCACTCTTACGGCTTGCAGATTAATCCCACTAAGTCACAGGCTATGATTATAGGCAGCAGATATTTTCGCAATGAGCTTGACCTATCATCTCTGACGCCATTGACCCTAAACGGCTTATCCATCACCTATACTGACACGGCTAAAGATCTTGGTGTCTTAATCGACAGCAACCTCTCGTGGCGAGCTCAAGTGAATGAAGTTAGTCGTAGGGTCCATTATTCATTTCATTCGTTAAAATGTCTTCAAAGTTTCTTGCCCTTTAAAACTAAAATTTATCTAGCTCAATCTCTTATCCAGCCGATAATTGATTACGCCGATGCCTGCTATCTGGATGCCACTGAGGAGCTCTTAAATAAGCTTGAGCGCCTACAAAACTTATGCATCCGATTTGTTTTTGGTCTTCGAAAGTACGACCATGTTTCCCACTTCCGTAAGGAACTCAAGTGGCTCCCAATCCGCATTCGCCGGAACACTCGAATATTATGTCTCCTCTTTCACATTCTTTTTACCCCTGCTTATTATCCTTATCCTGACTACCTGCGCGAGCGTTTTTCTTTTGCTCGCCCTTCTGATGCTCCTTGTAGATCCCACCTTAGAACTATTCTTAATATCCCATCCCATAAAACTGATTTCTACTCCTTCTCATTTTCTGTTCATGCAGTTCGGTTGTGGAATTCACTTCCACCTAATATACGAGAGTCCAAAACCATCTCTGTTTTTAAAAAACGTGTTATAGACCACTATCTCTCAACATTATTATGATTGTCTATATATATATATATATATATATTTATTTATAAATATTTAAATGTGTATTATGTATATTTTTATCTATTATAAGTATGTGTAATTTGTGTATTTTTATTTTTTGTTTTAGTTTTAATCTATCAATAAGTAATAGTAATAGTAGTAATAGTTTACATACTGTGTCTATGTCTCTCATCTAATTTTCCTGTCGCAGGTCTACTGGAAGAGATTTCTTTTGAAATAAGCAGTACCTTTGTGCTCTTCTTACTTATGTTCGTTTTCTATAATTGTCATGTGTGTACATAAATAATAAATAAATAAATAAATAAATAAAAAAATACGGAAGTTTACGAAGAGCGATATACGAAGCGTGATAGTGCAGTATAAGTATTTATTGCTTTATTTTGGTTTGTCAGAGTATTGTGTGAGTCTTGAATAAACTCATCATCGCGTAACTGGCATTTTACCTCAAACCCCATCCTGACACGTAACAATTCGAATTCGAATCGACTGGCCTGTTGGTCTAGTGGTTAGTGACCCTGACTGCTAAGCCGGAGGTCGTGGGTTCGATTCCCACCCAGGACAAACCTTTGTGTGATGAGCATGATTGTTTGTTCTGTGTCTGGGTGTAATTTATCTATAATATGTATGTATTTACAAAAAAAAAAAAGTATATAAGTAGTATATCAGTTGTTTAGTACCCATAACACAAGCAAATATAATTGCTTAATTTGGGGCAAAATAGCGCTGTGTGCATGTGGAAAAAAAAAAAAAAAATTGGTGACAGAAGTGAGAATGCCATTCACACCACGCGACGAGGGAGTACGCACTCGACGACAGGTCTAGCGCAGCAGTATTTAGTGATCCGGACACTTCTGCGGCGTCGACGGGTATGGCCTCTGGCTTTGACATGTCGTTCCTTTTGGCCGTTATACAGGAGGGCCAACGCCAAGCTGAAGAGCGCCAACGCCAAGCTGAAGAGCGCCAACGCCAAGCTCTTCTGAGGCCCTAGACAAGTGTCAAAGTTTTCTATTCTATTCATAGAATAGATAAAAAAATTTATGAGATTGACATAAGCGTTGGCGTTAGCATACGTCAATCCAATACATTTTTTAATCTATTCTATGAATAGAATAGAAATCTTTGACACTTGTCTAGGGCCTCTGGACCTTAAAGGAGCTATCCGTGAGGACCTTCAAGAAATGATGGACTCTAAGTGGGAAGGGTTTAGCACCGTCATCAGTTCTCTGCAAGAAGACGTTGAAGTGGTGAAAAAACGTACCAGCAAACATGATGAAATTCTCGAAGATGTCCAAACCACCATGAACCATCATGACAAGATGATTAAAGAGCTGCAGAAGACCAAGGTCCTATATTCAAGTTCTACGCCTATGGCCGCGGCAGTCACTTCCGGAGGTCCCAAGTTCAAACTTCCCTCCTTTGACGGCTCGTCTTCCTGGACGGCATTTCGACACCAGTTCGAAGTAGTTGCCAAAGGAAATGGATGGGAAGAAGGTCACGCACTGACGGCGCTTACTTTGGCACTTAGAGGGGATGCACTGCTGATCCTAGAGAACTTACCTGCAGACCGACGAAGCTTAGATGCATTCCTTAAGGCTTTGGAAGCTCGATTTGGCGATAAGCACCTGGAGCATGTTTATCGAGCTCAGCTGAAGGATCGAACTCAGAAGTTGAGTGAGGGACTTCAACAATGGGCTGCTGAAATTGAACGCCTGGTACGACGAGCGTATGCCTCCAGTACATCATCTGTGGACCACACAGTGGTGCAAGCATTTGTGGATGGTATAAGAGACCTTGAGGTCAGAGCAACTGTACGGTTGGCACACCAAACAACTTTAGAAGCGGCCTTAGCACATGCCCTTGAGGTGGAAGCTGTGCGAAACGACTACAAGTCGCATAAAGTACGGGAATTTGTTGCAGCTGTTAGACCACGGGGTGAGCCTATATGCTACGGATGCGGCAAGCGAGGACATATCCGAATTAACTGTCCGGCCCAGACAGGAAGTAGAATGGTGTCAATCACTACTCAGGTTGACGCTACTCAAGATCCGTTAAACTAATCGGAGCCAGGGCCGCGGGGCGGGCACTGGCTGGATTACGTCAAGCCCCCACAGTGCAAGTATCACAGGCATGTGAAGGTAATAGCCTGGTAACAGCTGGAGAAATCAATGGTTAAGCTGTTCGCCTTACGATAGATACGGGCGCGTCGAAGACCATCGTACGACCAGAACTTCTGCAGCGAACAATTCAGTGGGAAGACGCACGACCATCTTGCAAATTGCAAACAGCGACTGGCCAGCCAGTGACCGTCCTCGGAGCTACAGATGTGAAAATCAAACTAGGAGAGCAGATTTATCATCAAACTGTTTTGGTGGCGAGCATAACAGATGACTTCATTATCGGCTTAGACTTCCTACGAATGCAGCAGTGCGTTGTCGATATTGCAAAAGGTATTTTAAGCTTCCCAGACCAAGAGGTCTTTCTAGAAGGCTGTTCTACAATAGCGGTCTACAGTGCCAAAACGGTAACCTTGACACCGAGGTCAGAAACCTTAGTCGACGTAAGGTTCTCTGAAGGTGTAACTGCTGATCGTTGCGTCTTGGTGGAAGATCCTGGGCGCCATACCAGCCGAATTACAGCCCGAACTTCAGTTATGACTAGAAGTGGGGCAAAAGTTAAAGTTGCCAACCTTAGCAATTCGGCGATGTTATTAAGGAAGAACGCGATCGTCGGACGATGTGAAGCTGTGAGCAGTCTAAGAAAAATGCAAGAGAACGTCCAGACTGCCTCTTCAGCAAACCATATGGACCCGTTATTAGAGACCACGAAGAAAAGTTTGTCACCCAACGAATATCGGGAAGCAGAGAAGCTGCTGCTGGACTACAAGGACATTTTCACCAAAGAAGAAAACGACCTCGGAAGAACGGGGTTAGTGAAACACCCGATTGACACAGGTGCTACACAGCCTATCAAACAAAGACCTAGACGAGTGCCACTAGCAAAAGAACAAGAAGTAGCCGAGCTGATTGGGAACATGGCACGAACCAAGATCATAGAGCCATCATCCAGCCCATGGTCTTCACCTGTGGTACTCGTGAAGAAGAAAGATGGCACTACCAGGTTTTGTGTAGACTACAGAATGCTAAATAACGTAACCAAGAAAGACAGCTACCCTTTGCCCCGTATTGACGACACTTTGGACATGCTTGGAGGCATGAAGTGGTTCTCTACGGTAGATCTGAAAAGTGGCTACTGGCAAGTGGAACTCCGGCCAGAAGATAAGGAGAAGACTGCATTTACCACCGGTACTGGAAAAGGCCTGTGGCAGTTCCGGCTAATGGCATTTGGATTGTGTAATGCACCAGCTACGTTTGAAAGGTTTATAGAACGCGTACTAGTAGGTCTTTTGGGAGATGCCTGTCTGGTGTACTTGGATGACGTCATAGTTATGGGACGCAGTTTCACGGAACATCGCAGGAATCTTGAGAAAGTTTTTAAGAGATTTCGTGAATCAAACTTGAAACTTAATCCGAAGAAGTGCGTTTTTTTCAAGAAAGAAGTTTCGTTCCTAGGCCACATTATTTCGGATAGAGGTGTTCAAACGGACCCAGACAAAATAAAAGCGGTGCAAGAGTGGCCTGTACCAAAAACTAAAACCGAAGTAAGAGCCTTTCTGGGCCTTAGTGCTTAGTACCGGCGTTTTGTGAAGAACTTCTCTGAAATAGCCAAGCCATTACACCACCTGACAGAAGAGAAGAGGAACTTCGTTTGGGACTCGGATTGCCAACGTGCATTTACACGACTCAAAGAGTTGCTGTGTTCAGCTTCAGTCCTGTGCTACCCTAATAGAGAAGGCTGATTTATTGTGGACACAGACGCCAGTAATACTGGAATCGGAGGTGTGTTATCCCAGGAGCAAAATGGACAGCAAGTGGTCATCGCCTACTTCAGCAAGTCTCTATCAAAGCCTGAGAGAAACTACTGTGTGACTCGACCTGAATTACTAGCAGTTGTGAAGACCTTACAACATTTCAATAAATACTTGCTGGGAAGAGAGTTCACACTACGAACGGATCATGCGGCACTGAAGTGGCTACTCCAGTTTAAGAATCCTGAAGGCCAAGTCGCGAGATGGATCGAACAACTACAGGAGTACCACTTTGTAATAGAACACCGCAGTGGAAGGATTCACTCCAACGCTGATGCCTTATCGCGACGTCCATGCTCCCAGGATTGTAAGCACTGTTTGAAGCATGAGTCCAAGTAGGTAGTGAAAATTGTCAGGACTAAGGGGACCGATGAATCCTGGGACTAAGAGGAAATCAGTAAGGTACAGAAAGAAGACAGAGATCTTAAACTAATAATGGATTGGAAGGCTCAGGGTCGGAAACCATTATGGCAGGACGTATCAGCCGCAAGCCCAATAACGAAGGCCTACTGGGCTCAGTGGGACAGTCTGAGTTTGGAACAAGGCGTGCTATATAGAAAGTGGGAATCACCTGACGGAAAGGACCAAGTTCTACAGATGGTGATCCCGAGAAACAAAGTTGCACCTGTTCTGCGCTTAGTGCATGATGGTGCATCAGGTGGTCATCTTGGTGTGAAGAAGACTTTGGTAAAGGTGAGAGAACGGTTCTACTGGGTACGCTGTCGGGAAGACATCGAGGAGTAGTGCAGAAAGTGCTCTACGTGTGCTTCGGTAAAAGGACCTCGTACTAGATCAAGAGGCAAGCTACAGCTGTACAGTGTTGGAGCCCCATGGCAATTGCCATTGACGTAACTGGACCATTTCCCGTGACAGAAGACGGCAACCGCTTTATAGTAGTAGTTCAAGTTTACTTTACCAAATGGCCCGAAGTCTTTGCGACAACAAAAAAAGAGGCTCAGACCGTGGCCAAAAAGTTGATCCAGGAAGTAGTGTGTCGATTTGGTGTGCCGTTAGAACTACATAGTGACCAGGGAAGTAATTTCGAGTCAGCCCTGTTTCAAGAGATGTGTAATCTACTCGGCATACATAAAACACGGACAACACCAGCGCACCCGCAGTCTGACGGCATGGTAGAACGGTTTAACCAGACATTGGAAAACTATCTGGCCAAGGTTGTCGAAGACCATCAACGAGACTGGGACCGTTACATTCCACTCTTCCTGTTATCATATCGGTCCGCGGTTTATGACACTACAGGATTTACGCCGGCCAAAGTCAACTTTGGAAGAGAGATACGCCTACCAGTAGACTTGATTAATGAAACATCTCCTGATACGCCAAAGCCGACAGTAGAATACGTCGCAAACTTGCAGGCACAGCTGGATAAGACACATGATCTAGTGCGAGATAACAACCTCAAGGCTAGCGAGAAGATGAAAACTCGTTATGACAGGAAAGCAAGTACTCATGGCTTCGAGGAAGGTACGCTCGTGTAGTTACATAATCCTCTCAGGAAAATCGGCAAGTCACCGAAGCTACAGGCCCGCTGGGAGGGTCCCTATAAAATGATCACAAGGATCAATGACGTGACCTATCGCATAAGACAGGGCGATAGAAAGAAGCCAAAGATCGTCCACATCGATCGACTAGCACCCTATCACGGTTCTAACGCTGCTCGGGACGAGCATGATTAAGAGGGGGGCAATGTTGCGACGATTACCTATGCTAGAACGTTCGCAAGTACTTACCTACTCGTGTACGACGAATACCTAAGCTCTAGAACGTTCGCAAGTACCTACCTACTCGTGTACGACAAATACCTACGCTCTAGAACATTCGCAAGTACCTACCTACACGTATAACAATAGCTCATCGGCGGTAGGCATACCTACGCGTCGCAGCTAAGTACCTACACTCATTGTTCTGTTTTCGAGAATTGTCGGCATCTTTGTAGTGATAACTGGAAGGTTCTAGAAATCTATTTGTTATATATGTGTACAGGGGTCTTTATAGACGGCATGTCTACACGGCCTTTATATTGTAGCGGCCATATTGACGTACGAAATAAATCGGTGTGCTACGAACTGTCGCGGAGTGTCGCGTGTTTCATTACTGTTCCCGCTCCATACACAACAGTGGCGACGAGGATTATCTATTTACAAAAGTAAAACCCTTGTAAAAATGGCTCAGTCATTCTGCGGAATATTGTCAACGTTTGATCATAACGTAAATGATTGGCAAACGTATAAAGGTCGTATAACGCAGTGGTTCATCGCAAATAACATCGAGGCGAAAGAAGATTTGGCGGGAACGAAAAGGCGTGCTATATTACTCAGCGCACTCAATGATGGCACCTACAAACTGGCAGCAGATTTGGCGCTGCCTAAGGATATACAGGAGGTACCTTACGAGGATTTGGTGACGCTATTGGATACCTAACCATTTCACCCCAAAACGGTGTGGGTTTAGTGAGCGTCACAACTTTTACGCGGCCACGCAGCAGCCGGGTGAAACGTACACACAATGGGCGGCAAGACTTCGTGGACTTACAGTAGGTACATTGCGGATTTAGCAATGTCGAAGAGGCAATGCGCGATCGGTTCGTGATGGGCATGGTAGCGGGTCCTGAACGTGAAAAACTCTTCGCGCGGGACTTAGTAACCTTGACCTTGACAAAGGCAGTGGAGTTAGAAGAGAGTGTAAGGTGCGCGCGCGCTGGTGCTGCCGCCACTACATGTACCTCTGCTGATCAGATAAAGGTGTTCAAAATGACGAAAGGACTAAATAACGCCATACCTACTAGTGCCGTAAAAGAAAAGTGCTCGGTGTGCGGTCGTACGAATCATAAATCCTCTCAGTGTCGGTTCTCTAAATACAAATGTAACAAGTGTAATACAGTTGGACATTTGCGTAAAATGTGCAATAAAATAAATTATGTCGTAACGGGGAATGTGAGCGAGGAGGACGACGATGGTAAGTCGCTTTATAACATTTGTTCAATCCGGGGGGAACCTATGACAGAAATAGTTACAATAAATGGGTTGGATTTACAATTTCAAATGATTTGGATTTGTTCTCGTTTCGTCCTAAGTTTTCGTCCTACATTTCTAAAAATTCTCGTTTCGTCTCATATTATTTTTTACTCTCGTTTCGGACTACTTTATAAAATGTTGCATAAGTAGAGTCAGAGAAAAAAGGAAAAAGGAAATTACAAAAATCTATCAAAAAATATGGCTTACCCTAGGCTGGCTGTCTCAAAAGTAGAACGATAAAATTGTGGGAAACATATTATAAACGGATAAAGATGCATAAAGATCAAGTTGGAGGAAGAGGCAGTAAAATGTTAAGATTGGATGCATAGATAAAACTTTTATATATTATATTACCTACCATAAAAAAAGTATTTATTAATAAGTCACAATTCGAATCTCATTACGTTAAGAGAGAAGTTTATAATGTAAAAGAAGGCCTATTTACCATTATATAAGTACCTACAGATCTTCTATTAATAATTTAAAATTATTAACATACATAGACCGCTATATGTATAGCCGACCATAAAATTGCTTTACCACCCTTAGAGCAAATGTCGTTTGCATATCACAAAACAATAATGTCTTTAATTTCTTGCTAGTTAACTCAGTACAGTGACAGTTGTCACTGTTATATTGGGTCTCATTAAATTTTAATTTTATTGGTAAATTTGGTAAAAAAATGGTAAAGCAAGTATGATGTGGTCAACTAACCATGTAGCAAATAAAACTTTAAAATAAACATAAAACTTTTAACTATAAATATGAACCTCTTAGGAATTTTTCAAATTTTACACAATTACGGTAGTAGATCCACGCTGATTTCAGTATGAATGGGTCGGATCGTCCGGGGAAGTACTACCCTCTCATAGAAGATCGACTTAAGAGTGAGAGCGCCGATTTATTCCCACGAGGTCGAGTCCCACTATGTCGAGTTCCCGCTATGTCTACTTTGAAAATTCTCGCTTTTATTCCCATCTAGTCGAGTCGCTGAAAACGTCGATTTTAGTACCGCCACGACTACTTTAAATTTTTTAATTGTACAGTCGCGGTCAACGCTTTGATTGAAAGGTGTTGCCGGAGCGTCTTTCTCGGCTCTAGTTAGTCATCTGCGAAGGGGACGGGTATAAAGGTATATAAATGATTTAGACCTTGACTATAACAATAATACTTAGTAGTTGTTATTTGCCCGTGTGGACCCGGACTAGAATAGGCCACCCCATATCTTCCCATGGGTGTCGTAAAAGGCGACTAAGGGATTCACCAGAGAATGGGCAGCAGCGCTCTCTGAGTTAGATGAATATCCTTACTGCGATCGCCAACCCGCCTGCCAAGCGTGGCGATTACGGCAAAACGCCCCCCATTGGGGAGACCATGTCCAGTAGTGGACGTTTTAGGGTTGTTATGATGAGTTGTTATTTGAAATTATAGACCAACACGAAGGGGGGACACTTTAGCGCGTTAACCCAGTACCTAGGTACGAAAAAAAAAAGAGTTCAGTCAAAATGACTATAATTACAGTGCATGCCAGAATGCAGTATTGCCAATTAATTAGAGTGTGGTTCATTCGTATTTTTTGTGAATTATTAATAAAAAAAATAAGATTGGTGGTGTGTTATACCGATTGTATTGTTGAAAAAAAGCTTTTACAAGCAAAAATATAGAAAAGAGTGAGATTCCGTGTAATAGTACAAATAATATTTACGTTTAAACGTAAATATTATTTGTACTATTGTTACCACCTAATTTTTTCCCACATTTTATTCCATATCTAGTCAATATTTTAAGTACAAATGTTAAAGATTTTTTTAATCTGGCAACATTACACAAAATAATTTTCAAGGTGGCAACACTACCACAAATTCAGTTAAATAATTCGTTTCAAATGGTTGTGTGAGCATGTTAACTGTGTTGTGAAAGTTTAACTAAAAAGGATAAGGTAAGTCATTTTGTTAATTCAGTGTCAAAATATATTTAAGAATACTTAGATTATAAAAAAAATCTAAAATACTAGCTTGTTTTGCACTTGTGTCAAGCGATTTAGAATTTAGAAAGATTTAGATTTACACAATCTTGAAATTCAATTGATGTATTGACATGCTATGCATATTAGCAGATATTTATTATGACAAATATGTAGATAGGTATACATCCGTGTTGACCTTATAGATTATGTAGTTGTAAACTACTAAGTACTAATGAAGTAATTACTTTTACCCATACAATTGAGATAACGTTATAGGTACGTCTTTTGTCAAAACAAAATGGCCGACTTACGATCCTATAATTAGTTAGATTAGTAAAGTTATAGTTCTATCTTCCGTATATTTATTGCTATTAGAAAATGAAAAATGAAAGTGCAAAATACTTGTAAACCCCGTTTATCTACTACTTACCTATAATACAAACTAACCTAAGAAATGTATTCCAGCAATGGATTTGGTCCGAATAACAGAAATTTTACAAGGGACTAACAATGAAAATGTGGTTGATGAAGCAGCACAACAAAACGCTGTTCAAAATAGTCCAAGTAAGTTTTATGCAAAAAATATTGATTTTTTTTTCTTGATTAGTTAATATATGAATCTATAAGTTTTAGTTATATCATTTGTGAAACCGTGTAAATTTAAATATAAAATATTTAAACCTACACGGTTTTGCCATTATTTGAAATAAATTGTATTATTATTTTTTAATGCTAATTGTCAAACTTATTTATTTATTTACCAACTTAAACTAACAGTAACACCACACGCTTGAACTAAACATACCTACTACCAACACTCGCGTTAGTAAATGCGTTTTTATTTTTTTCTAGTGGAATTGGATAATTTAATTGAAGTTTTACAAGGGGAAACTGACGCCCAGCCTTCTACAACCACTAATATATGTGAGCAGTCATATATTATATACGACATGGATACACCGGTAGCGTCGACAAGTTCGAATAATTTAACTAATTACATCAACCCTGTGCCATCTACATCGTTCACTGATGTTACAATCAATGAAGGCTCTTTGACTATAATTGAGAGCAATAAAGGTGGAAAATTGTTGCTCAAAGCAGGACATAGATACCGGAAAAATAAAGGAAATGCAGACGGCTCTTCCATTTGGAAGTGTACCAGCAACGATTGTTCTGCAAGTATAAGCGTTGACCAAAATTTAAAAAATGTATTACGAGACACAAATCACAGTTGCCTGCCTGACTTTAAAAGAAACTTATTTGAAAAGTATTTTGATGATATAAAGCAACAAGTAAAAACAAGCTTAAGACCGATACCCGCTTTATATGAAGAGGGGCTCGCTAAATTGAGATGTGATGATTTCGCTGACTACCTGCCAGAATTTAAATCTCGAAAAAGTTCTTTGTATAGATTACGTTATAAAACTCTTAACAGTAATAGAACAACTTTTTCTAAACTGTGTGATGTGAAAGTTCCCGATGCTCTAGCTAATGATTTTTTATTAGTGGACGATGGGAGCGATGACAAGATTTTAATTTTTGTATCAAATAAAGCAAAGGCGGAAATTACTAGTTTCAAAAATATCATACTGGACGGTACCTTTAAAGCTTGTTCGAAGCCATTCAAACAATTATATACTCTCCATGTGGACATTGCTAAGGAAACTGACGATCCAAATGTTGTTCCGGTAATATTTGCCTTACTCCCCGATAAAAAACAAAGCACATACCAAAGATTGTTTTCCATTATTAAGACAAAATTGCCAGATTTCAATCCAGTAAAATTTTATATAGACTGTGAAATTGCAGCTATCAATGCAATAACTAGTGTTTTTCCTCACGCATGTATAAAACTATGTTTTTTTCATTTTTGTAAAAACATTTGGGATAAAGCTAAAGAACTATCTCTAACCAAAACCTACGAAAGCCGTAAATACATTAAAATGTGCATTAGTTTAGCACATCTTCCTAACGAGAAAATACCTAGTGCTTGGCAATATTTGTTAGAGTTCACTCAATCTCTGAATATAGACACTACGGCATTTAATAAATACATGTCTTTTCAATGGTTAACTTCAAACATTAAATACATAAGTAACTATGGAGAAAAAATCAAGACCACAAATCATGCCGAAGGGTGGCATAGCCGTCTTAATAAAAAAATCATAAAACGACCAACCCTTTGTCTTTTAATTGATGTTTTAAAAGAAGAATCCAAAAAAAGTGATTTAAGAATTGAACAAAATCTAATAGGCCTACAAAGCAAAAAAAAAAAAATTGATTCCGCCAATGATCAAAAAGTAACAAAAATTGTTGGTGATTTCTTGAAAAGCAAAATTAACATTGATGTATGTTTGTCTCGACTGGGAAATGTTAAAGCTTAACAAAATCATCTCAAGCCAATTAATCAAATCAGTTAATCACTGTAAATATGTGAAATATCTATGTACTACGAAATGTCTAGATAACATCAAAACATGATTATAATTTAATTATTTTATTGAACATTTAAAAACACTGTGATTATTAATTTTAGAATAGATAGAAGTAGATACTGTTAATACCTACGACATAATTATATTTCATAAAGGTATATGTCGTAGTATACCTATCTACTTATAACCTGATCTGTGATTTACTGTGCTCCTAAATTAAAAGAATTAATGTTAAGTAAATTTTTTACAACTGTTGTCAAAAATAAATAAGAAGATTTATTCTATTGCTCATTATTTAATGAAACATTAAAAAAAACACTGTGATTATTATTTTTAGAATAGATATAAGTTGTTCTTGTTATCTTATTATTAAGTGTGAGTTATTGATCTGTGATTTACTATGTACTCATTATAGAAGAATTAATGTCAAGTATATTTTGTACAACTGATGTCAGAATAAGAATATTACGATTTGAATCATTTGTTTTATTCACTGTACATTTCGTTAACGTTCGACATGGTGGCACCAGACAAAAGAGATTTTCAACGACTCGACTAGATGGGAATAAAAGCGAGAATTTTCAAAGTAGACATAGCGGGAACTCGACATAGCGGGAACTCGACATAGTGGGACTCGACCTCGTGGGAATAAATCGAGCGCCGGAGGCCCAATTTTCCCCCTTTCCTCTTTCCTCAGCTCCCTCATTCCTTTCGCCATACCTCATTCCCAGCCGCCATAGTGGAGACCACTTTTGGATTCCACTGACTGCTTACCATCATGTAGACTATAATATAACAAAAAAGAAAAAAAAAGTTGCGTACTTCTAATGAATTAAACAAAAATAAATATATGTCTCATACATTAATCATACCAGCTCCACTAGAGAGATAATTCATGTGGTGCCTTTAATTTACATGTTACGGTTATAAAGGAATCGGCATCGACATATAAAACGATTTTTGAACTGATTTTGCATGAACGGTTTACATTGTGTATTTCCTGCCACGGTGTCCAAGGGTCGTTATTTTATATTTCTTATACTTTAATCCAAGTTTTCTCACGATTTTTCCTTCATCTAAAGTCAGTAATGTCTAAGATAAACGTACATATAGATTTAAGGCAGTCACATTGTTAGTTGCCTGGATTCGAATCGAATCTACAACCTCGTGTATAGAAAGCAGACACCATAACCACTAGGCCATTACGACATATTGGCTGACGACTGGGTAATGCGTCATGGAGGCATAATACGGTAGTAGATCCACGCTGGTTTCAGCATGAATGGGCCGGATCGACCGGGGAAGTACTATCCTTTCACAGAAGATCGACGTAATAGTATTCATAGTTACTATTTCGTTCGGTAAGTGAGAGTACCGGTGGCCCATAAACCGCCTCGGTCCACTTCCTTTCCTTCCTCATCCCCTTATCCGTGGTCGACAACAGATTGATTGTGTTTTTTAAGCATTATCACTTCTGCAATGCTTGGAGAACACAGCCATCTCTATAGGTTACGGTTGTCACTTACCACCAGGTGGGCCGTGTGCTTGATTGATCATTCGACAACATGTTTTTTTTTTTCACTGTTCTTTAACAGCATTTCAAACATATTTACAAAATGAGTACAAATGTTACCGTTATTGTTACTGTTACTGTCCAAATCATCCCACTGCTGGGCAAAGACCTCACTCCACGACTTCCATTCTCCCTAATTCATAGCAAGTGTGTACAAATGTATTTTCATTTAATTTTAGACAAGACAACGCCTTTTGAATCAGCTAGTACATTGTTACAAATAAGATTAGTTAAAATATTTTATTTGTTATAATTTTTATGCTGTCTGTACAAAACATGTTGTAAAATACAAGATTTACTACACGAGACGAATCGGGAACAAAAAGTGGGACTAAACGAGAATAAAATAATAAATTACTAATTTATATTCTTTTCGAGACGAAATGGGAATAAAATCTAGGACGAAAAGAGAGTTATTGTGTGGGACGAAACTCTGCGGGACGAATCGAGAACAAATCTTTCAAATAGATAGTGGGTCAACAGTGACGGTCATATCCGAATGTACGTATATTAATTTTTTAAGAATATATAATTAGGAACGTCCCATAAGATATTTTATAGATATACCGACAACAAAATGGAGTGTATAGGACACGTGCATTTGCCAATAACATACCTACAGCGCACACGCACTATTAGAGTGTATGTTATACGCGACGGCGGCCCTCCCTTGCTAGGCAGAGACTTTATAACAATATTCAAATTAAAGTTAACTTCAGTTAATTTTCTTAAGGATAGTGACAGTACCGTAGAACAGTTAAAATTGCGATTTCCGGAGGTATTTTCTGATAAACTAGGAGTATTTAAAAATTATCGAGTAAAGTTAAAGTTAAAAGATGATGCAAAAGCAGTTTACTTCAAAGCGCGGCCCATAGCATTTGCTTTACGCGATAAAGTGGGCGAGGAGATTGAACGATTGCTTAACTTGGGGGTGTTAAAACCTGTTCAACACTTTGATTAAGCATCACCTATCGTACCCGTTCTTAAACGTGACGGCTGAATTCGACTTTGTGTGGATTATTCCGTTACCATTAACAAACAATTAATAATAGATCAATATCCTTTACCGACTGTTCATGAATTGTTTTCTAAGTTACATGGAGGTCAGCAATTTTCAAAAATTGATTTATCTAGTGCGTATAACCAGTTCGTGCTCGATGAGGAGTCACAAAAAATAACCTGCATTAATACACACCGGGGATTGTTTAAATATTCGCGTCTAGTATTCGGGTTAGCAAGCGCACTGTCTATTTTTCAGCGCGCTATGGAAGCACTATTGTCCGGGTTAGATGGAGTGTTATGTCTCTTAGACGATGTGTTAATAACAGCCAGTTCGCCAGCATTGCATAGGGAAAGATTACAAATAGTTCTCCAAAGGTTACAGAACGCGGGGCTCACTCTGCGAAAAGATAAATGTGATTTTTTTAAAAAAGAGATTAACTATTTAGGCTATGTAATAAATAGGGACGGACTAAAAAAAGATCCGTTAAAAGTAAAGGCGATTGTAGACGCTCCCATACCCACTAATATAAATACCTTACAGTCGTTTTTAGGTATGATTAATTACTATAGGAATTTTGTACCTCGAGCATCTAGCCTTCTCAGTCCACTGTATGATTTGTTAAAAAAGGGCATTAAGTGGCAGTGGACTGTAGTACATGACAGGGCATTCAATAAAATAAAAAAATGCTTAACTTCAGACCAGGTTTTATTTAACCCATTTTGATACAAATTCTAAAATAATATTGATTGTAGACGCTTCACCTTATGGACTCGGGGCAATATTGTCTCAAATAAGTAATGACGGTTTAGAACGACCAATATCGTACGCTTCTTGCACGCTGAGTTCCCCTGAAAAACGTTATTCCCAGTACAGAAAGAGGCAACGGCAATTATATTTGGAGTTAAGCGCTTCCATTAATATTTATACGGTAGATCAATACCGTTTATTTTACGTACTGATCATAAGCCATTAATATCTATATTTGGACCACATAAGGGCATACCAGAGGTATCAGCGAATAGATTATAGAGATATGCACTGTTTCTAGGGGCATATAATTATACAATTGAGTATGTTAAGAGCGCGGATAATAACGCAGATTATTTATCACGGGCGAGCTTTGGTTGTCAGGAAGACCCTGCTGAGACGCGAGTGCGGGCCGACGCCGACGGCGCACGCGACTCACGCGTGGGCATCGATCGCGCGACCTATGTCAATTTTGTTATTGAAGGTAATATGCCAGTGACTTTAGACGATTTGCGTAAGGAAACTGCTAGGGATATAAATTTGTCGAGAGTAGTTAACTATATCTATAATGGTTGGCCTAGACAATTGTTGTTTGATTTAAGTATTAAGCCTTATTATTTATGTAGGACACAGTTATCAGATCACACGAGAACGGGAGTCTTATGAGGGGCCATAAGGTTATTCTGCCTGAAACGCTACGTCCTAAAATATTGCGGGAGTTACATAATTCACATTTAGGTATCGTGAAAACGAAAGCAGAGGCTAGATCACGGTTTTGGTTTCCTGGGATAGACGCGGATTTGGAAAAAATGATTCATTCGTGTAATATATGTCAGCAACTGCGTCCGTCTCCGGCCCGAGCACCGCTAGCTCCGTGGCGATATCCACCAGCACCATTTCATAGGTTACATATTGATTTTCTAGGTCCTTTAAACAACCAAATGTTTCTTGTAGTTGTAGATGCATACTCCAAATGGACGGAAGTGTATGACGTGAGCGCGTCTACAACATCTACAAGCGTTATAGAACATCTATATGATTTCATGTCTAAGTATGGTTTACCACACACCATTGTTAGTGATAATGGTACCGCTTTCACCTCTTTGGAGTTTAACAATTTTTGCACACTAAACGGTATTAATCATTTGACGTCACCAACGTACAACCCCGCTAGTAATGGACAAGCGGAAAGCTATGTAAAAATTGTAACAAAAGGGTATAAAATCTAGTATTATTTCGTCGCGCAATAGAACTGATTGTAAGTTAAAAATGTTAAAATACCTTTTTGACTATAGGAATTCCGTTCATTCTGTCACAGGTTTCTCACCGTCTGAGCTGGTGTTTGGGCGCAAACTAAGAACACGACTAGATTTGTTTAATCCGACAACTCCGTCGGTCTCACTCACAACCCCCACTGATAATGTTAATCGTCAACAGTGTTCACAAATTAAAACTTATGGAGGGAATAACAAACAAATGTTTAAAATTGGAGATGAGGTAATGTATAAAAAAATTTTAAACAATGTAAAGTTTCAGTGGTGTAAAGGTATTGTTACGTGTCAGGATGGGGTTCGATGTAAAATGCCAGTTACGCGTAAATGAGTTTATTAGAGACTCGCACAATACACTAACAGTAACAATTTAATGCAACAAACACTTATACTGCACTATCACGCTTCGTATATCGCTCTTCGTAAACTTCCGTATCGCTTCGATGTTCGCTCGAGATCGCTGTATTCACAACTGAACGAAGTGCCGACGTTCGAATCCTTTTTATAGTCCCTCAATAGATTTCTAGAACCTTCCAGTTATTACTACAAAGATGCCGACAATTCTCGAAAACAGAACAATAAGTGTAGGTACTTAGCTGCGACGCGTAGGTATGCCTACCGCCGATGGTCTATTGTTATACGTGTAGGTAGGTACTTGCGAACGTTCTAGAATAAGTAATCGTCGTAACATTGCCCCCCTCTTAATCATGCTCGTCCCGAGCAGCGTTAGAACCGTGATAGGGTGCTAGTCGATCGATGTGGACGATCTTCGGCTTCTTTCTATCGCCCTGTCTTATGCGATAGGTCACGTCATTGATCCTTGTGATCACTTTATAGGGACCCTCCCAGCGGGCCTGTAGCTTCGGTGACTTGCCGATTTTCCTGAGAGGATTATGTAACCACACGAGCGTACCTTCCTCGAAGCCATGATTACTTGCTTTCCTGTCATAGCGAGTTTTCATCTTCTCATTAGCCTTGAGGTTGTTATCTCGCACTAGATCATGTGTCTTATCCAGCTGTGCTTGCAAGTTTGCGACGTACTCTACTGTCGGCTTTGGCGTATCAGGAGGTGTTCCGGTAATCAAGTCTACTGGTAGGCGTATCTCTCTTCCAAAGTTGATTTTGGCCGGCGTAAATCCTGTAGTGTCATGAACCGCGGACCGATATGATAACAGGAAGAGTGGAATGTAACGGTCCCAGTCTCGTTGATGGTCTTCGACAACCTTGGCCAGATGGTTTTCCAATGTCTGGTTAAACCGTTCTACCATGCCGTCAGACTGCGGGTGCGCTGGTGTTGTCCGTGTTTTGTGTATGCCGAGTAGATTACACATCTCTTGAAACAGGGCTGACTCGAAATTTCTTCCCTGGTCACTATGCAGTTCCAACGGCACACCAAATCGACACACTACTTCCTGGATCAACTTTTTGGCCACGGTCTGAGCCTCTTGGTTTGGTGTCGCAAACACTTCGGGCCATTTGGTAAAGTAATCTTGAACTACTACTATAAAGCGGTTGCCGTCTTCTGTCACGGGAAATGGTCCAGCTACGTCAATGGCAATTCTCTCCCATGGGGCTCCGACACTGTACAGCTGCAGCTTGCCTCTTGATCTAGTACGAGGTCCTTTTACCGAAGCACACGTAGAGCACTTTCTGCACCACTCCTCGATGTCTTCCCGACAGCGTACCCAGTAGAAGCGTTCTCTCACCTTCACCAAAGTCTTCTTCACACCAAGATGCCCACCCGATGCACCGTCATGCACCAAGCGCAGAACAGGTGCAACTTTGTCTCTCGGGATGACCATCTGTAGAACTTGCTCCTTGCTGTTAGGTGATTCCCATTTTCTATATAGCACGTCTTGTTCCAATATTAGGCTGTCCCACTGAGCCCAGTAGGCCTTCGTAATTGGGCTTGCGGCTGATACGTCCTGCCATAATGGTTTCCGACCCTGAGCCTTCCAATCCATTATTAGTTTAAGATCTCTGTCTTCTTTCTGTACCTTACTGATTTCCTCTTTGTCCCAGGATTCATCGGTCCCCTGAGTCCTGACAATTTTCACTACCTCCTTGGACTCATGCTTCAAACAGTGTTTACAATCCTGGAAGCATGGACGTCGCGATAAGGCATCAGCGTTGGAGTGAATCCTTCCACTGCGGTGTTCTATTACAAAGTTGTACTCCTGTAGTTGTTCGATCCATCTCGCGACTTGGCCTTCAGGATTCTTAAACTGGAGTAGCCACTTCAGTGCCGCATGATCTGTTCGTAGTGTGAACTCTCTTCCCAGCAAGTATTTATTAAAATGTTGTAAGGTCTTCACAACTGCTAGTAATTCACGCCGAGTTACACAGTAGTTTCTCTCAGGCTTCGATAAAGACTTGCTGAAGTATGCGATGACCACTTGCTGACCATTTTGCTCCTGAGATAACACACCTCCGATTCCAGTATTACTGGCGTCTGTGTCCACAATAAATCTGCCTTCTCTATTAGGGTAGCACAGGACTGGAGCTGAACACAGCAATTCTTTGAGTCGTGTAAACGCACGTTGACAATCCGAGTCCCAAACGAAGTTCCTCTTTTCTTCTGTAAGGTGGTGTAATGGCTTAGCTATTTCAGAGAAGTTCTTCACAAAACGCCGGTAGTAAGCACTGAGGCCCAGGAAAGCTCTTACTTCGGTTTTAGTTTTTGGTACAGGCCACTCTTGCACCGCTTTTATTTTGTCTGGGTCCGTTCGAACACCTCTATCCGAAATAATATGGCCTAAGAACGAAACTTCTTTCTTCTTCACGAGTACCACAGGTGAAGACCATGGGCTGCATGATGGCTCTATGATCTTGGTTCGTGCCATATTCCCAATCAGCTCGGCTACTTCTTGTTCTTTTGCTAGTGGCACTCGTCTAGGTCTTTGTTTAATAGGCTGTGTAGCACCTGTGTCGATCGGGTGTTTCACTAACCCCGTTCTTCCAAGGTCGTTTTCTTCTTTAGTGAAAATGTCCTTGTAGTCCAGTAGCAGCTTCTCTGCTTCCCGATATTCGTTGGGTGACAAACTTTTCTTCGTGGTCTCTAGCAATGGGCCCATATGATTTTCCGAAGAGGCAGTCTGGACGTTCTCTAGGATCTTCCTCAGACTGCTCACAGCCTCACATCGTCCAACGATTGCGTTCTTCCGTAATAACATCGCCGAATTGCTGAGGTTGGCAATTTTAACTTTTGCTCCACTTCTAGTCATAACCAAAGTTCTGGCTGTAATTAGACTGGTATAGCGCCCAGGATCTTCCACCATGACGCAACGATCAGCAGTCACACCCTCAGGGAACCTTACGTCGACTAAGGTTTCTGACCTCGGTGCCAAGGTTACCGTTTTGGCACTGTAGACCGCTATCGAAGAACAGCCTTCCAGAAAGACTTCTTGATCTGGGAAGCTTAGAACACCTTTAGCAATATCGACAACGCACTGCTGCATTCGTAGGAAGTCTAAGCCGATAATGCAGTCATCCGTTATGCTCGCCACCAAAACAGATTGATGATAAATCTTCTCTCCTAGTTTGATCTTCACATCTGTAGCTCCGAGGACGGTCACTGGCTGGCCAGTCGCTGTTTGCAATTTGCAAGATGGTCGTGCGTCTTCCCACTGAATTGTTCGCCGCAGAAGTTCTGGTCGTACGATGGTCTTTGACGCGCCCGTATCTATTGTAAAGCGAACAGGTTTACCATTTATTTCTCCAGCTGTTACCAGGCTATTACCGTCACATGCCTGTGATACTTGGACTGTGGGGGCTTGACGTAACCCAGCCAGTGCCCGCCCCGCGGCCCTGGCTCCGATTAGTTTAACGAATCTTGACTAGCGTCAACCTGAGTAGTGGTTGACACCGTTCTACTTCCTCTCTGGGCCGGACAGTTAATTCGGATATGTCCTCGCTTGCCGCATCCGTAGCATATAGGCTCACCCCTTGGTCTAACAGCTGCAACAACTTCCCGTACTTTATGCGACTTGTAGTCATTTCGCACAGCTTCCACCTCAAGGGCATGTGCTAAGGCCGCATCTAAACTTGTATGGTGTGCCAACCGAACAGTTGCTCTGACCTCAAGGTCTCTTATACCATCCACAAAAGCTTGCACCACTGTCGGGTCCACAGATGATGTACTGGAGGCATAGGCTCGTCGTACCAGGCGTTCAATTTCAGCAGCCCATTGTTGAAGTCCCTCACTCGACTTCTGAGTTCGATCCTTCAGCTGAGCTCGATAAACATGCTCCAGGTGCTTATCGCCAAATCGAGCTTCCAATGCCTTAAGGAGTGCGTCTAAGTTTCGTCGGTCAGCAGGTAAGTTCTCTAGGATCAGCAGTGCATCCCCTCTAAGTGCCAAAGTAAGCGCCGTCAGTGCGTGATCATCTTCCCATCCATTTCCTTTGGCAACTACCTCGAACTGGTGTCGAAAGGCCGTCCAGGAAGACGAGCCGTCAAAGGAGGGCAGTTTGAACTTGGGACCTCCGGAAGTGACTGCCGCGGCCATAGGCGTAGTGCTTGAATATAGGACCTTGGTCTTCTGCAGCTCTTTAATCATCTTGTCATGATGGTTCATGGTGGTCTGGACATCTTCGAGTATTTCATCATGTTTGCTGGTGCGTTTTTTTACCACTTCAACGTCTTCTTGAAGAGTACTGATGACGGTGCTGAACCCTTCCAACTTAGAGTCCATCATTTCTCGAAGGTCCTCTCGGATAGCCTGGCGTTGTCTGTCTTCGGCTTGCAGTTGACCTTCCTTAAGGTCTAGAAGAGCTTGGCGTTGGCGCTCTTCAGCTTTGCGTTGGCGCTCTTCAGCTTGGCGTTGACCTTCCTTCAACTCCTCCATGACTTGACGTTGCCGTTCTTCAGCTTGGCGTTGGCGCTCTTCAGCTTGGCGTTGGCCCTCCTGTATAACGGCTAAAAGGGACGACATGTCGAAGCCAAAGCCCATACCCGTCGACGCCGCAGAAGTGCCGGGATCACTAACTACTGCTGCGCTAGACTCTTCAGTATCGGCCATAATCGATGGTTCACGAGTTTCGTCTACCGCCGCCTGTCGTCGAGTGCGTACTCCCTCGTCGCGTGGTGTGACTGGCATTCTCACTTCTGTCACCAATTGTTACGTGTCAGGATGGGGTTCGATGTAAAATGCCAGTTACGCGTTAATGAGTTTATTAGAGACTCGCACAATACACTAACAGTAACAATTTAATGCAACAAACACTTATACTGCACTATCACGCTTCGTATATCGCTCTTCGTAAACTTCCGTATCGCTTCGATGTTCGCTCGAGATCGCTGTATTCACAACTGAACGAAGTGCCGACGTTCGAATCCTTTTTATAGTCCCTCAATAGATTTCTAGAACCTTCCAGTTATTACTACAAAGATGCCGACAATTCTCGAAAACAGAACAATAAGTGTAGGTACTTAGCTGCGACGCGTAGGTATGCCTACCGCCGATGGTCTATTGTTATACGTGTAGGTAGGTACTTGCGAACGTTCTAGAATAAGTAATCGTCGTAACAGTATCATTAAAAAGAGACTTGGTAAAGTACTATATCTTGTTCAGGATACCAATTCTGCATGTTATGTTAAAAAACATAAGTACCAAATTATATTATCTAAGGGTAATGGTTCACAACAACAGCATTATGATTTTGATGATCTGGAGTGTCAAAGTGATATTGATGGCAGTACTCGGGATCAACAGGCTTCTGTAAGGCAGGAAAAGGATCGGTCAAATGTGACTACGTCACCGTTACCTTCTGCCGAAACAGTAACGGATCCATCCTCCAGGTGTCCTGGTAGGGTGTAACGAAACATTCCCAGATTAGATTATAAAGCTTTGGTATCAAATTGATTTTGTTAAATAGGGGAGGAAATGATATATATGTGTACAGGGGTCTTTATAGACGGAATGTCTACACGGCCTTTATATTGTAGCGACCATATTGACGTACGAAATAAATCAGTGTGCTACGAACTGTCGCGTGTTTCATAACTGTTCCCGCTCCATACACAACACTATTGAAGACTATAAAAAGGATTCGAACGTCGGCACTTCGTTTAGTTGTGAATACAGCGATCTCGAGCGAATATCTAAGTAATACGGAAGTTTACGAAGAGCGATATACGAAGCGTGATAGTGCAGTATAAGTATTTATTGCTTTATTTTGGATTGTCAGAGTATTGTGTGAGTCTTGAATAAACTCATCATCGCGTAACTGGCATTTTACCTCGAACCCCATCCTGACACGTAACAATAATAATAATATCACAACAACTACACACAACGCCATTTAGATCTTAAGTAAGCATTTAGCTTGTGATATGGGTTCTAGAATGCGGATATACATACTTAAATACTTTTTATTTGTAAATACATAGGCACATGATACTTAAAAACACCCAGATCAATGCAAATATTCATGTTCATACACACAAATAATTATTTGCATTGAGCGGGAATCGAACCCGTGATCTCTGCGTGGCAGTCCATAAGCAGTACTACCGAACTACTCACACTTAATCAGCTCTATTCAGCTTAGGCCCATAGTAAACAACGATTTTGTATGGAGACACGTACGCGTGCGGCAAGCAGAACGGATCCGTACCTACGTGTCTCCATACAAAATCGTTGTTTTCTGTATAAGTGTGAGTAGTCCCTTATATCGATTTTCCATGAGTGGGTAGGTAGTACTTCCCTAGCTGAAACCAGCAAGGTTCTATTTATTTAATGAAGTAAAAGAAACAACAAATTATTATTATAGATATATTTGTAAAAAAATAACATTTTACGCTTTTTTTTCATCCTAGTCATTACAATAAACCTTTTTTGTTTTATTCTTTACAAACATATTTTCGCCTAAAAAGACGACCTTATTACCTATCGTGAATTTACCTCCAAATATTAAAACTCTTCTTATGATGACCCTTAATTACTGCTATCTCTGTTTAATCCTGATAAAGAGCAACATCACAGACTCGGACGCACAACTGATGGCCGTATTCGCAAGCATGAAACTTACTACAAACACTACGATTGGTGCCACGACGTTCCCCGCCCCTGACCCTTAATATGTGAGCTGGAGTTAGTATATTATTTATTTTAGGTCCATGCTTGAACTAAAACCGCACTTTTGTAATAGGCCACAGATTATATATAAATTGTCAAAAGCTCAAATTTGGCGGCCAACGCCGTCAAATATTTGTTGCGTAAGTACCTAATGTCAAAGTTATAACGAGTAGTATCAAGCTTTAGAAACTCATTAAAAAATATGTTTAATTAACAGCATTAATTATTTTAATTTGCCAAAACTTGTTTTATACAGTTACATCGTAATAGTTAAATTTTTTTTCTAGTAAGTATTTAAAATAACAAAAAGGTTTGCTAACTAGGGGTTTTAGTTTTGCTCTTTAAAATATATACAATTCAATATTCGTTATCTGTGCCATTTCATTTTTATAATATTGAGCATTATAAAGAGACGCTTTCGCGAGTATTCGCCTCTCGCCGGACATGACAAATTTTGTCATGTATTCTTTGCTAGCGTGAGCGATTTCTGCTAGTTTTGGTTTAGTATTAGTGTGCATGTGAGACAAGATATTTTGTGTTTTAATGTAGAACGTCTCGCACTAAAAGCGGCAGGCAAATTTTTTCGCATCAAAAATTAGAAAGTATATCTCTAGTTTAATGCTGTAATGTTAGAGATCGTGTATCTTTAAAGTCCTAATTGACGCCTTAAGTAAATAGGCAGGCGTCTCCAATCGTCTATGCAAATACACATTTTCGCAGTTATTGGTCTCGGTAAGATAGGTAATATCGGCCGTATCACACATCTAGAACTGGAACTAGATGAACTTGAGGAACTGGATGAACTTGAAGAGGCATTTGAGGAGTCGCTTGATGAATTAGAACTTGAATCACTTGAGGAATCGGAACTACTGTCCGATTTGGAACTACCGTCCGAGTTGGAACTACAGTCTGAGTTGGAACTACCGTCCGAGTTGGAACTACAGTCTGAGTTGGAACTACCGTCCGAGTTGGAACTACAGTCTGAGTTGGAACTACTGTTTGAGTTGGAACTACAGTCTGAGTTGGAACTACCGTTTGAGTTGGAACTACCGTTTGAGTTGGAATTACTGCCAGAATTGGAACTACTGCCTGAGTTGGTACTACAGTCTGTGTCAGAACTACTTGAAGAGTTGCTACTCGACGAGCTTGATGAATTAGAACTTGAACTACTTGAGGAGTTTAAACCACCATTTGAGTTGGAACCACAGTCTGAGTTCGAATCACTGCTTACAGTTGTGGCGGAGTTGGTATCACTGTTAGCGGTCGTCTCTGAGTTGGTATCACTGCTGGCGGTCGTCGCTGAGTTAGAATCACTGCTGGCGGTCGTCGCTGAGTTTGTATCACTGCTTGTGGTCGTGGCGGAATTGGTATTACTTTCTGAATTAGAGTTACTCTCTGAGTTGGAACTACTTTTAGAGTTGGAGTTGCCTGAAGTATTGCTACTAGACGAGCCCGATGAGTTAGAATTTGAATCACTTAAACAGTCAGAATTACTGTTTGAGCTTGAGCTACTTGAAGAGGCATTACCGGATGAGCTGCTGGTAGTAGTGCTATCACTATTTTTATTGTCCTCTACGATTGGAAGCCATGGATGTTTGTTCCATGGTCCTGGGCCCCATGGTCCTGGGCCCCATGGGCCAGGACCCCAGGGTCCAAGCCATGAACCAGCTTCGCTATTTGCATTTGAATATGATGAGCCTCCAGTGCCCCATGGGTTAGCATAGGCATCAGATGAAGCTGAACTACTAGAAGAAGCGCCTGAAAGCCAAGGTGCCCATGGACCTGGTCCCCATGTTCCAGGGTTCCAAAGATCCCAAGCTTCGGGGCCCCATGCATTGTTCCATGAATGTCCCTTACTGGTAGTTTTAGTATTAGATGCAGCAGTGCTTGAACTACTTGTGTCACTTTCTGAGTTTGAGTGAGCAGTTGTGGCGGAGTTGGTATCACCGTCTGTGCATGCGGAGGTGTTGACATCACTACTGACGGTCGTGGCAGAGTTGGCACCACTGCCAGCATTCAAGTTGGACGAGCTGGATGAGTCAGAACTTGAAGCACTTGAGGAGTTGGAACTACTGTCCGAGTTGGAACTATTGTCTGAGTTGGAACTACTGTTTGAGTTAGAGCTACTTGAAGAGTTACTACTTGATGAGCTAGATGAATTAGAATTTGAATCACTCGAAGACTTGGTGTCACTGCTTGCGGTCGTAGCGGAGTTGGTATCACTGCTTGCAGTTGTGGCGGAGTTAGTATCGCCGTCCGTGCATGCGGAGGAGTTGACATCACTACTGACGGTCGTGGCAGAGTTGGCACCACTGCCAGCATTCAAGTTGGACGAGCTGGATGAGTGAAAACTTGAATCACTTGAGGAGTTGGAACTACTGTCCGAGTTGGAACTACTGTCCGAGTTGGCACTACTGTTTGAGTTAGAGCTACTTGAAGAGTTACTACTTGATGAGCTAGATGAATTAGAATTTGAATCACTCGAAGACTTGGTGTCACTGCTTGCGGTCGTAGCGGAGTTGGTATCACTGCTTGCAGTTGTGGCGGAGTTGGTATCGCCGTCCGTGCATGCGGAGGAGTTGACATCACTACTGACGGTCGTGGCAGAGTTGGCACCACTGCCAGCATTCAAGTTGGACGAGCTGGATGAGTCAGAACTTGAATCACTTGAGGAGATGGAACTACTGTCCGAGTTGGAACTACTGTCCGAGTTGGCACTACTGTTTGAGTTAGAGCTACTTGAAGAGTTACTACTTGATGAGCTAGATGAATTAGAATTTGAATCACTCGAAGACTTGGTGTCACTGCTTGCGGTCGTAGCGGAGTTGGTATCACTGCTTGCAGTTGTGGCGGAGTTGGTATCGCCGTCCGTGCATGCGGAGGAGTTGACATCACTACTGACGGTCGTGGCAGAGTTGGCACCACTGCCAGCATTCAAGTTGGACGAGCTGGATGAGTCAGAACTTGAATCACTTGAGGAGATGGAACTACTGTCCGAGTTGGAACTATTGTCTGAGTTGGAACTACTGTTTGAGTTAGAGCTACTTGAAGAGTTACTACTTGATGAGCTAAATGAATTAAAATCTGAATCACTCGAAGACTTGGTGTCACTGCTTGCGGTCGTGGCGGAGTTGGTGTCACTGCTTGCAGTTGTGGCGGAGTTGGTATCACTGCTAGCAGTTGTGGCGGAGTTGGTATCATTGCTCGTGTTCGTGTTTGACGAAGTCGATGAATCAGAACTTGAGTTACTTGAGGAGTTGGAACCACTGTCTGAGCTGCCATTTGAAGAATCGGTGCCACCGTCGACTATGTCAAAAAAAAAATTATTAAAAATAATTTTTTGGCACGTTCCTAACGAGCGCGCTGACCGGAGGGCTACTGGGAGGTGCAGCAGGACGCTGGACGACATCACCGCGGCCGCGGCGCCTACGCGCCCAGCAACCACACACCGCCGCTAGCATTCACGCCGCGCATACACTCATTCTTCTCATTCATTTCTATTCGTCATAATACTGTAATTGCACTACTAACTATTATAGTTTATTGTCACGCAAAGTACTGCGTTTGATGATGATTTACTAAAACTTGTAGAAGAAGATCACTCCAATCCATAAATCTTCGAGTTATTAAATACTTTCTTTAAGTTTTGTTCCCGTTAGAAGAGACAATGGAATGATTTTTTTATATACCTTTTAGTGGCAAGCAATACAACGCAGCTGATGTTAAGCGGTAACCATAACATATGGACATGGCTATGTTTTCTAATGACAGAAATAATGCTTATTAAACAACCAAGTGGTTGCCAACCATGTGCGGAGAAGAGGACGAGAAAGTAAAGGGTACTTGGGCTCTACGGTTCAGCACGACCTATTATTTGAGCTTAAGAACCTGAAGTCTTTACGTTTAAGTTGACAAGACCAAATTGGTTGTAAAACATTTAAAAACTAACGCAAGTAATTTTGTGGTTTTCCGTGCGCTTGAAAAGAAGTTTTCCTATTTTTTGCTATGGAGACAACAGGCGAAGAAGCCAAAGGCAAATTTATAGTGATTTAGGCCTGAGGTTAGTGATTAAATTTTTGAATGAGTTCGGTTTTTTTTTTGGGGCCCGAAAAATATTGAGTAATACATATTTACCTGGTACAGGATCTATGATTGGTCCACCGGGGTTGATTATGACGGGGCCAGGGCCGCCAATCCATGGTTCTATTGGGAAGACTGGTTCTGGCTTAGCATTGCCGCCTATGGATTCAAAAATATTAACAAAACATAAGGACGCCGTTTTGCCCAAAGGTAAAGGAGTGTGAAAGGAGCATGTGGAATATTTAAGATTATGGTATTTTTCTTTTATATAATGCAGGCCTAATCAACATCATTCTCATTAAAAGACGTCCACTGCTAAGCGAAAGCCTTCATATATGAACATAGGCCGTGAGCGACCTTCATACATCGGATGTCACTTTGTTAGTTCGCCGGTTCATCTTATAAGGGATCTTCCCACGCTGCGTCTTTGGGTTCGTGGTCGCTAGTTCAATCATTCCTGCGAGCTATATGTTCTGCCCATTGCCACTTAAGTAAAGTACAACTATACCAGCGACTTGGTCTGAGTTGGCCCTGCTGCCAAAGTTAGAACTACCGTCTGAGTAGAAATTATTGTCTGAGGTGGACTTACTGCTTGAGTTGGAATTACTGTTTGAGCCGGAATTACTGTTTGAGTTGGAACTACTGTCTGAGCTGCCATTTGAGTTACTGGTGCCGCTGTCGACTATGTAAAAAAAAATTAAATTTTTTTTTTATTTATGCTTTGAACATAATATTTTCTTCATTTTTGCTTCAGTTAAAAGGGTCAATGGAATGTGAAGGATCTAACCGGCGCCGGCTTAATATGAATTTGGTTAGAGAGTTTGATATCAATGAATGAAGGTTACTGTTTTATCATTGACGGCCTTTTTAGGAACTCTTTTAAATTTAGAACCTCAATTTTTAAGCATCTTAAAATGCCGTTAGTAGCTAGAAAAATTACACCTTTTAAAGATTTCAGTTTTCCTTTTGAGGTTTGAATAAACATAAAGAAATCTTTACCTGGTACGGGATCTATGGTTGGATCACCGGGGTTAGAGATGACTGGGCCGGGGCCGATGATGGAACCACCGGGCTTAATTAGAGGACCTATTATGACGGGGCCATGGCCGCCATTGGCTGGCCATGGGTGAACACTGCCGCCTATGGAATAAAAAAGTTAATAAAACATGACATCTCCACACTTAGCATAATTTTTGAATAAAAAAGGTGTATAGGGTGCAATAAGGATATTCACGCTTATAGCTTATGATTTCTGTTAATTGCGTAAGATGTAGTTTTGTTTAATTCATGCATATTAGACAATATTAGTCAATGCCATCATTTCTAGCCGACTTTCTGTACTACACATAAGCCTCTATAAGTATCGCCACTTTACCGGGTCATGCCGCGCCCCTATTTAAGGGTTGCCACCATTATCAGGTCACAGGTTTATCTTATATTCGAGAACTTTTCTGCGAAGTGTGAGTCCTGTTCATTGCAACTTTAGTAAAGCGACTCTGCGAGCTATATCCGCTACTTTGGTTTATCTGTCTCTTAGGCCTCTGCCTCGAATCTTGCGGACAGCAGGGTGGCAGGAGCGGCGGCGCGGAAGCAGCAGGATCTAATGCGCAAAATCAAATGAACCGGCCTTCGAAAACAGCGGCGCAGCATCGTCGCGGGGGCGGGCAACGAGCGGTGCACTGCAGTCAAACGGTGACCGCTCGCGCTACGCATTGCAGTGTTGAGCAATTTATTTAGCGAGCGTTAGGAATAAATTTGATTTAAAAATATGTTGTAGCCGTTGTTCAGACATTTCGTTCGCGAATAAAAACAAATATCTTGACAACACAACCACGAACACAACACTACGCCGCTATAGTACCGCGCGATCTACCCGCTGGTTTCAAGAAAGGGTCTGCGTTGCCCGCGCCGCCGCCGCCGCCGCCGCCGCCGCCGCCGCCCCGCTGTCCGCAAAATTCGAGGAAGAGGGCTTACACGCCTATCATAGGCCGCTCGCCCTCCGAGTAAGTATTATAACGAGCCCATAGATTCCAAGTCTCTCCGTATGTAGCACTCATTGGTCAAAAACCTTCTTATGCACTGTGACATTCTTCTGTGGACTTTTTCATTCTTTATGATCTCGCAGGGAGGCAGAGACTTAAGTGACTATATTAAAGAAAGATGGAACTTCAACATACCTCCAGATCCTGAGCTGACACTAGATGATGAATGGGATCCACGATGAGAGCTCTTTGATGATGAAGTGGATACCGTTTGGCCTTGAGACGAGAAAAATGAAGGCGCTATATTTAACAATTTTATTCATAAATTGTACACAGGTGGGCATGCCAAAGGCACTTTATATTCTACTAGCTTCCTGCAGCACGGTTTAACTCGTGTTAAGTAACATCTTTGGTTACTGCTCTGCTCCCGTCGCCAGTAGCATGATGTTACATAGCTAACCTAACCTAACCTAACCTAACCTAAACCTTTCTCAAGAACTGGGCTATCAAACACAAAAAGAATTATTTAAATTTGACTGGTAGTTCCTGAGATTAACGTGTTCAAACAAACAAACAAACCAATTAGTTTTAAGCTATTGCATAGCTTTTATCGCGGGCTTTGAGCGCGGCGACCGAATCAAGAAATTCTGTAACGAAAATAAAACCTAACACCTCCACTCCGCCTACATTTAAATCTCGCGGCTGCGCAGTTTAAATATCGTGATATCTTTTAATTATTATATGGCAGGTGTATATAAAACTTATGTCATTGGAATCGTCATTTAATATACATCAAAACAAAACATATATTAGGTCCGTATTATGAGTTTTTATATTGTTAATACTCATTTCAAAAAAGGGCGGTACTTTTTGACGGCTAAAGTTATAAAAATCACTATTCGAAAAAAATACCCGTATTTGGAAAAATGCTATGCAATAGTTATACATATACTTTTTTTAGTTAAACCAAAAAAAATGTATAGCGCTTTTGAAAAATTTTTCGTAAACAAAATATACGTGGATGATGTTTTAGTTTGTTCAAGTTACGAGTATATTGTGGAATTCTACCTTCAGTTTTTGTTTAAGTTTGATATTGATATATAAAACTTAATAGTTAGTAAGTTGTTTTTTTCGTAAAATTAATGTTAATAAAATATACCTAGTAGATATGTGAGGGTTATTCCCTAAGTACTCCATTCTTTTGTTCCAAAAAGATAAAAATCTCATACATTCATTCCCAAGTTTACGGTATTACGGTAGTAGATCCACGCTGATTTCAGCATGAATGGGCCAGATCGTCCGGGGAAGTACTACCCTCTCATAGAAGATCGACTTAAGAGTAGTAGTATCCGTACTACTGCGTTTCGTTCGGTGAGTGAGAGCGCCGAAGGCCCAATTCCCCCCTTTCCTTTTTCCTCACCTTCCCTCATTCCCTTCCCCTAACCCCATTCCCAGCCGCCATAGTGGAGGCCAACATACCAACAGTTTAAGACGATGGCTTTTGGTATAGTGGCCGCCACTTCTGGATTCCACTGACTGCTTACCATCAGGCGGGGTGGAGTCACTTTGGTAGGCTATAATATATTAAAAAAAAGTTAACTCCATTGAATTTGTATTATTTAAAAATACCTACTATATGGTTTGGTCATCATTGGGTTGATTACGTTAATAAATTATAATAATATACTTGTAGGTAAGACTGTTAGCTTATATTAGCTCCGTTGTAGTAGAGGATAGAGTTCCAGTCACTTATCAGACTTGAAACATTTTTGTTTTATTGTTAATGATGTTAGAAGAGTCATGTAATTGATGTCAAAATGTAATAAATTTCTTTTATTATTTATTTATTATCAAGTTGTTCATCAATTCTTTGGAATTGCGCCCGGTAAATATCGTGCTCCTTATTTCTTGAGAATAGCAGCTCTGTCGAAACGAGTCGAAAAGTTTTTGGATATTTTGAACTCAAAAGATATGTGTGAGTGAAGAAGAGTAGAATTTTTGGAGGTTATTTTTGAAGATTGTTGGATGAAAAGAGAGGCTGTGTTTAATGGAGGCGTGTTTGCGTGAGGTGGCTTAGTGAGGAGAGTGTGGGGTCTACTCACCTTTAGGAACAACCTTCACACTATAAACGTTATGCCCGTTTGCATCCACCTCGACGAACCTCTGTATTTCATACTCTTCGCCATCATCTTGGTACCTGTCATAATAGTATCCTTTACTTTTGGAATAAAATCAGAAAATGAAATCTAAAAGTCCATAAAAACCATAAAATTTATTTTGAACATTCTTATCGGCAAATTCTAAATTTAGAATTGGAAAGAGCTCATTAGGGAGTAATAAGCATGATAAAGGCATGGAAGACATAATAGACTTTTAAATAATATGCCAGGATTAGGTACTCGCCAGATTATTTCTGGCAAAATTAAGGATTAAGAAATAGGGATTGCTTTCAGATATCTGAAGAACATTATGCATCCATAGGCTACGGGTAATTGCTTACCAGTAAGCCAAGACTGAAAAAAAATAATTCAAAAATACGCACCGGGCACTGCAATATCCAAGTATTCATGACGAACTGTAAAATTGAAATAATTATGAAAAATGTATATTAAATATAATGTACTTTTGAATTTGAACTCCACTTAAGGATGTGACCTTCTAACAATATAATGCTAGTGTGAAGTTCAAAGTTAAAAGATAATAATGTATTGGGCATAGTATTATCGGCTGTGCTACGCCATGATTACAAATCGAAAATCAAAAACATGATTTTTCTTCTGTACCTACCTAATATCGCTATCGTACCCACATATTCTATTCTACTGTAAAAAAATGTGTAAAGATATATTTATAAAAAAAAAGTGTAGTTTTTTGGCATCGTGATTACAATTTTATGACGTAAATTTATAAGTATTTTCATTATATAATTGAATACACAAATAACTATATTAATAAAGACGAAAATCACGTCTGTGTAATTCACAGGTTAGCACATGTCGATAGCCAAGAAATATATAAATTGATGTCGTGAAAGGTTATTAGTATTGAAATTAAACTAAAAAATAGTTTATGATGTTTCAAGCGCATATTTTTTGTGCAGTAAACTAACAATTAGTTCTACATGATTCACTTGCGTTACAAATTTTTCGTCATTTCCGTGATCTCAGGTATTTTAAAAAAAAAATATCTGGTAACGTAACTTAAGTGGATTTTTTATTTTTAAATAAAAACATTATCATAGGTCATTTGCCCAGCATCTACAAGTGTATAATGTTTTTTTTTATTTCTTAAAATTCTTTTTTTTCTAATTATTACTGAGTAAAAGTTCGTTCGTCATATCATATCTGTTGTAGCGGCTTGGCGACACACTGTGCTTGCGTTGCAATTCTGTGTGGGAACGTACACACAACCGCAGGGCTCGCCAGTCGTCTTCCCTCAGTCATGTAGTGCACTAGTATTACAATTTATTTAATGTGTTAATCTGATACCAGGAAATTATAGTATGGTTTTATCACGAAGTCATTTATTTATGAAATCCTGCAACACATTAACCCTACCCAACATCTGTTACGACTGTACAAAGGTAAGTTTTGAAAATTTGATATCAAAAATGTTCAGCCTTCATGATTTTCGATGACTATTTTCGATGTAAGACAGGTAAACCGGTTTATACCTGACTTTCTCTAACGGTAAGGATAATTTTAAATTTTATCATTTCTGTGATCATTTAGTACCTTTATACCAAAAAATCCTTATCTATTGTCGTGCCTATCTTGTCACTTAGTGAGGTTTCCGCATTGCGGGTTACGAGCTAAGTTGCGTATTTTAGATCGTTACTAAGTAAAACGCAAAATGGCGTACTGGCTACCCGCGCAGACCGTTATGCGTCACTGTAAAATCAGCCTTAGCATTATGACTTTAATACTGCATTATAAGTAACTCAAAACCTATTGACGACGCAAAAAAAAAATTTTTTACACTCTTTTAAAAATAAATATATTTTTTCACTTACCACGAGGATTAATAGGATCAGTATAAATAGATTTTGATTGAGACGAAGATTCTGAGGCATCATTGCTTTTTTCATCTGAACTTGCAGTCCAGGACCCATCGGGTCTTTCAAATCTTTGTTGGTTATTATTATAATTGCTGGTTCCATCGCTAGCACCGGAGTAAGTATTCTTGTAGCTACCATCATTGCTGATGTAGAAACCTTGGTTTTGATCCGCCCAGTTTGAATATCCTTGTTGATTATCCTTAGTTAAAGTTCCTTTAGCATTTTGTACGTAAAGGGACTTAGTTTTGTCTAATCTTTCACTGTCGCTTTGACCAGAGTTTCCACTTATACCATAATCATCTTTGGTTAGGCTGTCGTAAACGCTGCTATCTTGGCTGTAGTCTTCGCTTTGCGATTTTATTATTACATCTTCTGGCGCTGGAAATATATTTCTTTTTATAAAATACAAGTTTTTTTTTGTAGTACCTAAGTAAAGTTGAGAGAAAAATGGATTGGAGGTAAATTATTATCTTTGCTGGTAAGTTAGTAATTAAATTTGGAGTTTGTAAAGCTTTTTTAAAAGTTCAAATAATAAAAGTAAAAATCTAGAACGCATCCAATGATCGTTTTGTGATCGAATTTCATTTGAATTGGACGTTATTCAGGTTCTATAAATAAACTTTGTAACAGATTTGAGGCTGGTTTTTTACAAATTACTAAGATTATTTAAGGGTATAAAAGAATACGGCCCGCATGATGCAGACGGCGCTGTTAAAGTTCGTAATTTCTTTTCAAAAATACATTATTTTTACAAATATTGCAATAAATAAAATAAAAATACCTACCTTGATGTTTTGGGGCAGCATAGACGCTTATGACCTGTAAGAAAGGTAATAATAAATTTATTTTAAGGTAGTTAAAAATATTCTTACTTAACAGCAATTCATTAGAGTAAAAAAATACTGCTTTATTGTTGCTGTGTAAAAAAATAATAAAATATTTCTATAAATATCTCGGTTCTGGAGACGGACATAGGCTACATTTTATCATGAAAATCGGTCTGGTTCTCGATGGAGACTAAACTCATTTTACGCGCGGGAGATGCCGTGAGGCACTGCTTGTATTTTAATTCCTACTAATCCATACATATACTAATAATATTATTAATGCGAAAGTAACTCTACCTTTCTGTCTGTCTGTTACGCTTTTACGCCTAAACCACTGAACCGATTTTGATGAAATTTTGTATAGAGATAGATTAGACTTAGGAGACCAACACCTTTATCGCAAAAATTGGCTTAAAGGGGTTGAAACAGGAAATGAAAGTTTGTATGAAAAATCATCCATGTAAACAGAGATATAACCGACATTCACGCGGGTGGAGCTGCGGGCAACAGCTAGTATTACAGGCGCATTGGTGGTATATTTTGGAGTTACGCACATAAAATTACTATCCATTCTCATCTCTTATTCAATATGCATCCACGAGAAGATAAGGGGTGGTTTTATCACCAACGAAGAAGAGAAGGGTTTTATCAATTAGTCTAAAGTTATTTAGCTCTCCGATTAGCACCCTGGCATTAGGCTGGTCATATTTGTCTTAGAACAATCGCTGGAGTCGGTTTTGAAGTGGAGATTGCAGACATTCAGATTGACGGGTCACAGCGAGTTTATGGTAAAACTGGTTACAAATTAAAAAAACTGGTGAAGGCCTATGTCCAGTAGTGGACTGCCATGACGATGATCAAATCAAATATCGAATGGTTAGTGGTCAACCTAGTATCAGGTTTTGTTCAGGTCGCTCGCAATTTACTATAGAGACAGACCTAACGACTGTTATCAACTTGGTAACAACCGGGACCGAGTTTTAACGTACAAAGAGACTCTCAGATCAAATAATATGCGGTTACCCATCCATAGGCCAGCCGTACTTTAAGTTGGTTAACCCGCTAATCGTTTACCGATCAGTGAGCGCAATGAGTTAAGAGCGGCTCTATGGCTAAGTCAATGGTTTATAAAAATTAAAAAAAAAAGCGTAATATAAATAAAAACTTACACCGAGCAAACACAGCCACAGGAGAGTCTTTATCGAATCCATGGTGGACCCGAAGACTGGATCGGAATGATGAAAAGGTAACCGTGACCATCCTTTTTATACTGCAACTACAATGACGCTTGCACTTGTATCAATATAGTGTAATATAATAATGATTTATTAGCAATTACACCTTTTTAGAGGGCGTTTTGTATGTCAGCCCTTCGGAAAATAGCGATTCTCTGAAACTACCAGCCAATTCCGTATCAGCCGAAAGACGCCCTCTTCTGGACATCTATAGGCCTCTTCCAATGTTCGCCATCTTGGTCATGAGCCGCCCTATACGGTAGTCGGTCCTCCTTGTGAGGGGTCTGCCTAAGCTGCGTCTTCCGGTTCGTGGTCGCCACTCTAGAACTTTTCTGCACCAACGGTCTTCAGTTCTGCGAGCTATGTGTCCTGCCCATTGCTACTTCAGAGAAGCAAACTCTGCGAGCCACGTCAGTTACGTTGGTCCACCTGCGGCTTTCTTCGCCTAACATAGTCCGCTCCATCGCCCTCTGAGCGATTTTGAGCCTTCTGATAAGACCCATATTAAGCGACGCCGCCTCTGCTCCGTATGTCATCACTAGCAACACACACTGGTCAAAGACCTTGGTCTTGAGACACTGCGATAGTACAGGCGAGAAGATATGTTGTAGCTTCCCGAACGCTGCCCAGCCGAGTTGGATTCGACGAGTGACCTTTCTCGTTTAAGCAGCCTACTGGCGGCAAACCTCTGTGGTTCGGTAGTGCTGTGTACAGACTGCCACGCAGAGGTCGCGGGTTCAATTCCCGCTCAGTGCAAATATTTGTGTGCATGAACATGGCTATTTGCATTGGTCTGGGTGTTTCTATGTATAATATGTATGTATTTACAAAAAAAATGTATATAAGTATATATTTATCTGCATTCTAGAACCCATAACACAAGCTATTAATATATGCTTACTTTGAGTCTAGATGGCGTTGTGTGGTTGTTGTGGTATTATTATTATTAAATGTTTAAATCCGCCGCTGTCCATACATGTACTACAATGATCTGGTTTTAACAAATGACTAATGGAATTTCATTGATCAATCTCTAGAAAAATCATATTAATATTATAAATTCGAAAGTTTATGTGTAGTTATCTGTTTGTGTGCTTGTATTTTTTAAGTTCCCAAGTTCCATCCTACAGTTACATAATAAAACTAATATTTATTTATAATATTTATTTATTATTAGATATCTTTTTGTAAAATAACAATCAGCCGAGTTTATTTTGAAGTGACTGCTTACATGGACATCTGAAAAGAGAAGAGAGAAAATTAGAGAAAGTTTCCAGGCTCTACTTATAACATAAAACCTATTTCGATAAATATTGGTATGCATAGATTTGGTGCAAGATACGGATATAGGATATTTATCCCGAAAATCAGTCAGGTTTCCCAGGGACACAAAAATATCCGCGCGGGAGACACAGGTTGCAGCGAGTAAATAATAATTTGTATTGCAAATTGTTCTCAAATTTATACGGTTGATAGGTGGATCCTTGCTAAGTTTAGTATTCAATTGGAACTAAAATCACGGCAGCTTGTGAAAAATCATAGTTGATGAAGTTCAGTTTACGATGAAAATTTCGTTGTGAACTCGAAACATCTTTGTTAGTTGCAAGAATGTATTCCTTTTTTCAAAACAATTTTCTTTTAAAAATATTTTTATATCTATTTGTTTTTTTATTAATAAATAAATCAATTATTATTATAAACAAAAGAGTATTTACTTTATTGTATGCGTTGCCTGCGTTTTTATAATTGCAATTTTAATTTATATGTATGCACAGGTGTATCAGAAATGTGTTTTGTTTTTATAAATAAATGCATAGAGTAAATAGACTGCGACAACACGTCGTCATAGACTTGTATTTTTTTTACTTAGCTTTTATAGTTGAAAGGCAAAGACAAAAACTTGTTAAGTGTTAGGTACGTGTCAAGAAAACCTTTGTTTGTTTTTCTTTTTGTCGAAAACCCGTTGCAGTGTCTGACATTGTTACCTATTGTAAAATCTTGTGCATAATCTTCGGTCTAGTTAAAGTACCACATCTTTTTAACCGACTTCAAAAAGGAGGAAGTTCTTACAATGATATGTATTTTTTGTATGTTCGTTTCGAGATTTCTCCGCCAATCATAAATAGAATTTATTTATTCTTTCTTGAAGGGTATTTCATGTTTCACACGAAGTCCTATATAAATTTGATAACAAGTAGTTCAGCGCTTTTTAAAAAATTTAAGAAATACAAAATATACATAATAGACGATGTTTTGGTTTGTTCAAGTTAGGTATATTGTGGAATTCTACTTTTAGTTTTTGTTTAAAGTTTGAGGTATAGTTTTGAAGTCGATCTTGTTTTTTCCCTTAAATAATTATTCATAAAGTCGAAATTGCCTAGTGGATAAAGCACCGGCTTCGTAACCGTAAGCACCTGGCCTTATAAGTCTGAAATTGCTAATACGCCTTAAACAAGCGTGGTGATTGATGCTCATACCTTCTCTATATGAGCAGCCTTTGCCCTGCAGTGGGATAGTAAAACAGGCTGGTATTATTATTATTAATTATTCTATATTGGGCTTGGCAAACACTAACACTCCTTCAAAAGAAATATTTTTATCATCATTTTAAGTGAAAGACGCTTATTGTTGGACACAGTCTCCAAGCATCTTCACCTTGGCCGGTTTTCTGGTTCTAAAGTAGCGACTACGAACCGGAAAACGCAGCATGGGCAGACCCCTCACAAGGTGGACCAACGACCTTATAAGTGTGGCGGGCAACCGATGAATGATTGCGGCGTACGACCGGCTAATGTGGCGAAAATTCGGGGAGGCCTATGTTCAGCAGTGGACATCTATTGGCTGATATGATATTGATGATAAACGCTGCTCCAGGACATTTCTTTAAACAGCCATCGATTCTTTAAGCTATGTGTTGTGCATATTGTCAAATCGCAGCGTTTCTGCAAGCAATATCAGTCTTGGTTTATACAAGAACTAGCTACCGCGGTTACTGCTCAGCTCCCGTCGCTCGTAATGTGATGTTAGACTATAACTTTCCTCAAGAACAGGGCTTTCAAACGCAAACAGATTTTTTTTAAATTAGTTATTTACATCCAGAGATTATCCCATATAACCTTATAAACTTTTTACCTCTTTGTAATATTAGTATCTACATAAATATAGTAGGCAACAGTAGCGAAGAGTGACGTTTTGTAAGAGGGAAGCCGGCGCAAAAATTGCTTAGCTTGAAGCACGACGTATGATCTATTTCTACACTTTAATAGATATTATAGTCTTTGTGATTTATCTCAAAGGGAAGCCGATAGGAATCGGGTTATATGGACCCTTCGCCACTGGTAGGCAATACATAGCTTCCACTGAATCGATTTCGAAATATATTAAAATAACAATTTTATTGCTTTGCCAATAGTAATAGACAATAAAAAAGTTATATTATTTTTATGAGGCGACAGTAAAATGTTTTTGTTGTATCTGATACTGTGTAAGTACCATTTCTCGTTTATTTTTTTATTATTTTTAAATATTTCTTTGTTTTTTTTTTGTATTTTAAGCCAACAGCCTAAAAGGTTCTAAGAGGTTCAATTGAAATCTATTGTATACTAATATAATAAAGCAACAGAGTTTGTTTGTTTGTTTGAACGCGCTAATCTCTAGAAGTACCAGTCGGATTTGAATAATTATTTTTGTGTTTGATAGCCCTGTTCTTGAGGAAGTTTATAGGCTATATAACATCACGCTACAAGTGACGGGAGCGAAGCAGTAACCAAAGATGCAACTTGATACTTGACTGATATAATAGACATTTTAATTTCTTTAGGTCGCCAATAGCTAAAAGGGAAACTTTAACCTCAATCCGTATTACCCTCACAAATATGCAGATGTTTTTATTAACAAATAAATCTTTCCATTTTAGGTTATACAAGCATACTGCAAGCAGCCAGCTATGTTCTTCTAGCAGCTAACATTGACGACTTTCGAAGCCTAGCCAAGAAATTAGCACCAGACCATCTGACTGATGAAATACTCGAAGATAGAGCAGGCGAGCACTCTGATGAAGATCCCGTCAGTCCAGCTGCTGAGGACTCAGAGGAACCCCGTGTAACCCAGCTATATTCAGGCCAGAGAGCACATTATAACGATTATACAACTGCTGAACACAAAGCTTCTTCTGTATTCGAAATGAATTTAGACGATTTAGTTGAAAGAGTAAAAGAAAAACTAAAAAAAGAACTATCTTTAATGGTTACTGAGAAAAATACAACACCGGATGAGTACACAGAAAGAGACGATGTATATACTACCGATAATTATAATTTTAACGAACAATATGATTATGAAACAGTACAACCTAATACTCCAAAGAAACTTCAAGCTAGATACGTGAAACAGACGCGACCTACAGATAAATATAAAAATAATAGAGATGCGCAAAGAAATTCAATACAAAACATCCATCCAACTCATGAATTTGAAACTTCAAGGCCAGATAATGTTATAACTAGGAAAACTACACCGAATAAAAATAGACATAGAGAAAATACAGTAACTGAAGCAGAAATAGATCAAATATTTCATGGCGTAGATATGGTCAAAGCCAACGACAGTTACGAAGATTACGTCACTCCAAAAAAAGATGACGATTATGAAGAAACAGAGCCTTTTAAATATAATAGGGAGATAGAAACAGTACACAATGTTCCATCTCATTCATATAATTCCAAAGTAAAAGAACGTGAATACGATACTATAAATTACAATAAAAAAGTACAAAGTAATATAAGACAGGCAAAAGATACTGCAGATATAACAAGAAAATCACCTAAAGTACTGCCGTTAGAACTATTAACGGTAAAAATAAGGGAACATACTCCAGAATTGACATATGCAGAACAGCTCAAAGTGGTTCACGCTACTACTCCAGAAGATTACGAATACGAACCTACTGCACCTACTGAAGAAGCTCGAACCAGTAACATTGATAAAGAAGTCCAAAAACCAGCAAATCCTAATTTGAGCAACAAATATGGAAAAAAGGCCAGGAATCCTGCAAAAGGCACTGTTATACCTAAACGAGATTTTTATAAATTAAGCAGTCCGAATTATTTAGCGAAACTACCCAAAGTAGCTGAAAAATATAATTTTGATGAGCCTATACCTGAGAAGGATAGGGAACCGGAGAATTTGAGGAATATTGGTAACCCGCCAGCTAGTGTTAACGGAAAACATGCTTTGTTACAATAAAATTGTTTATAAAATGTTAGTATTATTTTTGTAAATAAGGCAAGATACCTTTGTTTGTATTTTCTTCTCTCCAAAAACCATCGTGACCAATTCTGCTTTTAGCGCACGTGGCCTTTGTTATCCGTGGTGAACCCAGTAGTTCCACTAGTGGTACTACGGCTACTTTTTCATAACCGTGGTACAAACCGTGCACTTGTTGTACTAAGGTTATAATTGTACTACTGACCACAGTCAATCGTATCACGGTTCAAAGTCAAAGTCAAAGTCAAAGCATTTATTTCATTTAGATCATAAAGTATGATGCTTATGAAAAGTCAACATTACATTAATTTTGTCAGCCAATTGACCTACAGCCAGTTCGCTGACGAGGTAGAGCTGTGAGAAGAACTGGCAAGAAACTCACGCCACTCTTTTCAATCGCCAGATAATTACAGTTATTTGAATGAGTTACAATTTAAACACTCAACGCAACCAAAGAACCATACAAAGTAATTATTACAAATTAACTAATTAATATAATACTAAGATTAAAGAAAGAAAACGAGGATTTCAATTATTTAGTTTCAACTAGTATGGTAATTTGACTACGTATTTTTATTAAACTGGTAAATGCACTTTAGAACGGTTTTTAACAGCTTGTTTGAATTTTTGTAGGGGTAGATTCATAATGTAAATGGGTAATTTGTTATAGAAACGTACACCTAGACCCGCAAATGAGTTGTTTACTTTATGTAGGCGATAATATGTACCAACTAATTTATGTTTACCTCGAGTATTCACAGAGTGCATGTCACAGTTTCTGGAATACAAGTCTATATTTTTCTTGATAAACATAATATTGGCGAAGATATACTGACACGCCACCGTCAGAATACCTATTTCTTTAAAAATCTCTCTTAGTGAAACAGCGGTTAAAAAGAAACTACCGTGGTACCACTCAACACTGAGGAACAACTCATATAGGCGTAATAAGTTCTACAAACTTGACGAAAATGGAAATTGACAAAAAGAGTTTTTGTTGCAATGACATTATGTAGCGGTACTTATTCCGTATCAATTAAAGACAAATTTACCATGTCTGTGTTGGTTATTATTATAGTAAAGTAAAACCTAGAACTGAGTAGTATCACGGTTATTACCTTCTTTACTGCCGGTTGTACTTCAGTCATATTTGTATATTCCCTTTGGCCCAATGTGACAGTTGAAGTGGCGCCAACTAGTGGCGAAAATTTTCCTAAACAATGGGGGTATTGGGTCGTGGTTGGCACCCATCACTCCTGAACCTTACTTTTTTTTTTTGTGGTAAATGCATTACACATACGCACCCGTCCGGGCAAGGTCTTTATCTGTGGTACCGCTAGAGGAACCACGGTAATGAAAAACTAGCCGTAGTAATACTGGCGGAACTACTGGGTGTACCACGGATAACAAAGACACGTGGCGATCAATGCTCATGCCTTTTCTATTGAAGAGGCTTTTTTATACGACTAAGGTGACAAACAAGCATACGGCCCGCCTGATGGTAAGTAGTTACCGTAGCCTATGGACGCTTGCAACACCAAGAGTTTCCTCCTGCAGTGGGATGATAGTAGGTTGGTATTATTAACGAAATGGTTTTCTGGTTGGCATCATCATTAATCGGCCGGATCGACCGAGAATAAGTATTATCCTCTTTCTCGCAAATCACATTTGTTTTCATAATAATGTTTTTCCTTCGGTTATTCTCTTAGGTCTATTTACCCCTAATAAATTGGCTAAAGATAGTCAGTATTATGTTTTCAAATTATATTATACGTAGTGTACCCACTTATCAGTGGCGAAGGGTCCATATAACCCGAGTCCTACCGGCTTCCCTTTGAGATGAATCACAAAGACTATAATATCTATTAAAGTGTAGAAATAGACCATACGTCGTGCTTTAAGCTAAGCAATTTTTGCGCCGGCTTCCCTTATACAAAACGTCACTCTTCGCCACTGCCACAACATATTACTTTATTTACCTAGGTACGTAGGGCGTCTGCCGCCATTTGCAATTTTAAAAAACTAGCTAAAAGAAAACAAAAAAAACTAGATTAAATCATTTATTTTATTTTTCACAATAATAACTATGTTTAAAAACTTTTTTAAAACGTTATTTCGTCCAAAATTTATTATTTATTCATATAAAAAACATTTTACATTTTTAGGTTATGTTAGCGTTTCGTTACTGTTTCTTATGTTGATTCCGTTTTATTTGTGCTCCGCGCCACTCTTACTTTTTCAGGATACATTTCTGCAAAAACAAAAATTATTAAAAAATATATATTAAAAGGTGTGGTCTCCGGTCTAAAATACGTAGGCAACTTTTTACGTGTGTCGTAAAAGAAGCGATTAAGGAAAACTCAGGCAACAGCTATCTGCTTACAAAATATCACTTTACTGCTGTCACCCACCCGTCTGCAAAGCGTGATGGCTTCATATATGTTATAATAGTCGTGTGCCTTAATTGTCATTGATACTTACTTTTTTGTCTGTGTCAAATAAATGTATTTTTTTTTTCTTTTGTTTAAAATATGAACACGGCAATCTTACCTCATTTCTGACACGTGCCATAAACCAAAACCAATGTATGTTCGGGGCCTACTACCAAATAGCAGTATTATTTTAATATTTCTTTGTGTTTTGTCTTTTTCTTTTGTACCATTAAAAACAAGGGTAGAGACAAAGTAAGGTTTTAATAAGATTGCTGTAATAGTTTGTTGTAGGGCCTCTGGGTCCATAGATATCTTATGCCCAGTTCAGGATGCGTTTCAATTCACGCGGAGTGGAGATTTCAAGCACCGTGATTGGTCAATTTACGGTCCGGTCCACGGACTGGCTCCGCGTCAGTGAAAACACACCCTAAAGCGGTGCAAACGATACTGCTTTAGATCGGATATCTAGGAGTACATACCGTAAGCCAATTCACGTCCGAGTCTTGGTGAAAAGTTCATAGTTCTGCCAAGTCTTGGGGAGAAGTACTTTGTTCTTTCTATCTGCTCAGGACCTGGACGATACCTGGAACATGACCATAGAATGAGGTTATGATTCTGGGTTTTTTAATGACAACCTTTTCTTATACCGTCATAGTACCTAAAGATGAATTTGCTGTAATATCTAAGGGATGGTGATCATCGACTCAGCTGACTGCTTAGCATCCCACAGGTTAGGGCTATTTTATAGCAAAAAAAACAGGTTACTTACATAGCGTTTAATACCAACTAAAACTTCCTTTTACTTGAGTTTATTTATCCACCCATACTAATTCATACTTCCATATCTTTTAATATTATAAAATGCCAAAGTAACTCTGTCTGTCTGTCTGTCTGTCTGTCTGTCTGTACGCTTTCACGCCTAAACCACTGAACCGCTATTTTTTATCACGAAATTATATGAAAGAGATGAAATATGATAATAGGTGATGGAGGTTTGTATGAAAAATGCGATAACTGACATTGACGCGGGCGGAGCTGCGGGCAACAGTTAGCTTTTAACTATATGTACCTACCTAAGAATATAATTTTAGATAATATTTGATTTTTGTTATTTGTGATTCCGCAACCGTTCCCCTAAGACCGATTCGCCATTGGACTGTTCGTCGACAGGATGATTCATTTATTTCCGTTTCCCCAGCAGAACCTTTCACCTACGGACATTTCGCCGACAGAAACTTTCATCTACGTCACTTTCGACGACAGACCTTTCCAGCTACAGAATGTTTCACCGACACGACGATAAACCTATAACTCTTTTAACTACAGACCTTTCCATTTACGGAGAATTCGCCGTCAATCTTAAGACAATGCCTAAGCGCAAGCGCAGTGAAACAGGGTATAAAGAAAGAATTGAGCGGCATTTGGCGGTTAAAAATGGGATGGATTTGAAATCCTATCTAAGTGGCTGGGCACATATTTGTCATTTAATCAAATAAGAGAAAGAGAAAAAGAATGAGTAGGTACCTACAATAATATGAATGATTTAGTGAAATGAAAATATACTGAAAGGTGAAAGGAATATAGGTGAAAGGTTCTGCTGGGGAAACGGAAATAAATGAATCATCCTGTCGACGAACAGTCCAATGGCGAATCGGTCTTAGGAGAACGGTTGCGGAATCGTTATTTGTTGTCCACCTCATACTGTTCATAAGATACAACCCGCTGACAAATAAACAGATAGCGAATGCAAAATAATCCCTGTTTTAAAACCTTAAAAACCTTAAAAGAAGATAGAATCTTCTAAAACCTATTTTCAGTTTTAGTTAAAAAAGTATTCTTGCTTTACTTACATTTCCTGATCAGCCGGAGTAGCCGGGGTGTCATCAGCCAGTCTTCTACCAAGTCGGGGCGTGAATTCCACGTTCTCGAATAATTTCTCGTCGTAATTTGATAAACTACGCCCCAATTTCGGTGTGAATATTATTTTTTTTGTTACTGTGTACAAAGAAAAACAGTGAACAGTGTTACTCGTAAAAGGGGACTGATTTATATAAGATGCCCAATCCGCAGAAGGACCAAAGTGGTCGATTTAGCAAAACACTTTAATTACTTTTACTTACCTTTATTTTCTGGTTCGTCAGCCTGTCTCTCGTAATATGGCAACTGTTCGTAGTAGTACTTCAGCGCATCAGCTGCCTCCAGGAGTTTGAAGAATACTTGTCTGGTAACAAAATAAAATGTAAGAACTTGTATTTACAATTTCAATTATATTTTACTAGCTTGCCGCGGCGCGGTTTCACCCGCGTCTTTGCTTACTACTCTGCTCCCGTCGCTAGTAGCGTGATGTTACATAGCCTATAACCTTCCTCGAGAACTGGGCTATCTTACGTAAAAAGATTTTTTCAAATTTGACTGATAGTTCCAGAGATTAGCGCGTTCAAACAAACAAACAAACTCTTCCGCTTTATATAATAGTATCGCTAAATTCACACTGGCTGTTTAGAAAGTCATGCATGACATTTTTTAAATTAGTTTTTTTTTTACATAAAACTCTTCACAGCTGACAGCAGTTCTATTTTTAAAGTTCATTCTGGCCCGAGGGTCGGGATGAATTTGTATGAGTTTTTTCCTCCCTATGAAAGGAAAGCAGCATCTTCCACTCAATAATCCGCGAGTGCCGCGACAATTACGCGGCGAGCGGCGAGTTCCATATTTAAAATTTAAAAAGTCAACACAAATTGGCGGGATACTAAAATCTGTTATGTATGTATCTGTGACGGACTTTTGTGCTAAGATTTAATTGAATATTAAAAATGAGTTCAAGGGAAATATTGACACCAGATTCCATTACAGACGAGGCAAATTGTGTCATAGAAATGTAACTTTTAATTTCACGAATTGTCCTAATTCAACTATTAATTTTAAATAGGTACTACTAATATATTAACAATAAATAGTTTAGATAAACAACTAGTTTTATTTTCCTCATATTCTAAATGAAAGTAGAGTGTTTGCCACGAGTAAAAGAATCAATTCCTACTCGGACGATAGCCGGACTATAACAATCTACTATTTATCAACTGGTTGCGAACCTCAGTTGCCAATGCGGCCGGAGGGAATATTTTAATAGTACTGTGTACGGGCTACGAAGGTCTCGTATTTCATCCCCTGCAGCACTCCAACTTTCCATTCTACATGCTCCTTAACATACCCTTTCGACGAAAAAAATTTCTTTTCTCCGTTAAAAAAAAATGATTGTAATCCAAAAAAAAAAAATCGCCGCGTTTACTGGCAGATGGCTTTCCTTTACGATACGAAGAAACGAACATCCAAATTCTGACCTGTTATCTTCTGAAGACAGTCTTAGCGATCGTTTACCAAGTCTGGGCCCGAACCAAAGCTGACCTCCTCTATCACTATGAGCGCCTCTGTCTTGTTCTGTGTCCTAGAGAAAAATAACAATTATTATTATTAAATCAAATATCAAGTGGTTAGTGATCAACCTAGTGTCAGGATTAGTCAGGTCGCCCATAATTTATTATAGAGGCATCAGAAATGACTTAAAGACTGTTATCAACTTAGTAACAACCGGGACCGACTTTTAACGTGCCCACCGAAGCATGGAGACGCTCAGATCAAATACTACAATGTGGTCACCCATCCATGGACCAGCCGCACTCTATGTTGCTTAACCTGCTAATCGTATACCGATCAGTGAGCGCAACGAGCTATGAGCGCCTCAAAATAACAAAACCAATTAAAAGTCTGTATCTAAGTGCCAAAATATACGAAGAAGAAAGGTGGGTAAGTGTTTTTTTTCGGCAGTAGGTAAATGTCCTGCTTCGTCATAATAATATCACAACAACTACACACAACGCTATCTAGACCCAATGTAAGCATATATTATAGCTTGTGTTACGGTACGGGTTATAGAATGCGGATATAATTACTTAAATACTTTTTTTGTAAACACTTACATATTATACATAAAAACACCCAGACCATACAAATATTCATGTTCATGCACACAAATATTTGCACTGAGTCATAGTACCACCGTACCACAGGTAGTAAATAAGGAACTAGACACACACTAATGCGACAATAAGGTACTAATCACTAATGATCATAACAGACTATCATTAGCCCACTGTAGGAAAAGGCCTCTTCTCATACTCAAAGGATAGTATAACATATCTTGCTTGCAATGCGCGGTAGTATATCCACTCTGGTTTCAACATGAATGGGCCGGATCGACCGGGGAAGTACTACCCTCTCAGAAGATCGACGTAAGAGTAATAGTACCCGTGCTACTGCGTTTCGTTCGGTGAGTGAGAGCGCCGGAGGCCCAATTTCCCACCTTTCCTCACTTCTGTCATTCCCTTCCTCTACCCCATTCTCAGCCGCCATAATGGAGGCATGGTGGCCTCCCACCAGTAGTTTAAGACGACGACTTTTGGTATGGTGGCCACCACTTTTGGATTCTACTGACTGCTTACCATCAGGCGGGGTGGAGTCACTTTGGTGGGCTAATGTAAATATAAAAAAAAATGCAAAGCAAATGCAATAAAATATACTCAAATAATTTTGATCTCCACACCTCTGCTTACCCCTTAATATTAAAATAAATTACCTTTAAATCATTGTTTGTAGCGAAAACACAAGTAAAAGCTGCGACCACCAAACAGGCTTGTTCAACCTTCATTTTGGAGAACTACAAACGAACTGATGCGGAGAGCTTCCTTAGGACTTTATATAAGGGAGGTTAATGGTGTTTGTATGGTAATAAGGGGAAGATGGGGTACACGTGGATTGCGATAGGTTTGTTATTGTGATTGGGAGATTGTGAAATAATTGTTTGTGGACTAGTGGGTAGGTATTCTATTGATGAGTAAAATTATAAATTAACTAGCTGCGCCCTGCGGCTTCGCCCGGGCGAAAATTGCTATATGTTTAATTAATGTAACTCGGGTAACAGAGCAATTTTCGGGATAAAAAGTAGCGTATGTCCCGAAACCAAATCTATCTACATACCAATTTTCATCGAAATCGGTTTAGCAGTTTTCTTAGTTTTTCTTTCATAAGAGCCTTCTCCTGATAATAACAAACACAACAAAAAAAGAATTAACGAAATTGATCTAGCCGTTCACGCGTGATGCCATGACCAAGGAAAATAGGGACTCATTTTTATATAAATAGATAGTTTTATTTTAAAATTATCTTTTCTCGGCACGGTTTCGTAGCGTGATGTTACATAGTATAAAACCTTCCTCAAGAACTGCGCTATCATACGCAATAAAAATTTTTCAAAAACAAATCTTTTCGCTTTATATAATATTAAAGAGATATGGATTTTTACTAACTTAATAGCGACTTGATCCACGCTTTGCATGTGGCTTTTCACTACACAACTACAAATCTTTAATTTTAAGGCTTAAGTATGCTTTTGTCGGTGTAGACGCAAAAGACCTAATTTTCAGGTTAATTCTCGTAATGCCTAATTCTCAGAATGGACATTTCTCAAAATATATATTTTTTCTATTATTGGGAATATAGGTACTTAGAAGTAAAAGTTTTCATAATGTAATGTATTTGATTAATCAGTAGTCGATCATCGAAAAGCACTGTCACGAAACTCAAGGCATTATTTTTAATTGACGAACATTTATTTGCAGTAAGTATGTCATAATCTATCAATTAAAAGAAGCCATCTCTCCTGGTCCCCCTAACTGCTACCATCAGAGTCAAGTTATACACATATATAACAGTCATTCATCTTCCATAAACTTCCCATCGCCATTTTGACTGGTCGCAACATGATGTTTTGTTCAGTGTAACTACACACAACGCCATCTAGACCCAAAGTAAGCTATATTATACCTTTTACTATGGGTTCTTGAATGCGGATTCACATACATTAATACTTTCTTTTTGTAAATACATGCATATACGTAACACCCAGACCAAGGCAAATAGATATGTTCATGCACACAAATATTTGCACCTAGTGGGCATCGAAACCGCGACCTCTGCGTTGCAGTCCGTACACAATACCACCGAACCACAGCGGCAGTCAAATAAAACAAATCAAATAAAACAAAAAGTCTGTGTGTCCATTTCACCCTTTGCTCCTCCCAGCATTAAAGTATTAGTTCCAAATTGAAATAAATCTAACACTATTCCTCCGAGATTAAATACCTATTTGTGCCAATCTGTCCTGCATTCTATAAATAGCTATACGCTTTTGTCTTCTAGAAGAATACTTGAACCTCACGCTTGTAAATTAGTAGGGTAAGCAGAGACCATTGCTTGACACAAGATGAACCGACGATCTGAAGGGTAGCGGGCAACCGGTGAATGACAACGGGCTCGCGATCAGCGAAGGTGGCGCAAATTGGGGGAGGCCTATGTCCTGAAAGTCTTTCGGCTGACTACCCAAACACACTTTTTTGCATGCTACTTGAAATTATAACTTACAAAAATTTTTAATAATCTGGCGATTAAAAAGAGTGGCCTGAGCTTCTTACTAGTTATTCACATGGCTCTAACCTACGACAGCGTACTGGCTGTAGGTTAATTGGCTGATATTTTGTTCGTGCGTAAGTTTGATCCTGGGTTTTTTCAAGCGGGGCGTGAAAAAGCATCTCACTAAGCTGCCATACCAGTAGTTTGGCTTTCGGAATGGTGTTCACCACTTCTGGATTCCACTGACTGCTTACCATCAGGCGGAGTGGGTGGTGGTGAGAGTCACTTTGGTAGGCTAATATACAAAAAAAAGTATTAACTTAAAATGAACCCAAATGAATAAATGTCTTTTACTTTAGGTTTTTCAACATTTATTTACCATTTCAAGTCTTCATATACGCTCGTAAGATCCTGTCTAGAATGTGGACTACGGCAATATAAGGTAGGACAGCTCTTGCCAAGTCTGAATATGGTATGTTTACCTCTCTCTGAAAGAAATCTATGCAGTTGCATGTCTTCAGGGTGATGTAATTCAGGATTATGACGACACGCTCGTTGGTTACGAATCGATATTATTTGGCCCCCCAACACATCACCTATTTTTAGATGTATTTCTGTTTAGTGCGATTTCCCCAGATATTTTCGCACGGAAAATCTGTTTAATTATTCTATTTCCAGTAAGTGCTGCCACGTGTCTAAAAGTCTAAACTATATAAACGTAATCTCTTTAGAGCTGTTGGTTAAGAGGTGAATTTCGAAAAGCATTAAGTAGACGACAAAATAAGTAAATACTTAAGAATTTCCTCGTAGCCTTTTTCTAGAGATTTCCATGAATGTGGGCAGTCAAAAAGCCAATTAATACTGAATTGGGAACGAAAGAAAACAATTAGGGTAGTACCATTATTTTTAATTTACAACAGATTAAGAAAAACGATCAAAGTAATCTTTACCAATAAGTGTTGTAGACATTAACGTCTATTAACGGTTTTTGGATTAATTAAATTTATATGTTTATATAATAGTGGTTGATACACGAAGGGCGTGGTTTTCCACGCCCTTCGTGTTTTTAGGCAAGATTTTTTATCGCCTCCAGTGGCAGACGAGCCAATATATCACCAGTGGTAACTGTCGCTCATCGACTTTGGCAATGCCAAATGAGGGAGTGGGGTAGATGAAGGGTATGATGGAGGTAAGGAAAAAGTAAAAGAAGGAAAGTGCAAAACATTTAAATTCATACATTTTATAAGTTAATTTTGGATATATAACTATGTAACGGTGAACAAAAACATCATTGTGAGGAAAATTAAAAAAAATCGGAAAGTCACAATCAGCGTATACTAACTACACTGCGTCTTTACGTATTTTCTAAGAGCGGTATTACATTATCATATAAATATGATTTCATATCTGTCAAATTCTATGATCATAGATAATCACATGTAGTTATTAAACCGTCATAATATTCTTCATTTAAAAATGACTTACACATCTTTGATCATATTTCTATGATAGTCTAATAGCGGCCTAAGTCTATCTTGGACATTATTGGGGCCTAAGTCTGCTAACAAAATAGTGTCAGAATAGTCGATCATTGATCTCCTAGTGATTGATTTTGACAAGTTTCAAATTAGTAGTATCCGCACTACTGCGTTTCGTTCGGTGAGTGGGAGCGCCGGAGGCCCGATTTCCCCCCTTTCCTCTTTCCTCACCTCCCTCATTCCCTTCCCCTAACCCCATTCCAAGCCGCCATAGTGGAGGCCACCATACCAGCAGTTTAAGACAATGGCTTTTGGTATAGTGGCCGCCACTTCTGGATTCCACTGACTGCTTACCATCAGGCGGGGTGGAGTCACTTTGGTAGGCTTTAATATTAAAAAAAAAAACCGTGCTGTAAATGGTATGTGTTTAATTAACGTAGCTCAGGGACCAGACTGATTTTCGGGGTAAAAACCCTATGTCCGTCTCCGGCACTGAATCTAACATAGTACATACTAATTGTCATAGAAATCGGTTCGGTCGTTTAGGCACGTAACACACACACACACAAAAACTTTCGCATTTATAATATACATAGGTTATACAGATCTTAGAATCTTGTAGTTCTGGTGACATAATTTGCTCTAAGGTCTTGAAGGTTGCTGGTTGCTGGTTATCTAATCACCACAGGAGTTCGCTTCATCGGAGACGCAGGTCGTCGTTCTAGTTGTTGGTCTAGTATATAAAGTACCTCTAGAGGTTTTTGTCGATCCTGCGAAATGAAAGTTTATTTATTTAGATGACAATAGCAATCTGCCATAATTTTTCGGATCGACCGGAAAGTACTATTATAATAATAAATAATAATAATACCAGCCTGTTTACTGTCCCACTGCAGGGCAAAGGCCTCTTCTCATATAGAGAAGGCATGAGCATTGATCACCACGTGCGCTCAAGGCGGATTGGCAATTTCAGACTTTTAAGGTTTTCCTCACGATGTTTTCCTTCACCGTCAGTCAGAAATGTCCAAGATAAACTTACAAAGTACATATGATTTGAAAAATCACATTGATACATGCCCGTATTTAAAACCACTATCTCGTGTTTACAAAGCGGGTACCATATCCACTGGGCCATGTGGTAATGTGCCAGTGGAAGTAAAATATTAGTTTGCATGCTAATGCGTTTCGCTCGGTGAATGAGAGTACCAGCAGCTCTATGACTCCCTCGGTCCCCTGCATGTTTGGCAACGGCTTGGTTGTTCTAAGCATTATCTAAGCAATGCTTACAAAACAGAGTCATATTTTGGTAACCCTTACCATCAGTACCAACGTATGCTTCTTTACCACTAAAACTGTATATTACTTAAAAACCGGTCAAGTGCGCTTCGGTCTCAGGCACCAAGAGTTCCGTACAAACTTAAGGTCAATATAAATAACATAAACGACCATCTATCATATGACTGCACCGTTGGTCTAGTGGTTAGTGCAAGTGACTGTGACGCCACGTATCGTGGGTTCGATTCCCGCGGAGATGGTGGAAGAAGAAAAAGGGAAGGAGGGAAATTGGGCGTCTGGCGCTCTCAGAATATGTGTAGGTACTTAATAGGTTACCTGTCAATTCAGAAGTGCTTAAGCAAGGAGGTCTGAATATCCTTGTTTCTTTAAGCAGGCTTGTAGTATTGCTTAAATCCAAATGCCATTTAGCAAATAATTTCTTAATACCTTTCTTCAAGCCGCTAAAGTTTTGGCTTCTTCCTAAAATAAAACACAAAAGTGTTTATCCGCAATATATATTCTATCACTGCTAGGTGATTGATTATAGTCCTTTGTAGATGTTGAGTATTTTTTTTCTTTCAAATATTACATTCAAGTCTAACGCGGCGTCATTTGGCAGCCATCGTACGATGACACGATGCGTTTTCGTCGTGCGATGAGTTTAAATATACAGATTTCCAAAGTGTACTAATTCCCATCGCTCGAGCACATGCATTTTTAAACGTATATTTTCATCGCACGTCGAGATCGCATCGCGCCATCGTACGATCGCTGTCAATTAGGGCGCCGCCTAATGGATACCGTATTAACATTAGACTCCGTATCAAAGTTGAGACAAACAACAATGCGACAAATGTTAAGGCGACAGTACGTTATGTCGATAATCATTTTGACAGCACATCAGTTCGACGAACGGTATATTGCGACAATTTGTTTTCGCGACAAACACAACTTTCGCTCGATAAACTAAATATTTATGATCGTTCAAACATAAGAGTGAACAATTGAACATCGCAATTTAGTGTCATATTTTCGCGGTTTTCAATTTTTATCAATATTCGAAGCTATATTTTTTAAATATTATTAGAATTCTTTTTAGAATTACGTGAAGGCTGTATAAAAAGTAAGTAACCATAATGCTTACAGTTCTATTTTTTAGCAAATCATACATTGGAAACTACCACGGCGTTATAGTAAAACTGTAATTATGGTTACTTACTTTTTATACAGCTTTCACGTAATTCTAAAAGTGTTCTGATAATATTTAAAAAATATAGCTGCGATTAAATGATAAAAATTTAAAATCACTAAACTAATAGATACATGAATGACACTTTAATGCGACGTTGCCACTCATCGAACAAAAGTAATGTCCCAATATCGCTTGTCGTTCAAAAGTTCTGTGTGTATTGTATGTGTGTGTATGTTGCGGAATCTTTCGGGTTATTTGCACATTACCTCCAACTATTTTATTTAATAATAACTGTATAGCGTCGTCGTTCCACTGGTAGAATCTTAGTGGGATGGTGCTTATTTGATATAGCACAGAGTATATCTCATCCATAGTGTCATCGACAGTGTTTGTGCCTAGGAGATGAATTAATCTGGAGATAAAAAATACTTAAATGTGTAGAAAATATTTATTACATATATACATAGCTTCACGCCTTTTATCCTTGAAGGGGTAGGCAGAGGTATTTAACTACCGACGTTTCCCAATTTTTATATTTGGGTCCCATGGAACAGAGGGCGAGCCTGTTGTCATATAACAGGCACAATTATTTTCGACAGAAAAACTCAATAACACTATCCGACCCGGGGATCGAATCCGTGAACTCTGCGTGGTAATCCGTACACCGTACCACCGAAACCACAGAGAATTGCTGCCAGCAGCATGGTGCAAAGGGATGAGCTTGCACCCGCTGACAAGGAAAAATACATAAAAAAGGCTAAGATATTTTTATTAACTTACCCCCAGTTGATGAAAGGCTGATCAACGAACAATGAAGTACCTAAAACATGCTAAAAGCATGGATGATTGGTAACATTTGATTATATTAGGTACTAATTAAAGTTTCATCAAATTAGGTACCAATTCAAATCAAATTAAACTTATTGTTCATGCTTTTAGCAACCCAATTGGTACTTCACATGATATTTAACAGATGATTAGTTAATTTTTCGTTGATCAGCCTTTCAGAAAGTGAGGGTACGTGTTATAATTAAACTTTTATAGATTAATGTTCAAATTTGTTCAGATGCACCCCTCTGAACATAAGATACACCAAAAGTACCTAATCCTGGCGGCGCCCATAAACGTATTAGTTTCCATACTATTATGTTTCGCCCTGTGGATGAGAGCGCCGTCAATTTAATTATACCTTTGGTCCTATTTCTTTTTTTTCCTCTCTTTCTTCCTACACAGTCGATGACGGCTTGGTTGTGTTTTCTATTAATTCTACAATGCTTAGAACCGCACCGTAACCTATGGAGATGTCTGTTTTTCCCAAGCATCACAGAAGTAATAATGCTTAGAAAACACAACCAAGCTGGTAGACCACGGCGAAGGGGATGAGGAAGGAAAAGGAAAACGGAAGAGGACCGAGGGGGCATTTGGGCTGCCGGCATTCGTACTTTACATGAGATTTAACAGGTGATTAGTTTTTCGTTGATCAGCCTTTCAGAAACTGGGGGTAAGTATCTTTTTGTGTGCAATAAAAAAAATCAAATCAATCACATACCTACCTTAATACCAGAGTATCGGTGCTTAAAATAAACTTCATATTATTAATATCCGTGGGATCTATCTCCTTCCCCTCTGTCAGAAATGGGGTAAGCAGATCGAGGCAGTGCATCCACTTTATCGGCGTATTACGGTTTTCATCTTGCACGCCCCATCGTCTGTAGAATATCTCAGAAGGAAGATTTCCTGTATTCTTAGACTTCGTTTTCTTTCTGTGGTGGAAACTCCTGTAACAAAATGGCTACATATACATAGAAAGGATCTGTATACCCTTGTCTGTTGATCGAACTTATAAAGTCAGTATGTTTAAAAACGCTTATCTCAAAAACCGTTCAATGGATTTAGATACATACACTTTTATGTATAGCGTTCTTCTAGAAAGGTTCTGGTATATAATACACTGACTTCCTACAGCGCGGTTTCACCCACGTCTTTGGTTACTGCTTTGCTCGCGTCGCTAATAGCGTGATGTTACCTAACCTTCCTCAGGTACTGGACTATCCAACGCAAAAAGAATTATTCAAATCTGACGGGTAGTTTCATAAATAAGCGCGCATAAATAACAAACTCTGCCGCAAGAACAAGATGCGCCGTGCGGCTCGCCCGCGCGGAAAATGATACTTATGTGTTTAATTAATGTAAATCTGGAACCAGACCGATTTTCAGAATAAGAAATCCTATGTTCGAAACAGGCACCAAATCCAGTACATACCAATTTTCATCGAAACCAGTTCTGATTAGTAGGATTATAAAACTCCTCACCTTAAAGGCTTCAATGGTTTTATACTGAACTCCGTAGTACTAGTTTCTTTAACAACTAACGGCTTAAATTTAAATCTATTTTTAAATTTTCTTTCATCCGAATCCTTAATCGGAGTTATTGGTCCAGTGTCGTCTTCTTGATAATCGTAGTTAGCGTCTATTTCTCCAGAACGTTCGTCTTGACCTACTAATCCTGGCACCAACTCTTGCTGTTCGACCTTGATCTCTTCCATTATTTGGTGTTTTAAGAGCTGGACCCTGTCTTTCACGTTTAATGTGATGTCGTGGTTCATCTGGCTGGCGGTTTTTTGGTTAACTGTCAAAATATTATAAATAATAATAATAACAGCCTGTTTATAGTCCCACTGCAGGGCAAAGGCCCGTATAGAGAAGGCATGAGCATTAAACACCACGCTTGCTCAAGACGGATTGGCATTTCCAGACTTTTATGTCCAGGTTTCCTCACGATGTTTTCCTTCACCGTCAGTCAGAAATGTCCAAGATAAACTTAGAAAGAACATATGATTTGAAAAATCACATTGGTTCTTGCCCGGATTCGAATCCACAACCTCGTGTTTACAAAGCGGATACCTTATTCATTGGGCCATTTCGATTTTATAATAAATATTATTAATGTCATGTATTTTACGCGAAGTTGCTTTACTGAAGTAATAGACAGACACATAGTTAATGGATTTGACTGGCCTGTTGGTCTAGTGGTTAGTGACCCTGACTGCTAAGCCGGAGGTCGTGGGTTCGATTCCCACCCAGGACAAACCTTTGTGTGATGAACATGATTGTTTGTTCTGTGTCTGGGTGTAATTTATCTATAATATGTATGTATTTAAAAAAAATATATATATATATATAAGTAGTATATCAGTTGTTTAGTACCCATAACACAAGCAAATATAATTGCTTAATTTGGGGCTAAATGGCGCTGTGTGCATGTGGTAAAATATTAAAAAAAAAAAAAAAAAAAAAATAGTTATCAGAACTGATGGTAGTTCAATTAGGGCAGAAAGGTTCTAGAGCCGTCACGAACTGATCGCAGCGTGCGCAGATTCCTCACAAGGTCAACTGTCGACCAAATAAGTGACAGAAAACATATCGCACCTTCCACGGAAAAAAGGCTTAAGACAATACTCCTTCTGAAAAATGTGAACCCTGTGTTGGTTGCCACAAAGTTTCGGATTGCCTAATGACATTTCGCCGATATATTATGCAGACTGAAATTGCCCTTGGGCAAGTTAGGGCCTTCTTTATATGAGAATAGGGTTTCTTTTATTGCTTATAGTGGCAGACGAGTCAACAGCACCTTGGTGTTAGTAATTGTCGCTCATGGACTTCTGCAATGTTAGGGACTGTTAAGCCACTGCACCTTGATATTAATGCTCTGTTTAAACCTCGTTTGAAGAAGGACATGTCATAGCGCTCGAGATACACACAGACACACGTTGCCGTGGATGAAAAGAGGCTGGATTATTTACCTATACAATACTTATTACTTACGTAGTATTATCAAAAATATTATTAAAAAAATCATTTTATTTAAATTTCGATGGAACTTTTTTAACTACGTACTGAAAGAAATTTAATTTTAAAAAGAAAAATAATTTTGATTCGTTTCAGTAATTTCAATTATCTGCGGTCTTGCATAGATTAAAAATGTTACTCAACCTTTTTTCAATACTATAATTATTACTATGCGTGCGTCATGCATGATTTTAATATTACCTTGCCAAAAAAACTTCACTCTGTCTGATGGTAAGCAGTCAAGGCCCTACCACAACCCCAAGCAATCATATTATACCTTATTTTGTCTCTATCCTTGTTTACAAAAGAAAAAGACAAACACAAAGTACTAAAATAATACTGCTCTAAGAGGTGGTGGGAAGTCCTCTGGAGTCGTGGACCATACCTACGCAAATTGGCAGCATAAGATCAAACTGCCCTTACATGCAGTGGGATCAATAAGCCTGGTTTTATCTAAATTTAAGATGTAAAGGTTAAAAATAAACAACACATTTTTCGTAATTAGTTATTTTTCTTTCCAATATATAGCACTAAAATATTTTTTTATTATTTTCTTATTGATAGATACTAATTCGTAAAGAATGAAGTACTCATAAAGTAAATAGCGCCCTTAGAGTTTACACTTAGAACAATTTTTTCATTTTTTAATCGCTGTTACCAATAAAACAGACACCATTTTGATTTTTATTTTATTTATTCACTTACTAGCTTACGCGGCGCGGTTTCACCCGTCTCTTTGCCTACTGCTGTATTCCCGGCGCCAGTAACGTGATGTTACATAGCCTATAACCTCAATAACTGGGCTATACGGAAAAAGAATTATTCAAATTCGACTGGTGGTTTCAGAGATTAGCGCGGTCAAACAAACAAACTCTCCCGCTTTATATAATAGTATAGATATATAGCGCCTGTCCACTGGAACTGCTTGTCTATAGGGAGCGCTAGTACTAATGAAAAGAGCTATTCAGATAGCCGAAGTTGATATTCACAGTGTCCCATTTCAACTTCTTCGTATTCTGAAACAAAACAATTGTGGCGTACAGAGACAGCAGCGGAGCCCTACAAGTGCATCGGCGCGTGCGCGCAGCACGCGAGCCAAGTCAATAATGATAGCGGAACCTGCGGAACGCGGCGACCACTTCTTAAATAGTGGCACTTATTTTATACTGCACGCACACATTCACACTCACACTGCACACATTCACTGTAACTTGTAACCTGTGATATTCGTATCAAGCAGACAACTGCAGCATATTAATGATTTTAGTTTGAGATTTTAATATTGTATAACGCTCCTGATTGGTCAACAACCAAAATGCGCTCATGTAAATACCATACCTGTGTCAGACTACATTTGTGTAGGTATATAAACCGTGCCATTTTTGTAAATATACATTGTACAGTCATCTCTCGAGTATTATTCAACACTACCTATTATGTCTACGGTACGAAGGTGGAAACACTGGGCCGGTCTAATAAGTAGCTCTACAGCAGTACCAAGTAAATCAGCTGATACAGTTCATAGGGAAAGTACCTCGGCCGTTGACCCTCTTCATCAATAGTACCTACAGTATATTAGGGACAGTACCTACAGCTGTTAACCCAACAGCTGTCTTCATACCTACCTAGCATACATACCCCTAAACAATATTATCAGAAGGAGAAGAAAGTTTCAAGAATCTACATATAGTGATACTACCTCCCGCGGCACTATTTCACCCGCGTTATATTACATCTTTGGTTACTGCTCTGGTCCCGTTGCCAGTAGTGTGATGTCACATTACCTTCCATAAGAATTGGGCTGTCAAACGCGAAAAGAATTAATCAAATCCGACTGGTATTCCCGAGATAAGCGCGTTCAAACATACAAACATACTCTACTCTTCCGCTTAATACATACATTTTTCTATTGGCTGGTTGGTTTAATCATAATTGGATGACGGTGCTGGCGGCTCAGAAGATGATGGCGTATTGCTTATCTTACTCTGTCCATTCGTTTATTTTCTTTTTGACAGTTCGAAATTAGTGATTCCCTCACGCGTTACCAATTCGATATAAAATAATAATCGATTTTATTTTAGAAGAACTTTCAATCGATTTAATGTATCGAAATATATTATTAGATAAAATTTTTATTATTCGTTTATTAGTTTTTTTAAATTATATTATATGAAATAAATAAACAGAAATATTCAAAATTTGTTCAATAAATATGTAGGTAGTAATCGATATAATCTGTAGTTGTTTGTTAAGCACAGGGTACTTCACTAAGTGGGCGTTTACCGTCAATAAAGTAGTATATTACTGTAGTACATTATTACAAACAAAAAAAATGATAATTCATAGGCATGAGCTGTCAAAAAGAAAATAAACGGCTGGACAAAGTATAGTTGACAGTTTACGAGTGTTTACGCGTCATGAGTGGTTTACGTCGCAATTTCGTGTCATATTTCGTGGTTTTTAATTTTTATCATTTAACCGTGGCTATATTTTAAAAATGCTTTCTGCTAACATTTTAGAATTAGGTGAAAGCTGCATAAAAAGTAAGTAACCATAATGCTTACAGTTATTTTACTATGAAAATAACGCAACTTATGTTTCAAATACTGTATTATTTGCATATAAATAACTGATTACATACTTACTTTTTAAACAGCTTTCACCTAATTCTAGCATACGAATTATGACACTAAATTGCGACGCCGTTGCCACTCATGAGGCGTAAAGCCTCGTACTCGTGTTTGCTTTGGGTCTAGATGGCGTTGTGTGTAGTTGTGATATATTATTACTTTCAGACCCATTCATGTCGAAATCAAGGATCTTCTACCGTAAAGACTCAAAAATAAGGCCTTACCTTGTAAAGTTACATTCTGACAATTAGCCTTATCAAAAGCACACTGATTTTCAAACAGCACAGTATGTCCTCTAGTAGTGCTGACTCCGCACACCGGTTCGAGTTGGTCATCGTGACAGTCGCGGGGACAACTTGATCGTAAGAACATCACATATTTAGCACAGTGTTGGACGTCTATTAAATCGTATTCTGAAACAAACATATATTTAAATTATTGCTAGCTCGCAGAACTGACGACCGTTAGAGCAGAAAGGTTCTAGAGTGGTGACCACGAATCGGAAGACGCCGCGTCTGCAGACCTCTCACAAGGTGGACCGACGACTTTATAAGGGTGGCGGGCAACCGATGGATGAGGGCGACGAGTGACCGGCCAAGGTGGTGAAAATTGGTCTATGTTCAGCAGTGGACATCTTTTGGAAGATGAATAAAATTACACCAGACCGATATATACTTATACTAGCTTATTATGTATTATTTTCTACGGTAGAAAATCCACGCTGGTTTCAGCATGAATGGGCCGGATCGTCCAGGGAAGTAATACCCTCTCATAGAAGATCGACGTTAGAGTAGTAGTATCCGTACTACTGCGTTTCGTTCGGTGAGTGAAAGCGCCGGAGGCCCAATTTCCCCGTTTCCTCTTTCCCCACCTCCCTAATTCCCTTCTCCTAACCCCATTCCCAGCCGCCATAGTGGAAGCCACCATACCAGCATTTTAAGATGATGATACGGTGGCCACCACTTCTGGATTCCACTGACTGCTTACCACCAGGTGGGGTTGGAGTCACTTTAGCAGGGTATTATAAAAAAAATAAAAAAATTTAAATATTGTCTGATAAATGTCAACAAGCCCGCTCCCGAGAGACAACTATTACACTCCTCGCTGCCTACCCCTTAAAAAAAGTCGTGATGCCAATTTTTCAAATCGATAAAAAAGATTTTTTGAAAAATCATTGCAAACAAACATACAAATGTAATAATATTAGTTTATAAAACAATCTTACTTATAAACCCTCTGTAAGTAGAACACTGATTATGCAAAATAAGATGACATCCACTCTGAAAGTATCGAAATTTCATCTTCTGTCTATTTAATCCGCACGCAGTCTTGTGGTAATCATTGCAATGGTATGGATCGCAGTAATCCATCCAGGCTGGATTATATGGAGCCCTAAATTTATCACTGTAAGTTGGTGGAAGCTCGGGTTTTGCTATTATTCCTGAAAAGGTGGTAAAATTAATTATTAAACATATTTCGGGGACAAATGAAACTCTTACTTCCCATCTTCCCCCGATTACAAATTCCCATTTCCCCCATTCGGGAGCAGACATGCGGGGGAAGATGGGAATAAACCGGTTAAAAATCAGTTGCCTTCATAATAAGTGGCTGTTCTGTAGGCATTGTAAAGATGCTTATTAGAAATACAACCAACCCTACCTAGGTACCTACTGTAAAAAGAAAAATACATTATTGAAAACAAAAAGGCCGTCTGCCTAAAACAAAGGGAAAAGAAAAAAAAAACAATTTTTTTTCGTGCCGACGCTGATCTGTAATATTAATACTCTAACCCCCAGTTTCTGAAAGGCTGATCAACGAAAAATTAACTAATCATCTGTTAATTCTCATCTGAAGTACCAATTGGGCTGCTAAAAGCATGAACAATTAGTTTAAATTGAGTCACGGGTTTCACGGGAAACACATTAGTATGAAAACTAATATTTTGAACTAGCTGTTGCCCCCAACTCGCCTTCGTGAATTTCAGATATATCTCTGTTTATATACTGACGATTTTTCATACAAACTTTCATTTTTTGCGATAAAAGATATGCCTATGTTGTTCCCCGAGGTCTAATCTATGTCTATACCAAATTTCATCAAAATCGGTTCAGTGGATTATTGAAAGAGTAAAAGACACAGACAGGCAATGTTACTTTCTTTTCCGACATTCATACTTATAATATTAGTATGAATGTCGGAGGGTAGTTACAAAGGGTAGTACTTTCCTGGTCGATCCGGCTTTTGTATTCTGAAACAAGCAAGTATCTACTACCGTGGAAAATGTGTACTTATGTGTTTCTTTTTTAATATAGGCATGTTTTTGTTATCTAACATTATTAAACAGTTGTTTTCAGAAAATCAGCTGCATAGAAAAGGATGGGTGATCAAATACTTACTGTGACGGTCTCGTATAAAATTTGGATTATCTCTGAAATAAAAATACAAAGTTTAAAGTTGAATTCAAAGAGAGTTAGGAAAAGAAGCAGCATAAGATAAAGATGTCTTAATATGATGTACTTACAAGTTTCGCAGAAAAGGCACCATATCTGGAACTAAGAAATAGATTCTTTTTAAATTACTTTAAATTTACTTTTAATTAATTAATTAGAGGCGACATAGCCAAGGATCCACTGCTGTAAAACTATTAAAATTACATAAGTAGGTACAAGGTGGACCTACGACCATTTAAGGGTGGCGGGCAACCGATGGATGACCGGCCACGGTAGCGAAAATTGGCGAGGCCTATGTCCAGCAGTGGACTTCTTTCGGCCGATATGATGATGGTGTAAACATTAAATTATGGCAAAATATTTAAAAATACTTACATACAACTACGACATTTATAAGAGTTAATAATAATACTTTACACATTATTTTTCGTTGGCAAACCCCAAAGTATATAACTTTCTACCTTTCTACTCTAAAAAGCTAATATCTAAACATTAATGGCGTAATAAAAAATGTTTTTTTATTGATTTAATTATGGTTTTATGGCATTTTTACTGAGTTAATTTCCGAAATCAAATGACAGTAAAAATTTAAGAAATTAAAGATTGTAATTTTTCTATAACCTATTTCAAGTATCGAAAATAAAGTAGGTAGTACCTTTTACATTTTATCTAATGCACCCTGTTCTTCGATTTACAGGATATTAAAACGAATGTCAAAATATTAATAAAAAAAATAAAATTAAAATCGCTTTGCCTAATGCCATGCCATAAAGTATTTTGGGATAATAAGGTTTGAATATACTTATTCCTAAACCGTGTGGCCTTCAAAATATAAAACCATCTCTCGTGAGCGTTGTAAGAGGCGACTAAATAGGTAGTGAAACGGACAGCTGCTTTAACTACAAAAAAAAGCATTTATTAAAATGGCGTAAGACAAATAAGTTAGGTAAAAGTTTATATCTACTATAGTTCTATAAAAGTGTAGAAAGTTAGGATTAAGATTATCTGCTGTAAAACTTTTGTAATAAAAAATTGGTAAGGTGAAAAAACTGGCAACGCAGTAAATGTCATCGCTTCAGTACTAGGGATGTACGTTATTTCAACAATGTGTCGAGATTGCTGAAATGTTATCGATGTACAAATGTGACTAACAACTTCAACCATACAACAAAGTTCTGTTACTTATATAAAGCTAAAAGGGTAAAAAGGAATTGAAAGCAAATAATTTGACATCAATATTAAAATGGTTTTAAAAAGTATGGTACGGTGTTAGACAGTTGTTAACTTACATAGCTCAAAGCGACAAGGAAGTCTTGAAAAAAAATACAGTATTTTTCCGTAAATACAAAAAATTAGGCAAACTTTGATTTTTTGTATTCTATAATAATTATTTTTGTTTTTATTTTATTAGGTACGGGTACTTTCATGTAAATATCAATTAAATATATAAATTATAATAAACATGGAAGAAATAAAAATAAAATAAATCACAACTATTTTCCATCAAACTGTAATTTTTGTAGTTAATCTGCTTTTTCTATTTCAAATTCACATCGATAGATCTACTTCAAGTGTTTGACATTGACAACTTTGACACTGCCAAATCCAATGTCTTGACAACAGAAGAAAGTGTAAATAATTTCTCATCTATCGAAGTATTACGCCTAACAATGGGTAAACTCAAAAGCTCCTTCAGCGGATATCTAAACGAAATACCATTCATACACGTAGATAATTTCGAGAATAAACACAAAAGTGCTTACTTTTTAAGCCACTATCACGGAGACCATGTCATAGGTTTAAAAGATGCTGACTTTCCTGAGAAATTAGAAAGAAATAATGGTTTTATCTATGCTTCTGAAGTGTCTGTAGCTATTATAGCAAATGATTACCCGGAATTGGCTCCATATTTAAGAGTTTTGGAACTCGGTATGTATAAAAATTTTTGGTAAGAATTTTAGTTTAATTTTTACTAAAAAGCCTTTATTGACAACTTACAATAGGTGTAAGCTTACCATAACTTAAAAGATGAGACTGAGAAAGAATAGTTACTTTCGCAGAATATACGAAGTCTCGCGGAATCCTACTATGTAATAATATAAATGCGGAAGTTTGTGTATGTATGTATTTTTGTTACCACCCAGCGCCTAAACGGCTGAACCAATTTCGATGATAATTGGTATGTAGATAGATTAGGTGCCGGAGGTGAACATAGGCTACTTTTATCCCAAACATTGATTTCCCAAGAGTGACAAAACTCATTTTACGTGCAGGCGAAGCTACAAGCCGCAGCAAGTATCAATGTTTAGTAATAGGTTTCATACTATAGCATTTTATTAAGGTCTAGCTGCTCCGCACAAATCGCATGCGCTTTTTGTACTGGTTCTGCAGTGATTGCAGGGCTAGATCAGTAGATACCAGTACAAAAAAAGACTGCAGTGCGGCTAGATCTGCATTCACCTTAATTGAACCTACAGTGACCTCTTTTGCTAAACATAATGCTATAGTATGAAACCTAACACTTTACATAGCTTCGCCTGCTTTTAAAATAACTTTTGTCTCCCTCGGGAACTCAATTTTCGAGATAAAGAGCCTATGTCTGTCTCCGGCACCGAAGGACCACATGAAGGAAAACTCAGTTCCTTACCCTTTTCATTCCACTCTCTTTCCACAATTTTTTTGTCTCTCATTATTGTATTTGTTTTATTTTATAATGTTTAATTAAGTTAGGTTAAGACTAACCTGTATGAGAATGAGAGTGAATAAATTTCTTTCTTTCTTTCTTTTTTCTATCTACAAGAGCTTGATTGGTTACCACTGATATTTATAATCATATAAAAACACTGCGAAACTAATTATAATCTGTTTTAGGTACAAACACAATAACAATAACAGAAAATGACCAAGAAATATATTTGACTGTGATAACATTACCCGCTGGGCATTCTTTAGGCTCTGTCATGTTTTTATTCAAGTATAACCACACTATATTATATTCCGGTGATTTTAGAATTACCCCAAACACAGTCACAAAATATACACACTTACATAAAGATGGAGAACCAGTTGTCATAGACGCATTATACATAGATACAACTTTTCAATCTGTACAGTCATTTCCTAAACGGTCCGATGTTATGAGAAATTTGATTGTCTATGTGCAAAACTGGTTAAAAGCGGATATAAAACATAAAGTGTTGTTTGTGACGTCCGCGGGTTATGGATATGAGTGTGTGTGCAATGAATTTTATAATGCAACGAAGATTAAGACGTTTATTAGTGAAAGGAAGTGGCAGGTTTTTAGGTAAGACTTTTATAACTATATTGTTGTTATATATATATACTATAGCTTGAATTTATTCACTGTTGCGCCTATATAGAGACCTATCATGGATGCCGACAGGATTACTTTCTGACTTCCAGGGAGGTGCATCATGTCAAAACTATGCATGATCAGTATTCATAAAAATATATTTAAGAGGGTAATCAATTTATTGATAAGGTTGGACAACAAATTGGACAGCATTCAATAGACACTTCAATAAAATAAAATAAAACTATTTTATGTATTTTTCTCGTGTGCTGTGTATTTGCACTCCACACCCCCTTGCACCATGCTGCAGGCGCCTATGAGACCTATGTATTTCTTAGTTTGGGCTGTAGTAAGCATCAACACTATAAAAACAAACATTAACAAAAGAAAAAAAAACAGAGTTAAATATTTCATACAATATTTTGTCCTGTAGTAAAATTGTCATATAATGTTTTGTCCTGTAGTAAAATTTGTATACAATATTTAACCTGTAGTAATTTTTTCATACAATGTTTTGTTCTGTAGTAAATTTTTCATACAATGTTTTGTCCTTTCTTACAATCTAAGGAGGAAGCATAGGTGTATAACATCCAGATTTCGCCATTTTTATTTAATTACCTAACAGAAAAATTTCAGCTAATACAGGTCCTATATATAGAGTATAGGTACTATCTTTCCTCCAATTTAAGAAAAAATATCTGACCATTAATTTTATTTTTCTTACAGGCAATTTCCTAAAGAACTTTACGGAATAACGAACGACCCAACATCCCGCCTCAAAATGTGTACCAAATATGACAACTTACCTACATCACCCAACACCCTCGCAATTTACTTTTCAGCTATGAAATGGACTTGTAATCAAGACAGCGACGAAAAATTTATAAAAGTTATAAATAAAAATAGAATTGATGTGTGTTTTTCATTACACTGCGACAGAAGTGAGCTAGTACATTTCATTAATTATTTACAACCTAAAAAAGTTGTAGGTTTTCCTGAAGATTTTGTAGGTTATAAAATTGATACGCAAGTTGTTGAAGAAAATTTAGACGAAATGTTTTTGAATAGAAAGAGACGGGTAGAAAATAGCGATGAATTTGTTAGTAAAAAGATAAGCAAAGAAATTAGTAAGCATATGTTTGACTGGTAATTTCATATTTTAAGTTTTTTTTTTGTCTGCTTGCCGATTTCAAGGAGGGTAATGTTTTTCGGGGGTATTTATGTGTACATATATCTATTTCTTTGACAAGCTCTACAGCGTAAATGATTTAACGGAATTTAACGTATGAGGTTTTATTTCATTAGATTCGTTTTTTTTTGTGATGAGAGTGACTTACATTATTGTACCTAATTATATTATTGTAATGTAGCGCTGCCGCGCCGGCATGAAAAAAAAATGGGATTCTTTCTTTTTTAATTTTTTTTAGGAAGACAGGCTTGTTGTTTTCTAGAAATATATTTTGATTATTTATGAATGAAATTATCTTAGAAATCTATGTATTTTTGTTATGAACGAAATAAATATGATAAAACTGTTTCTGTGATGCTTTTTATGCTAATACCTACAGTAAGTACGGTAGGTAAATTTTGATAGATATGAAGACTGTCTTTTAAAATTGTATGAAATAGGGGATCGGACTAATTTTCAGAAAGTGTTTTAAATAATTAATCTTTATGGGTACTTATTCCCATAAAAAATAAAATTTTATTTCTTTATAGCCTTTTAGGTACTCAAGATCATGTTTTAGTAGTTTGTTTAAAAATCCCACGCCACGATATGCGTCTGACAGCGCGTGACGTCATTTGTGGTCATAACAAAACAGCTGAACGACCTTATGTTCGCGAGTAGTTTTGTTTTGCGGAGTATATTCATGATTTGTTGTTATGGAACGAAAAAAAATCGTGTGTGCAGTACCTTAATGTACAAACACCACAAAAACTACTCCAAATATTCATTGATGTTCCAAAAAAAGCAGATAGGTACATAGATGAAAAAAATGGTTAGACTTAGCGAGGAAAACCACGTGAAAGTTTTTAAATTGATTACTGTATCCTAGTTTAACAGTAATCTTTTAGAAACTTAAAATTTCAACAATATCTGAGTGAATTATCTAGGTAGTACCCGTGCAGTCAATGATTGCCCACAAATGACGTCACACGATGTGATTGGTGTTTCAGTACAGATTAAAAATATTGTAAATAACAACATTTTATTTCTTTTTAAATTATATTAAATTAAAATTCGATAAATAATCATAAAATAGTATATTTATTATATCTAAGTACATTTTATCTGATTACTGTCCGATCCCCTATTGAGTGTTAGGTTTTTTCACTTTTTTTTTATTATTTGTATAACTTGTAGTCCTAAACTGCGTTATTCTTATCTAATTTTCGTAAATAAGTTGTGATTATGTTTTTATTTCAAATGTAGTTTTACATATTGGCCGATAGATGGCACCATACGTCACTACTGAAAATGTATTGACATTGTAAAGCTTCAAGCTTGTGCTGATTAAAACAATGTATTTTATTATTATTGTGATATACTTATTAGTCATACTTACTGAAATAAAATTTTATAAAATAAAGTATTTTACAATAAAATTTGTTGTTTAATTCTATTAGTAGGTACTTCTTTTAATAATAATAATAATAATAATATTCTACCACATTCACACAGCGCCATCTAGCCCCAAATTAAGCAATTATATTTGCTTGTGTTATGGGTACTAAACAACTGATATACTACTTATATACATTTTTTTTTTGTAAATATATAAATATTATAGATAAATTACACCCAGACAGAACAAACAATCATGCTCATCACACAAAGGTTTGTCCTGGGTGGGAATCGAACCCACCACCTCCGGCTTAGCAGTCAATTTTAATGATATGTCGCCCTTTACAGCTACGTAGAGATGTCAGTTCAGTAGCCGTTTTTATCGCCTCTATTAGTGTTCTGAAGAACTATTTTAATTAATACCACAATAGACTACTAGTCTCAATTTCTCCCATCAGGTATATCGGACATTGCTGGTCTAAAATCCGGTGTCTTTTTAAGCTGATAAAATTCTATTCATTGCTCATTTTATAATAAGTCTTAAACTAGTAACTTAATAATAATTTATAGGTACTTATTATATAAAGCGGCAGTCTGTTTGAACGCGCTAATCTCTAAAACTACCAGTTGGATTTCAAAAATTTGTTCCCGAAGAAGGTTATAGGCTATGTAACATCACGCAACTGCTGGCGATGGGAGCAGAGGCTCTAGACAAGTGTCATAGATTTCTATTCTATTCATAGAATAGATTAAAAAATGTATTGGTTTGACGTATGCTAACGCCAACGCTTATGTCAATCTCATACATTTTTTATCTATTATACGAATAGAATAGAAAACTTTGACACTTGTCTAGGGCCTCAGAGTAGTAAGCAAAGACGCGGGTGAAACCGCGCCGCGGACAACTAATCTATACATATAATAAAAATGTAACCGATCGCTGTCTGTTCATGGAAGATATATGAGAAAAATACTATTGGGACCTATATCAACGCAAATAGAACCCAAAACAATGATTTTTAAAATTTTTGTCTGTTTGTCTGTTTTTCTGTGCGTTTGTGCACGCTAATCTCAGAAACGGCTTATCCGATTTAAATATGGTTTTCACTAATATATTGTGGTAAGCTTCACTTAACATTGAGTGTTTGTTTCATGTCAATCGGTTCATAAATAAAAAAGTTATGCCAATTTAAATAATCACGTCATACATGTGGTATGTATTTAGCTTAGGTTAGTGTGTTTTTAAGTTAGGTTAACACGTCTTATTTCTTTATTAAAATGTAAATACTTTATCAGTTAAAATGTAAATAAAAGTTAGATTTATATTTTTCTGGACTTATTTTTTATGATAAAAACATGTTAACACGTCTCATTACGGAATAGGTGGAATTAAAGTGAATTACGAAATAGTAGTAGTCGATTTACGCTGATTTCAGCATGAATGGGTCGGATCGACCAGGGAAGTACTACCCTCTCATAGAAGATCGTTGTAAGAGTAACAGTATCCATATTTTTGCGTTTCGTTCGGTAAGTGCGAGAGCCGGAGGCCCAACTGATGCAGAGATGACAATCCTCGCAGCATGTGTGGAACCAGCTGAGTATCCGTGGAGTCATTGTGTGGGTGGTGTGGGTCAACCCGCCGGCCAGTAAGACCCGTATAAATGGTGGTGCCGCTGGACACCCGCGGCAATGTACAGGGACCCAATTAGACCTAACCGTAGTATTACGGTAGTAGATCCAAGCTGGTTTCAGCATGAAAGGGCCGGATCGTCCAGGGAAGTACTACCCTCTCATAAAAGATCGACGTAAGAGTAGCATCGTACTACTGCGTTTCGTTCGGTGAGTGAGAGTGCCAGGAGCCCAATTTCCCCCTTTCCTTTTTCCTCACTTCCCTCACTCCCCTAACCCCATTCCCAGCCACCATAGTGGAGGCCACCATACCAGCAGTTTAAAACGATGGCTTTTTGTATGGTGGCCACCACTTCTGGATTCCACTGACTGCTTTCCATCAGGCGGGATGAAGTCACTTTGGCAGGCTAATATATTTTAAAAAACCTTATATTGTTTTTATTCCTCGGATTCCTCTCATTCCAAACCATTTCCCGTTTAGTTTTAAACGAGTTCAGTTTCCAGTGAGCCTATGTTTCGCGATGACAATTAATAAAGCCTAAGGTCAGACACTGAATGTTGTGACTGTGGATAAATAAAAAAGTAAATATTAGCTGTTTTTTGCATGGTCAGCTTTATGTGGATTTGTCACGTGTAAGTAATCCTAGCAACCTGTATGGCTTTGATCCCCGATGGCTATACGTCTAAAATCGTATATAGAGAAGCATTTACTGTAAAGATTTTTCTTATTCACCTAAACGAAGATGTTTATAATTCAAAACAAACCAAAAGATATATCCAAAAAATGCTGTCCAAAATCGCTATTCCACGCGGACGAAGTCGCGGGCACAGCTATAACTAAGTATAATTAAAACCAAATTGTTAAATTCTTTATTTCGTATTATCTTCAAACTTGCTCCCGTTATCTTGTCTATCAAGAACATTTATCATTCGTTGTAAGTTATTATTTGGCTTCAAAGCATTCTTCAGCACTCTAAGGATCTTATGGGGATCTAATCTCACCATCACCGAAGGTTTCTCTTGATTACCATTTAGACGAATAAGTTTTGGGTCTGAAACAGCAAAAAGGTCAGTTTCACCTAAATTTTCGCTCGTTGGTAGATCATCTTGTAGAAGTCAAAAAATATCGAGTGGTTAGTAATTAACCTAGTGTTAAGGATTTGTTAGGTCGCCCTTATAGGCATCAGGACTTGACCTAACGACTGTTATCAATTTGGTAACAAACAAACGGTACATACTTTTAACGTGCCCTCCCAAGCACGGAGACACTCAGATCAAATACCACTATGCAGTCACCCATACATAGACCAGTCGCACCCTATGTTGCTTAACGGTAATCATTTTACCGATCAGTGAGCGCAACGAGCTATATACGCCTTAATTATGGTAAGTGGAAACCATAATCTATGCACATGGATGTTCTCTGGGGAGCGTCTGAGGTCAAATTGTCCCTTTCTTTTGCTTTCTCCATAAATCCCTTCTACTTTACAGTCGACCTGGACCTGGACATTGTCTGCAGCACTTAAATAACACAACGAAATCTAATTTATAAACAGAATTTACGCAATCATGCATTAGACATTTACATGCCTCATTTCGTTTTGTTTCGACCAGCACCGGCCGTGGTCACAAGCAGACATATAAGGCGATCATGGCTCCAATGCGAAGTAGATTCTAGATCTCCCCTCACATTTTTGTCTTAACACAAGTACCATCAGGTGTTGCGTATGCTTGTTTGTCACCAAAGTTGTAAAAATTAATTACTTACTGTCACTAACGTTGCGTTTAGCAGCCTGTATAAACTGTAAAACTGTATAAGCCATTAAATCCACAAATTGTGTCGTTGCATTCACATTATTAATATCTTCAGTATTCCCTTTGCTTATCACTTTTTTTGCTTCATTTTTAGGATATCTAGGTTTTCGAAGACGTTTGTAGACTTTATTTATTTCTAAGTGTTCTGTCGATTCTAAACTCTCTCTAGGACCAGGATAGGCCTCCCCATTAAGCTCTTTTTTAACCACATAATGATCTTGCTCCACTTTTGGAATTTCTTTCGGATCATCATAATCATTTAAATTACCCAACTTTATTTGCTCTGAATGCCCTCTCGGAGCCAAGTGTTTAGGTTTTAGGTTTTCTATTGGGTTTTTCAGTTTTGGATCCAAATATTCTTCTGATTTTAAACTCTCTCTAGGACGAGGATAAGTTTCCCAATTTGGATATTTTGGATGCATATGTTTTTTAGGACGTTTTTTCTTTTTAATATTTTCTTTTGAATTATTTGGTTCTTTAGGAAGTAAATTACTCGGGACTGGTTGCTGTCTCGGTTGGTACTCAGTCTTTATATGTTGGTTTTTAGAACCCGTATGTTCTTTTACAACTGGATGATTTTTTGGATTTACGTGTTCTTGAGAGGGAAATTGAACCGGCTTTAATTCTTTTGGAGTTACATTCTTTAATGTTTGGTGGCTTTGATTGGTTGCCGCATAAAATAGTTCTCTTGGGAATAAATGGATTAGGTGTTTTTTCTGGCGATGATTGTCTAGACTAGGTTGTTTCGGAGCTAAATGCTGTCTTAAACCTAGGTATTGCTTAAATGTTTGCTGTTCTTTCTTACTCGGAAATTCTGTAGGATTGTGATGTTTTAAATGTTTAGCATTGTGGTGTTTTAAATGCTCTCTTGGTTCCAGATGTTTTACTGCTTCCTCAGGCCTCGTTTTTATATCTGTTGGCTCAAAATTTATCGTGATTCTGTCAGCTCGTTTGTAATATCTTTCTACAATATCAGGGGTTATTCTTTTATATTCTGATAATCTTTCAGTGTTTTTATAATTTCTTTTATTTATATCGGAACTAATGTCAGAATATTTGCCTGTTGTTACTATAACACGTCTATTTGGCTCCAATTCATAGCTTTTTGAGCTGGTTTTTAATGTATCTGAAGTAGATCTCTTGTATTCTGAAAATCTTTCGGTGTTTTTATAATTTTTTTTAATAATATCAGAAGTAACGTTAGAATAATTGCCTGTTGTTACTATAAATCGTCTATTCGGTTCTATATCAGAGTTCGCTAAGTTCATTTTGAATGAATCAGAAGTTTTCTCGTCCAATGTTATATTTACTGCGTTTGTTTTGGCTTTAGTTAGATATTTTATGCGTTCATTTAAGATTACTGTTTTGTCAAAAACATCATTTAGGTCTGTGTTGTTCGCTGCTTCAATAAATGTTAGGAGATTGATGTATATGCATGAGGTAACTGAAAAATTAATATTAATCTATTCTATTATATAAAAATAAAGAGTTTGTTTGTTTGTGAAAAATTCTTGCGTATGATAGCCCAGTTCTCGAGGAAGGTTGTAGGTTAAGTAACTTCACGCTACTGGCGGCGGGAGCAGAGCAGTGAGCAATGACGCGGGTAATTCATATATAGGCAATCAAATGCTTTATTGTAAGTAGTAGTAGTTGTTTAAACTATAATTTAGAGCTTCAAAACATTTCTTTTAGGCTAAGTATAACCATGTAGGCATGGCCGCCAGGATTACTTTCAGGGGAATGAACCTGACTTTTAGAGGAGGGGGAATTAAGAAAATGATGCATGGTCACTGTTCATAAAAAATATTATAATAAAGAAGGGCAATAAATTAATGGGCAATAACTTATTGACAAGGTTGAACAGCATTATCTTCAAAAAATTCTTAATATTTTGTATTTTGTTTTCTGGACAGAGGGTTGCAAGTGCACCCTCTTGAGGCCCCTTGCACCATGCTGTCGACACCCATGCCATGTAGTAGGTAGGTACCTATAACACTCGCGTTTTGCCAGTTCTCTATGGTGAGTCACATGTAACAAAGAAGGAGCCTGCCTGTTGCTCTATGGGGCCTCAATGACAGAAACGACAGGAAAACCATCGCTTTCTGGATTCTACTGACTGCTTACCATTAGGCAGAGTGGAGTCACTTTGGTAGGCTAAAAATAACAAAATTATTCCTCAGAAAATGTATATATATGTAATTACATACCGCACATAACTAAAATGAGTCCAAACATATTTATTACTGAATATTAATTAAAAAAATTTTGTAATATCGGAAAAACTATTACTATTTTATTAATTATTAATTCAAGTACTTACTTGAGATTTTTTTATCGCTTGCAACTTGAGATTGTGGCACCCTCTGGTGGTCATAATATCCTCTTTCAAACAAGGTTTAAAGAGAGCATATTATTAAGACTCTTTACATGCACTGGTAAAGAGTTACAGGCTTTAATTAAGCAACAAAGTATGAAGAACTGAACTAAGCCTTTTATACCTGGTATTCTATTAGTTTTACGACACTAATAGAAAGAATAGGGGTGGTTCCTTCTAGATCCGTCTGAGTCTAGCATTGTCTGTATCGACGACCTCTGTGGTTCGGTGGTACGATATACACAAACTATATTAAATGCTTATGGTCTAGATGGCGCTGTGTCTCGGAAACCAGCGTCTTCTCCCAATTATTTGCTTAACTTATGTCATCAATTTAGAACAAACGGGATAAAATGTATAAACAGAAAAATATTTAAAAAAATATGTAAAATATAATTAAAAGTGCACATATCGATACTTGTATGTTTGCGAGCTATTGAGTGTGTGTGCTCAAAAAACTCACATACACACCCGTATGTGAGTTTTTTTTTATTTGCCTCATTCTCTCTACGCTTTCAACAACGGATTGGTTGTGTTTTTACATAGCTTATGCTTAGAAAACACAGGCACGTCGAAAGGTTATGGTTACCACTTACCATCAGGTTATATACCTACTTGTATGGCAAATAATTTGTTTAAACAAACACCTCTTTGGGTACAGAAAAGTAAAAAGTAGATTCTCATCAAATTTAACGCAAGTGAAACCCTAAAACGACATTAGTCTATTACATAACATAAAAAATAAATAAAATAAACACTTATTAGTTAGCTAATCAAATAGGAAATTAAAAGCTATAAAATTATTATTGAAGTTTAGCATAGTTTAATACACTAGTTATATTTAAAGTTTTCTACAATGCTGTTTGCTGTTCCAGTAGTTATAGGCAAATATTATATATTTATATTTAAAGGTCTTGACTTCTTGAGGCGCTCACTGATCGGAAACGGCAACAAGGAGTATGGCGGCTGGCCATTGGGTGTCCGCATAATGGATCTAAGCGTCTCCTTGCTTCAGAGGGCACGTTCAAATTCGGTCCCGGTTTTTACCAAGTTGATAACAGTGGTTAGGTCAAGTCTCTATGGGCGACCTGAACAAATACTGACACTAGGTTGAGCACTAACTAACACATGAAACATGGTAACAGCCGGGCGGCTTTTTAACGTGCCCTAGACGCTTAACCTGATATGATGAAAATTGGTATTGTGTGCGAGAAAACTTCATAAACAGTACAATCTTCTTTAATACTTCTAAATAATTATAATAGGTATATATTAGGTGATATTCTCCACGCTGGTTACAGCATTAATGTGCCGCATCGACCGGGGAAGTACTACTCTCTCATAGAAGATCGACGTAAGAGTAGTAGTATTCGTACTACTGCGTTTCGTTCAGTGAGTGAGAGCGCCGGAGGCCCAATTTCCCCCATCTCCCGTACCTCACCTCCCTCATTCCCTTCTCCTACCCATTCCCAGCCGCCATGGTGGAGGCCACCATACCAGCAGATCAAGACTTCTGGATTCCACTGAATGCTTACTATCAAGCAGGGTGGAGGAGTCACTTTGGTAGGCTAATATAAAAAATAATAATAATGGCAGTACTTCTTTTAAATTTCAGCTGCACTCTGTGCCCTACACATTAATTGCAACCAATTAGAAGAAAAGATACATAATGATACTAATTACATTGATACCAACATACCTGGCAGAAAAAGCGCGAATTACAATAAATATTATAAAAAGAAATCTTTTGAGCAAAATTATAATAAAAAATACACAGACTCAATTCTTTCGAAGAATATTTCGGTAGATTTTCGTAAAGGATTAAAAATTGGGGTCGTACAACCAAAAATGTTGCTGGATAAGTTTGTAGGCAATGTACTGGACTATTTAAAAAATAATATACAGCTTAATCTACAAACTGACTATAGGTATAATTTACGTAAGTATTTTCTAGAATCTATACCTACTATTAGTGTTGGCATTAATCGATTAATTTTTTAATCGATTACTTAGTTTGATTAATTTTAATCGGATTAAAGTTAGTTGTATTTATCTCTGGAACTACCTTTAGTATTTGAATATTTTTTTTGCGTATGATAGCTCAGTTCTTGAGGAAGGTTATAGGCTATGTTACATCACGCTACTGGCGACGGGAGCTGAGCAGTGACTAGTGAAAGCTAGTTTTTTCCCGACTGCTGCGGTAATGTATTTCGAGCGTATAAATGTATGTATGTAAGTATGTACCTATGTCTTTTTTTTGGCGCGCTCTTTAGTTAATTGTAAATATTGCAATGTAGGGTCAAAAATTAGTTGATTTCTTTTTAGGCAGGCGGACTTTTTGTTTATTATATTTTAAATATTCCAATTTTTTTTTTTTTTTAATTTTTCTTTTTTCTCCTCAGAGCCCGATGTCGTGGACATAAAGCGTCATAAACCAATTATTACGTTTGAAATGAATCCTCAAAATGTAATGAACGCTATTAATAATTTTCTCAAAACAGAAACCTTTAACAAAAACTTCGACAACTTAGTAAAGAAAGCTCGATACATATACAGAGCTTTACAAGAAGAGGCCGCGACGAAACACAGGCTTTAGGAACTTGGCTATTTAAACATAGCAAAGTTGGTATTAGGATTTATTATAATTGTATGAAATATGCAGTTCGTTTCATTTATTTATTAATATCTTTTCTATTGTAAATGCGAAAGTTTGTGTATGTGTGTCTGTGTTTGTTACCACTCAGCGCCTAAACTATTGTTATGTAGATAGATTCGTTGCCGGAGACGGACATAGGCTACTTTTTATTCCGAAAATCGGTCTGAGGGCCTAGTGCGAGTTTGTTTTACGTTAACGCGATCGACACGTTTATGACGTTCTGTGCTCCATTGGTCCGCTCCAAACTCTTAACCAATCAGAGCCAAACGCGGTAAACGTTTCGATCGCATTAACGTAAAAACAACTCGCACTCGGCACCCTGATTCTTGAGTGAGACAAAACTCATTTTACACGCAGGCGAAGCCGCAAGGCGCATCTAGTTAAATATTATTTAATTATAAAATTAATTATAAAGATTTGATTAATTGTATGTTTGTTTGCAACGATTTAACTATAAATCTACGTTACCGATTTGAAAAATCCTTTAACCTTTAGAAATAAATTAGGCATATAGGCTTTTAGGCTATCGCATTCTATGTAGGCATTTGTTGTAAAATATACTGTTTTATATATAGTGTTATATTGTTATAAATATATACATCTTTGCACACTTACGTAGAGTTACATACTAGCTTTCTATTTCATATATTTACTGTGTTTCATTATGTTTGTATCTTGTTTTGTGAGCCAATAAATCAATAAATAAATACTTTTGATACCGAAGCGAAGCGAGGACGGACGTCTAGTATATAATAAAACGAACACATCCAGTCTTTGATTACATTTATTTTAATAATTTCATTTAAATATATTACATTTAAACAATAGGTTCATCAAAAAAAAATTTATATTCTTAATTTAAAATAATAAATCATTAAAAAAATCGAAAATATAAAGTATTATTTGTAGAGCTTAAGTAAATCTCTAGAACTTATGTATATACTTATGTATATGGTTTCTCTAGATTTTTTTTTATATACTTTATACTTCATACAGTCCACCTGATGGTAAGTGGTGACCATAACCTATAGAGATGGCTGTGTTTTCCAAGCATCGCAGAAGTAATAATGCTTAGAACACAACCAAGCCGTTGTCGACCATGGAGAGAATAGGGGGATGTAGGAATAAAAAGTAAAAAACCGAGGGAGGATCATATTTGACGAGTATTTTTCATACCAGTCTTTTGATTTTTAGGATCTTTTTATACTTTACTAGCTGCGCTCCAAAGCGCCCGCGTGTTAAATATGTTTTGTATCCCTCGGAAACTTATTTGATTTTTGGGATAAAAGTATCCTATGTCTCCGGCACCGAATCCATGTACCGATTTTCATCCAAATAGGTTAAGCCGTTTAGGCGCTAAGTGGTTACAAACACACACACACATACACAAATTTGGCATTTATATTATTATAGGATTTATCTTTCCTTTCTTTTTTAAAGTATTTTAATTTAGAATAAAAATGTCATATTCTTTACATAAGCTCCAAAAACTTACATTAAAATAAATAAAATATAGGGTTACTATAATTGTAAAAATAGGGTGGGTTTCTCCAAATACCTATAGTCAACTTTACATTTTTACAAAAAGTAATTAATTTTAAAATATTAAACCAACATTAAAATTTAGTTTTTGTTGATTTTCCAAGTCATCAAAAATATTGAATTGATTTCGATTGAAAATGATTGAATTTGCGGAGTAATTGCGTAATGTTAAAAGCATCCAGTCGAATTAAGAACTTCCTCTTTTTGTGAAGTCGGTTTAGAAGTATTTATCTGTCTCTAAAATATATATTAAATTGCCAGGGATAGCAGGATATTTAAGCAGACTGTCGCAGTTCTCAAGTTCGATTCTCGAAAAGTAATGAATATCACCACCCAATTTTACAAATAAACCAAAATAGAAATAAAATTAAAGCACCAAATACTTAAGTACTATATATTTACAATTATGTGACTTAAAATTAATAAATATACAGTGTAGGGTACCTAGAACTTAATATATATTACAAAAGGGAATAAGTCCACAATACCGTTCTACCGAATTAAAACTTAATGTTTAAAAAATAAAAATAGATACAAAAATATTTAATTAAATACAAGATTAAATTAATATATGGCATTTAGATGAAAAATTAAGTATTTTTTATAACTATTAAGTATTTACTTAAGTATACACAATTATTTACATTGGTCAATTCAAATTTATTATTAAGGGACTTTCTTTAAATATATTACGACTAAATTAGTCACCGTCAAGTCGATGGTAAGTCACACTTACATTAAATTGCTTTAAGATGGCTTACATCTTAATTAACAGCCAATAGAATCGGTAATTTGTTAAAGAACTTTCATAAAAATATGACAGTACAAGTAAAATTTGTCACCGCCAACTCTCCTAAGTCACGTTTACGTTAAGGTGACCTAAAATCCATCGTAATGCAATGCAATACGGTTAATATTATTTTACGTCGACAGTCTATGAGAAGGTTGTCACCAGTTAACAGTATATCTCTAGATGTGACGTACCGGTGACTTGACGGTGACTTAACTAATTTAAAAACAGTTGAAATTTACGACATTAACACATGGTGAAATTAAATAATATTTTAAACAAAATCTTAAGAATCTTATTTAATTAGTTTTACGTAATAACATTGGACATCTTATATAAAATAAATAATTATTACATATAATAGCAAAAATCAAATTAATAAAATCACATTTTTTTAATTAACCGACATTATATAGCTTAGTATTCGGCGTAGAATATAAAATACTACTTAGGTAGTATTAAGATTTTACTACGCTCTTAAACGCACTGAAGATTAATGTCGATTAATAAATTGGACTAAAATTTTTAATAATAATTTTAACAGTCTAGTATTTTTGACAAGATTTTTATGACCTGTAGAACTAGGATATTGATCCCATATAGAATTAAAATAAGATTAAAAATTGAATCTAAAGGGTTTAACCAAACATTTAAACTTCATACTTATGTATAGTCGACATATTATTGCAACACTGAGTAAATGTCGTTTGCATATCAAAAAACAATAATGTCTATTTTTGCTAGCAAGTGTCCTCAGTATAATAACAGTTGTCACTGTCATAATGAGTCTTATTGAGTTTTAATTTTTATGGAATTTTTTGTTATAAGTGGTAAACCAAATATATGATCGACTATACATCAGTGGGTCACAAATAAAAAGTATATAAATAATATTACAAAAATGATATCTTCACCATGGCAATTGTTTTACGTATGTATAAATAACGGTAAGTCTTAGAGCATTAAACTAACGAAATGTCTTAAAAATGTCGAGTCCGAAGACAAAATTTTTCATGTAGCGAGAGGGGAATACAAAGACATCTCCCAAGTTTAATGCTGTACCGTTACGAATATTTTACTAGATTTATCGTAAAATAACGATTTAAAGAGATATCGTTATCAATATTTTACCGGTATAACAATCGAAATAACCGTAATTACTGTTACAAATATTTCATCGGTATTATCGTAACAATTAAAATACCGATAAATAATTATACCGGTATCGGTCCCTGAAATACATAATTTATTTTTACTTAAAATATCATTGGCATAATGTTCCTTTTACTATCTACAAGACTAAACGTGTTAAAGTCATAGTCACCGTCATAGTCGCTATAGTCACCGCTATAGTATTCGATAGTATAGTCCCGGAGCAAGTTAATACATCGTTTGGGTACAAATTTGGTGGTAATGGTTCTTCACCCCCTTTGCAGTATTCTCCTCTTGACTGAAACATAAAATAAATCATTTATTTGTGACTATCAACTAGTTCAGTGGTTGGGTGGTATTGTGTACGTATTGACACGCAGAGGTCGCTGGTTCGATTCCCCGGGTCGGGTAAAGTGATATTGGGTTTTACTGTCAAGAAATTCTCAGTATTTTTTAATCTGGAATCGTGCCCGATAAATGGCAACAGGCTCGCCTCCTGTTACATGGAACCTAAAATAAAATGGAGAAACGTGTGTGGTTAATCACCTCTGTGTACCCTTTTGGGGATAAAAAGCGTGAAACTATGTATGTGTATGTGTCTTGAAGAAGTCCAATAGTTGTATGACTACTTACCACAAATTCTTCGCCACACAATTCTCTACAAGGAGGGCAGACAACGCCTCCTTTGTGTAACCATCCTTTTTTGATGATTCGTACTTGTAACACTTGGCCCGCGTGGAAACAGGTATACGAGTAGTTGCCCACCTGTAGAGATATTATTGAGGAACTAAAATAAACTTATAAACAGCAGAAAAATCATTTACAATAATTAAAAATCTGGTTATAAAAAATTGTATAATCTCATTTTGTATTATCTATACCTACTAATGTATAAAGCGGGTGAGTTTGTTTTTTTGTTTGAACACGCTAATCTCTGATACTACCAGACGGATTTAAATAATTATTTTTGAGTTTAATTGCTCAGTTCTTGAGCAAGGTTATTGTAACATCACGCTACTGACGACGGGTGCAGAGCAGTAAGCAAAGACGTGGGTAAAACCACGTTGCGGGAAACTAGTACTAATGTATAAAGCGGAAAAGTTTGTTTGTATGAACGCGCTAATCTCTGGTACTACCAGTCGGATTTTGAATAATTCTTTTTGCGTTTGATAGCTCAGTTCTTAAGTAAGGTTAAAGGTTATGTTATTACGCTACTGGCGACGGGAGCAAAGCAGTCAGTTATAATAACGCACCATTGTTATGGTAGAATGTGATGAATTATTTTACTTTCCCCTATATACCACATTTCAGTGAATATAAATTTGATTTGTTTTAAAAAATATATTTTTTACATAATTGTAAATTGGTTAAAATTCTCGATAACAGTTTTACTATTATTACACGCTAGAAACAATACGTCGCAATTTAGTGTCAAATTTCGTGATTTTCAATTTTTATAATTTAATCGGGCCTATATTTTAAAATTATGTTCTGTCTATATACTAAAATTAGGTGAAAGCTGTTTAAAAATAAGTTACCATAATGCTTACATGAAAATAACGCAACATAAATTTCAAATATATTTTTTGCATATGAATAGAACTGTAACGCAATGATTTCTTACTATTTATACAGCTTTCACACAAATATGACACTAAATTGCGACGTTGCTCATGACGCGTAAACACTCATAACTTTAATTATGAAGATGTATAATCTATGGTGTTGCTAATACACAAATAAGCCAAAATGTGGATTAATCTCTTTGTCTCAGCTAAAATCTAAATAACCCTGATTTAACTTCTTTTAATCAAAAATAAATAATTACAAACTCACCACAATATGTAATCGCCCACTCTCGCATTTATACTTATAGCAACCCGAGCCCCAGTGTTGCCATTCTCTTATCTGTAAATTTTACCACATTTTATATGCACCACGAGGACAATTAGCGTTTAGAAACTACACTCTCGTGATATATAAAAAAAAATATTAGTTTTCTATTCCGTAAAGAAATCTATACCATTATATAAAGAGGAAGAGTTTGTTTGTTTGAACGCACTTATCTCTGGAACTACCAGTCAGATTTAAAAAATTCTTTTTGAGTATGATAGCCCAGTTCATGAGGAAGATTATAAGCTATGTAACATCACGCTACTGGCGACGAGAGCAGAGCAGTAAGGAAAGACGCGGGTGAAACCGCGCCGCGGAAAGCTAGTATTGGGATAAGAATATTTTTTTTTCCCAATCTTTATTATCACAAACGAAGAGGTGTTGAGAAGAGTGAAAGAAAAGCGGACCTTGCTCAGGACAATAGAAAGTAGAAGAGGAAAGATGATTGGCCACATTATACGACATGACAGCTTTATAAGAAACATCATAGAAGGAAAAATAGTAGGAAAGCGAGGTAGGGGAAGACCACGGATAAACTATATGAGTCAAATAAAGAAAAGTGCTGGTGCCATGTCGTATAAGGAGGTTAAAGAGATGGCTCTGGACACGGAGAAGTGGCAGGAATTGCATCAGTTCCACCGACAAGAGTCTAACTCTTAAATTATGGATGGATGGAATCTTTATATGATTTTTTCGCAAGCACTAAGCTTTGCTCGTAGAACACTCATTATTGAATTAAGCAAGCCTTTGTACATCATATATTTTGTTAAACATTATATAAATACTTTTATGTGTGTACAAACTACAATCACACTAATTATAAATGCGAAACTTTGTATGGATGTGTAAATGTTTGTTATTAAAAACTACTGAATGGATGTTAATGAAACTTTGCAATAATACATCCATCGGAATAAGACATAGCAACACTAACCCCCAGTTTCTGAAAGGCTGATCAACGAAAAATTAACTAATCACCTGTTAAATCTCATGTGAAGTACCAAATGGCTGGCCTGTTGGTCTAGTGGTTAGTAACCCTGACTGCTAAGCCAGAGGTCGTGGGTTCGATTCCCACCCAGGACAAATCTTGGTGTGATGAGCATGATTGTTTGTTCTGTGTCTGGGTGTAATTTATGTATAATATGTATGTATTTACAAAATAAAAATGTGTATTTAAGTAGTAGGTATATCAGTTGTTTAGTACCCATAACACAAGCAAATATAATTGCTTAATTTGGGACTAGATGGCGCTGTGTGAATGTGTTAGAATATTATTATTATTATTATTATTTATTGAGTTGTTAAAATCATGAATAAATATTAGTTTAATTTCATCTAGTTAGTAACTAATTAGATCAAATTAAACAAAATATCCATGCTTTTAGGTACTTCACATGAGATATATCAGATGATTAGTAAATTTTTCGTTGATCAGCCTTTCAGAAACTAAGGGGTATAACTCATAAAGATATTGTGTAAATTTTAAAGTCACGCAAGCGACGCTGCCGGCTACCAGCTAGTAAAGAATAAAAGTATTATTTAGTAATACATACTTGTCGACAAGATTTCTGTTCCCACACTTTGTCGCTATGATCAAAACATTTGGAATGCACGCCATAGTTCTCTAAAGCGAAATTAACATCAGATTCTGAAAAAATAAATAAATTAAAATGATAAAATTTCGACTTCGAGTCCAGGTTTAAGCGGGGCGTGAAAAAGAATCCCACTCAGTCGTCATAGTGGTAGTCAGAGGACCTAGACTACTAAAATGTACATGCCTTAGCCTATGTCAATCCGAACTATCTATTTTATGAATGGATTAAAAATCTATGCTACTTGTCTAGGCCCTCAGTAGTTTCAGGCGATGGCTTTTGGAATGGTGTCCACCACTCCTGGATTCCACTGACTGCTTACCATCAGGCAGAGTGGAGTCACTTTGGTAGGCTAATATAAAAAAACCTTACAACAACAAGGAGCGGGATGTAAGAACGTATGCGCTGCGTGTGCGGATAGTTCAAGGGCAATGCATAGACAGTCCAAGGTCAAGGTCAAGGTCAATGCATAAAAATGCACCAATCACAGTGTCTAGTGAGTCGTTATACTAGCGAATGCATGTATGAGTTGTTGAATCTATCAATTATCCCACTGCAAACAAATGCCATACAGAGAAGCCATGAGCATTAATCACCACGTGCGCTCAAGGTTTTCTCACGATGTCCAAGGTTAACTGAGGATTACTTACTCGGAGTATTTTCCTCATAGGAACACCTGCTTCCTCTGACGAGAACGCTCTTGTGTCTCCAAGTAAACTCCTGGAGATATGGACAATAGTCCGCTAAAGAAACAGAACCGCCGTAGTGGGCTTCCTCGCCAGGTGGAATGTTGGGGAGGATATCGAAGTGCTGAAAGGAATTAACAAAATCTATCTAAACTATTATATAAAGCGGAATAGTTTGTTTGTTTCTTTAAACGCGCTAATCTCTTGAACTACTAGTCGGATTTGAATATTTTTTTTTGCGTTTGATAGCCGAGTTCTTAAGGAAAGTTAGAAGCTATGTAACATCATGCTACTGGCAATGGAAGCCGAGCAGTAACCAAAGATAAAACTTAGCGCGGATAAAAGCGCGCCGCGAAAATCTATGATTATAAATATAATGTTTAGTGCTGCAAAAAGGTGATAAACATTAAATTAAATTTTTAATAACATTGATTAATTAAATTTTATTTGAATGATCCTATAAACCTTACGTCTAAATCTTTGCACTGGACAATTTCTGAATTCAGTATATATTATTTGAGGGACATCTTCTTACGTCTGAATTTTTCCTTTAGACAATTATGAATTTCACATTTTTTTATATGATAACTGCCGCATTAGACTACAAGCGCTGTATCGTAAAAGTACATAAGAGGGTTTACGCGTCATGAGTGACAACATTTAGTGTCACATTTAGTGGTTTTCAATTTTTATCATTCTTTTTTAGAGATGACTGTTTTCCAAGCATTACGAAAGTAATAACGCTTAGAAAACACAATCAAGCCGTTGCCGACCACGGAGAAGGGGATGGGAAAGGAAAAGGGAAACCGAAGAAGACTGAGGAGGTATTTAGACTGCCGGCGCTCTCACTCACCGAACGAAAAACATTAGCATGAAAACTAATATTCTTACGTCGATCTTCTATGAGAGGGTAGTACTTCCCCGGTCGATCCGACCCATTCATGCTGAAACCAGCGTGGATCTACTACCGTGAAAAGGCTGTAAGAATGGAATGAGAAAGGAAAGAGAAGGACTGAGGGGTTAATTATATAGTTTCATACCTGGTATGCCCTCGGCAGTATATTATCATGGCGTACAAGGTTGCAGAGAACCACAGCATCCCGACGCGGAGAGCATTCAGTTCTTAAAGGATTTCCTTTGATCCTCTCGCAAAATGGTGCTGGGTTCTTCCGCCTAGCAACCAAGGTAACCTTGTCAATAATTCAGCGAGCAACCATAGATTATCTACACTATTATATAAAGCGGAAAATTTTGTTTGTTTGTTTGTACGCACTAATCTCTGACACTACCAGTCGGATTTCAATAACTCTTTTTGTGTATGATAGCCCAGTTATTGAGGAAGGTTATAGGCTATGTAACATCACGCTACTGGCGACGAGACCAGAGCAGTAAGCAACAACGCGGATAAACCGTGCCGCGGAATGCTAGTTTAATTACAATTATATCATTTATTATTACTCACTCTTCCACTCCAGTTCGGTTAGACATGCTAAATATATAAAACAATTCAAATATACAAATCATGTGACCTTTATAAATAAATAATTACATATTCTTATAAATAAATACACCATACAGTAAGGTAATATTTATGGCACAAATAACGGTGCTAGAAATTAATTGATATTTTCTTAGTCTTAAGACAGCCACGAAAAAAAAACTAATCTGTATTTTAGTAAAAAAAACTTACTCCTCAGTGCGATTGTCCATGAGTTCGCTTGTAAAAAAATATTAATATAAATTTATGGTATATATACAGCCTAACGGAAATCACTATGTCATCCATCTAATAACCAAATTTTAGCTTATATAAAAGCAATATTAAAATTAAAGCACCTAAAAAAAATCACACCCAATTGCCACAATTTATTCTCGCCAATTTTAGTAGTAACTGTCCCCAAATCATTTGACCGTACCGAAGTATAAAATAACCCATAAAAGGTTTTACCTTTGTGTGTTTACCCATTGCTTGCAGGATTTTATAAATGTCTAAATCAAACACCCCAATTTTAGTAGCAACCGCCCCATAGTAGCAAATGTCCCCAAATTATTCAACCGCCCCAATCTATAAAATAACCCATAAAGGGTTTTACCTGAACCTTTGTGAGTTGAGCCATTGCTTGCAGGAATTCATCGCAAACTTGCAGCCAAGGGACTTGCCCCAATATAATGGGGTGGCGTGGTCATAATCCGCTCGATACCAACCCGTGTCCTCCATTAAAGCGAAGGTAATACGGCTGAATACTGAGTTTTGTGTGTGTGTGCCTGTCATTGCTTCGTTCTGAAAAAAACATTTTTATTTTTCTGGTAACTCCCTGTTTCGCACAAGTATAAATATATATTCTGCAACACTTTTTTTTTATCGATTTTTCCGTAATCTATCTACACTATTAAAAGCGGAAGAGTTTGTTTGTTTGTACGCGCTAATCCCTGGATCTACCAGTCGGATTTGAATAAATAATTCTTTTTGCGTATGATAGCCCAGTTCGTTAGGAAAGTTATAGGCTATGTAACATCACGCTACTGGCGACGGGAGCAGAGCAGTTACCAAAGACGCGGGTAAAACCGCGTTGCAGGAAGCTAGTAGCCCTTCAGATAAATTTATGTGCAATAGACTTACTTCAAAAACTCGTTTCTCCCAATGTGTAAGGGCTGTACCATCACCTCCCTGGTCTTCTAACTCGGCACCCTCAAGCTCTGAGCAGTTGAAGTGATTTCGGACCTGGAGATATTACGATATCAATATTAATATACTAAACAACCGCCCTCGCTTCGCTTCGATATCAAAAGTTTCATTTGGTATCACAACAAACGCCTACGAAAAATATCATAGCAATAGTGACTTGAATTATTTAGATTTACAATGGCGCTTGATATATTGAAAATGACTGTAAAATTATGTTAAACATCCTATGTTAGCCATCCTATTTGTAGCTTTCTTAATGTGAAAGAATTTTTTAAATCGGTTACGTAGATCTTGAGTTAAATCGGCACAAACAAACATACAAAAAATCGAATCTTTTCTCTTCATAAAATTAGTTTAGATTTAGGTAAAACGAAAGAGTATGTTTGTTTGAACGCGCTGATCTGTGGACTTACCAGTCTAATTTGAATTTATTTTTCCGTTTGATAGCCCAGTTCTTCAAAAAGGTTATACTCGATACTCGGTAAAATCGGTACACAACGCATCGCCAATATCCATACTAATATAATAAATACGAAAGTAATTCTGTCTGTCTCTCTGTTACGCTTTTACGCCTAAACCACTAAACTGATTTTAATTAAATTTGGTATAGAGATAGATTAGACCTTGGGGAACAACATAGGCTTAAAGGGGTTGAAATAGGGGATGAAAGTTTGGATGGAAAATCATCAGTGTATAAACAGATATAACCGAAATTCACGCGGGCGAAGCTGAAGCGGGGGAACAGCTAGTAAATATATATGCACGGTTCTTAATAAATAAGTTAATAATAATAGCAGCCTGTTTACTGTCCCACTGCAGGGCAAAGGTCTCTTCTCATATAGAGAAGGTATGGGCATTAATCACCACGCTTGCGCAAGACGGATTGGCAATTTCAGACTTTTAAGTTCAGATTTCCTCACGATGTTTTCTTTCACCGTCAGTCAGAAATGTCCAAGACAAACTTAGTAAGTACTCACATCGGTACTTGCCCGGATTCGAACCCACTACCTCGGTGTTTACGAGGCGGGTGCCTTGTCCACTGGACCATTTCGACCTTAAGATAATAATATCGTCAAAAATATTTACCTCTCTAACAACCCTCGGGGTCACGATCATATGAAAGGTCCTCTCCATGTAACCTCCTCTTATCATCCAGTTCTTACGAGTAATGTTCTTCACTACGCGATCTGACCATTTGTGGATCTGTAACCTGAGTAACAAGATTAGTTGGCTTTCTAGTGCTGACAGAGGCAGATGAGCAAAAAGCCTATGTGATGGTTAGTGGTAACTGTCGATTATGGACAGTATTACATTAAAAGTACTGAGATTGTTTAAAAGTAGGCAAATTATTTACCCCGCGTGGTGGCCGGGAAAGAATAGCCCCAACCCTCTCTGTCCGTGGGTGTCGTACAAGGCGACTAAGGACAAAATGATGTCAGTCCATCAGTCTACCGAATAACGGCGGTTAAACCGTTACGAAAACGGGTGGTAGAAAAATCAGCACAACACAGGACGGGCAGCAGCGTCCTGTGATAAAGCTACCACCACTGCGATCGCCAACCCGCCTGCCAAGCGTGGCGATTATGGCAACATCCCCCTAAATGGAGCTACACCAGAAGAAATGGCCCCCAGTCCCCGGTCATCCCGCTATTCCTGGCTACGGTAGCGGCCATGGTAACGGCGGGGTAGGGGGTGCGAAGAATCCCCGGGTGCGGCCAGGCTACCCAAACCGACGACCTTTGGCCCTGGCAACATACAACGTGCGCACACTGCGGAATGACGAGAAGATTGTTGAACTGGAGGAAGAATTGAGCAGGCTACGATGGGACATAGTGGGACTGTCAGAAGTCCGAAGACAGGGGGAGGACACGATAACCCTTAAGTCCGGTAACCTGCTCTATTTCCGGGAGGGCGACCAACTGTCCCAAGGTGGAGTCGGGTTTATCGTCCACAAGTCCCTCGTGAACAACGTGGTGAAAATCGAGAGTGTGTCGACGAGGGTAGCATACCTTATACTCAGAATCACCAAACGGTATTCGCTGAAGGTCATACAGGTTTATGCTCCCACTTCGACATACCCCGACGATGAGGTCGAGGCTATGTATGAGGACATTTCCAGAGTTATACATTCCTCTAGGACCCAATACACTGTTGTCATGGGGGACTTCAACGCGAAGCTGGGTAGACGAGGCGGTAACGAGTTGAGAGTGGGGCAGTTTGGATTTGGATCCAGGAATCCCCGGGGCCAAATGCTGGCTGACTTCATGGAGAAGGAGGGCCTCTTTATGATGAACTCCTTCTTCAAGAAGCGCGATAGCCGCAAATGGACCTGGATTAGTCCTGACGGTGTCACAAAAAATGAGATTGACTTCATCTTGTCGACCAGGCGGCAAATATTTAATGATGTCTCAGTGATCAATGCGGTGAAAACCGGAAGCGATCACCGGATGGTAAGAGGCACATTAAATATCAACCCTAGGCTGGACCGGTCTCGACTGATGAAGTCTGCGCTCCGACCTGCACCGATTCAAATTCATAGCTCCGAGAGTTTCCAACTCGAACTTCATAACCGCTTCGAAAGCCTCGGCGATTGCGTAGACGTGGACGAATACAGCAACAGGTTCGTGGAAACTGTCCGTTCGGTAGGGTCGAACATCTTTAAAGCCCACCACAGTAAAGGACCGAGAAAGATCACCGACCAGACCCTCAAACTTATGGACGAAAGGCGCAGGATGGTACTGCGGTCCCCAGAGGAAGCTAGTGACTATCGGCGGCTCAACAGACGGATCTCCAAGTCTTTGACTCGCGACCTTCGCCAATTTAACACACAACGTGTTAAAGAGGCTATAGAGCGCAACAAAGGCTTGAAAGTGTTCGCACGAGATCGGTCTGTCGGGCAGAGCCGACTTGTCAAGCTGAAGACTGGGGACGGCAGGCTCATCTCGTCTATGCCAGAGGTTTTAGAGGAGGTCGAGAGGTTCTACGGACAGTTATACACGACACAACATGCACCTGTTAGCTGCCTAGCATCAGATCCAAGAGCTAGGTTAACTCGACATTACACCGAAGACATCCCGGACGTCAGCTTGTGCGAGATTGGTACGGCTCTCAGACAGCTCAAGAACAACAAGGCGCCGGGTGAGGATGGAATCACAGCCGAGCTACTGAAGGCAGGCGGAAATCCTGTCCTGAAGGCCCTTCAGAGGCTCTTTAGTGCCGTCCTCTTCGAGGGCAAAACGCCACAGACGTGGCACAGGGGTGTGGTGGAGCTGTTCTTCAAGAAGGGCGATAAAACCCTTCTGAAGAATTACAGACCTATCACACTCCTGAGTCACGTCTACAAGCTGTTCTCGAGGGTCATTACTAATCGTCTCGCAAACAGGTTCGACGACTTCCAGCCTCCCGAACAAGCCGGTTTCCGAAAAGGTTTTAGTACCATAGACCACATACATACGCTGCGGCAGGTTATACATAAGTCCACAGAGTATAACCGGCCCCTGTGCTTAGCGTTTGTGGACTATGAGAAAGCCTTTGATTCGATCGAGACCTGGGCTGTGCTGCAGTCTCTCCAACGGTGCCATATTGACTATCGATATATCGAAGTGCTGAAGTGTTTGTATGAAAACGCCACTATGTCAGTACGAATTAATGGTCAGAGCTCAAGACCTATCCAGTTGCAGCGAGGAGTACGACAGGGAGATGTTATATCTCCGAAACTGTTCACCGCTGCACTGGAGGACGTGTTCAAGCTTCTGACCTGGAATGGACTTGGCATCAACATAAACGGCGAGTACATCACTCACCTTCGATTCGCGGACGATATCGTGGTCATGGCTGAGACCGTGGAGGAGCTCAGTGCAATGCTCGATGACCTCAGTAGAGTCTCTCGACAAGTGGGCCTAAAAATGAACATGGACAAGACTAAAGTCATGACCAATGTCCATGTTACACCCACTCCTATTACGGTCGGAGGCTCGATGCTCGAATTCGTTGACGAGTACATATACCTGGGACAAACAGTCCGATTAGGTAAGTCCGATTTCGAGAAAGAGGTCACTCGTCGAATCCAACTCGGCTGGGCAGCGTTCGGGAAGCTACAACATATCTTCTCGTCCGCACTACCGCAGTGTCTCAAGACCAAGGTCTTTGACCAGTGTGTGTTGCCAGTGATGACATACGGAGCAGAGACGTGGTCGCTAACTATGGGTCTTATCCGAAGGCTCAAAGTCGCTCAGAGGGCGATGGAGCGGGCTATGTTAGGCGTCTCCCTGCGCGATCGTTTGAGAAACGAAGAAATCCGCAGACGAACCAAAGTAACTGACGTGGCTCGCAGAGTTGCTTCTCTGAAGTGGCAATGGGCAGGACACATAGCTCGCAGAACTGACGGCCGCTGGGGCAGAAAGGTTCTAGAGTGGCGACCACGAACCGGAAGACGCAGCGTGGGCAGACCCCTCACAAGGTGGACCGACGACCTTATAAGGGTGGCGGGCAACCGATGGATGAGGGCGGCGAATGACCGGCCACGGTGGCGAAAATTGGGGGAGGCCTATGTCCAGCAGTGGACGTCTTTTGGCTGATATGATGATGATGATGATGAGGCAAATTATTTAATTACAAGAATAGTAGTACAAACAGATGTTATAAAAATTATAAGTTGGACGACACAAGTTACCTATTTGAGCATTTAAATTCTTAATTTACGTGTACATAACATATAAATTGAAAATATATAAAACCCCCGGCAATGTACATTATTCTACTATCCAAGCATTTTAAACCTATACTGAGGGAGTTCTGGAAAATTTTAATTCGCCATTTTGTGGTGGCGGCTATCTTGGATTATTGTACTGTATAGATTTCTACTAGTCAAGCCCTTTCATTTGATACTCTTAAGGAGGGTGTTGTGACAAAATATGTAATCCGCCATTTTGTGGCGGCGGCCATCTTGGACAGATTTTTATGAAACGTAGCTAAGTACACTCCTAACTAATTCACCTTACAAACAAAATCAAAATCGGTTGATTGATGAAATTATAACACCCGTCGTTTTTGCGTCGAGATTTAAAAACACGTACATTAAAAACTGTAAATATGTAGCTATGTCGCAAAGCCGCTTTGTCTTCTTTCTTTCTTATCTCCGCCAACTTCTAAGTCACAAAACGGATTTTAATACGGGTTTCACTATTACAGAGTTTTACCCAACATAAAATTATTGACAATAGTAAAATCGTAATTTAAAAGACGTCTATAAATACATAGATAGATAGAATATTCTTTATTGTACACCAATTACATGTTTACAATAACATCCTGTGGTAAATTAAGTTCATCTTACTTTATACTTAAACCAAAAATTAACAATTTATATAATACCTACAGAGAAACATTTATCACAGTTCACATGTTGCCTTTACCTTTTTGTAGCAATATGCAAATTAAGGCAGCCTGTAAAGCACACATTTCACTTTTTATTTTTTCTTTAAAACATAGAAAGCTGTAAGTAATTAAGTATCTATAGAGTTAAGTGTATTGCCTGCGTCACTTTGCATGCTACTTGAAACTGTAACTTACAAAAATTGTAATAACCTGGCGATTAAAAAGAGTGGTCTGAGTTTCTTGCCAGTTCTTCTCATGGCTCTACTTCGTCAGCGAACTGGCTGTAGGTTAATTTGCTGACATTTTGAAAACTTTGACGTTCATAAGTGTTAATTTAATTAACCTATATGAATAAACATATATATTTCATTTCATTTCATTTCATTTCATTTTCTCGTAACGTTGGTCAGTACCCACCTTTACACGAGACATACACAGAAGATAGAAAGAAGTTGTACAATGGGCGGTGTTATCGCTAAGAGCGATCTTTTCCAGACGATATACGAATACTATACGAAGCCGGGGATTACTAGGATATTACACCCATGTTTAAAAAGTGTGTAAATTAGATTCTATAGTGCTAATGAACCACTAAAACATTCACAAAATTTTTATTTAACCGTTACGTGGATTTAAATATTGCATTTGAAAATTTCACGCGTAATTCGAGTCAAGTTCGAACGCTAGACGCGATAGTTGAGAGTAGACTTCTAAGTTTACATAGCTGTATGACGTAATAACATGGCGACTACTATTTATTGGTGGTAATGAAATTGATTAAAAAGCTTTTTTAATCAACCTTATTATTTTTAATTTTAAAATTTTTAATTTTAAAATTTAGTTTGCTATTTTATAAACCAAAACTAACGTTTTCCGACTTTAATAATATATTTGTAGATTGTCTTAGACAACCTCTGTGGTTCGGTGGTACTGTGTATGGACTACCACGCAGAGGTCACGGGTTCGATGCCCGCTCAGTGCAAATATTTGTGTGCATGAACATGGCTCTTGCATTGGTCTGGGTGTTTCTATGTATAATATGGATGTAATTACAAAAAAAAGTACAGTATGATTATCCGCATTCTAGAACTCATATCACAAGCTATTAATATATGCTTACTTTGAGTCTAGATGGCGTTGTGTGGTTGTTGTGGTATTATTTATTTATTCCCTTATAGAGTAAAATACGCTATTTAGTTATGAGAAAATACCTTTATAAAAAAAAGACACTCACTCGTCGTCTAAGGGTGGGTTTCCAGTATCGGGTCGCCTTTCAGTCAGCGGCTCCCCTTTATCATCTCTGAAATAAGGACCGTACAAATTATACTTTGATCTTCAAATAAATTGGTACACAAACTAAATTATATTATATAAGATATCAAACGAGTATTGGTAAGTCGTTATCGTAGCTTATATCTATGTATACTTTTATATAAAGAGGAAGAGATTGTTTGTTTGAACGCGGTAATCTCTGGAACTAACTTCATTCTTCTTGCGTATGATAGCCTAGTTCTTGAAAGGTTATACGCTACATAACTTCACGCTACTGGCGACGAGCGAAAAGCAGTAAGTAAGCAAAGACGGGAATGAAAGCGCGCCGCGGGAATATAATAAAAAAAAAAAAAAAAATACACGAGGAAGGAAAATGTGCAGAAAAAGAAAGGTATAGGATATCCACTATGGTTTTTTAAAGAAAGAAGGGAAGGGCCGTGGGATGTAAGATAAAAGGGGATGAAATTGGAATAGGAAGGGGGCCGTGGGATGTAATTGGACCTAGGATGCTCTCGTACTTTGGTTTGGCTGAACCTATCTATGATATTTTAAAGGCCTCGACCTTTTGAGCGAGTTTATTGTTGACCGGTATTATTGACTTTTTATATAAAACTAGCGGCCCACCCCGGCTTCGCACGGGTGGATATTTTTTTTAATATTTTCGGATAAATAAAAATGGAAATATAGAAAAGTGTTTTTATTTTTCTATTTTCAGACAATTTTTCCTTTTTTTCTCTCCGTAAGAACCATCCTCGTACTTCAAGGAATATTATAAAAAATAAATTAGCGAAATCGGTTCAGCTGCTCTCGAGATTTGCGCTTAGCAACACATTCAGCGATTCATTTTTATATTATAGATAAATAAAAACTATTTGAATACCCTAGTGTCACTAATTAATTGTCGCTGGCTGTTCTTAACTACTTCCCCGACCAAAACGTTCACGCTAAACTTGCTTCGATCTATGATAGACTTAAAAGCGTTTACGCGTTATGAGTGGGAACGTCGCAGTTTAGTGTCTTTTTTTGTGGTTTTCAATTTTTATTTATTTATTTAAGCTTCTTACACACAGAATGTATAACGGTGGACTTAATGCCAATGGCATTTTCTACCAGTCAACCGGGTGATGCAGAGTTGAATCACAGTAGATGCATGATAGCAGATAGTAAATGTAATAAAATAGTTAATAATTTCGAATATTTTACTAAATAAGACTATAACAATAACACACCAAAGCATACACTAATAAAACCATACACTAACCAAAGCACGTTCAAGGTATATATATTTACCTGATTGCCAGAGGGCGGGCATTCCAGAGTAATATAAATTGGACGGGAAAAGAGGAGTGGATGAAACCGGATTAATGAGAAGGACAGGCAAGGAGGAGCGAAGAGGAGTTTCGTTTAAAGAGCAGAGGCATTTAAATTGGGAATTTTATCATTTAATCAGAGCTATATTATAAAAATATGTTCTGTTTAATGCTAGAATTAGGCGAAAGCTGTATGAAATATGATAAAAATTGAAAAGCACGAAATATGTCACTAAACTGCGACGTTGCCACTCATGACGCGTAAACGCATTTATGTGTCGTTCCAATAATAAGATACAACTCACCTGTAGAATGCAAACAGTGATACACTGAATCCCAAAGCATGTAACATTTCGTGCTTTACCGTAGAGAGTACAGATGGTAAGTCTCTATACTTAGTTGACAGTTCCCCAGGACAAAAGTTTGCATGGCCGGCTACTGGTCTGAAACAAAACCATTAAATAATAATAATAATAATAAATAATACCAGCCTATTTACCGTCCTACTGAGGCCTATTCTCATATATAGAAGGTATGAGCATTAACCACTACGTGCGCTCAAGGCGGATTGGCAATTTCAGACTTTTAAGTCCATATTAAAAGTCCAAATACTAATATTATAAATGTGAAAGTACGTCTGTCTGTTACGCTTTCACGCCTAAACCACTGAACCGATTTTGATGTAATTTGGTATAGAGATATATTACACTTTGGGGAACATCATAGGCATCTCTTATATCGCGCAAAAATGGCTTGAAAGGGTTGAAATAGGGGATGAAAGTTTGTATAAAAATCGTCAATGTATAAACATGATTCATGAATAGTAAAGATATATTATGCGACAACAGACATTCACGCGGGTGGAGCTGCGAGCATCAGCTAGTATAGTAATAAATAGGCGCTCATAGCTCTTTGCGCTCACTGGTCGGCAAACGATCAGCACTTAGGGTGCGGCTGGTCCATGGATATCACATAATGGCATTCGATCTGAGCGTCTTCTTACGTCAAAAGTTGGTCTTGGGGCTCTACCCAACCTCATAAATATATAGCAGTAAGTCCCTCCTCTCTACCTTATTCCCCACCCTCTCTCTCCCTCCCCCCCTCTCACCCCCCCTCCCCTCTCTCGCTCTCTCTCTCTCGCTCTCTCTCTCGCTCTCTCTCTCGCTCTCTCTCCCGCTCTCTCTGCCACTCTCTCGCCCGCTCTCTCTCCCGTCTCTCCCCCCATCCTTCTTCCGCTCCCTCTCCCGCTCTCTCGCCAGCTCTCTCCCGCTCTCTCTCCCTCTCCCTCTTCCGCTCTCTCTCCAGCTCTCTATCCCACACCCTCTCCCGCTCCCTCTTCCACTCCCTCTTCCGCTTTCTCTCCCGCTCCCTCTTCCGCTCTCTCTCCCCCGCTCCCTCTCCCGCTCTCCCTCCCGCTCTCTCGCCCGCTCTCTCTCTCGCTCCCTCTTCCGCTCTCTCTCCCCCGCTCCCTCTCCCACTCTCCCTCCCGCTCCCCCTCCCGCTCCCTCTTCCGCTCTCTCTCCCACTCCCTCTCCCGCACCCTCTCCCGCTCCCTCTTCCGCTCCCTCTTCCGCTCTCTCTCCCGCTCCCTCTTCCGCTCCCTCTCCCGCTCTCTCTCCAGCTCTCTCTCCAGCTCTCTCTCCCGCACCCTCTCCCGCTCCCTCTTCCGCTCCCTCTTCCGCTCTCTCTCCCGCTCCCTCTTCCGCTCTCTCCCCCGCTCCCTCTCCCGCTCCCTCTTCCGCTCTCTCTCCAGCTCTCTATCCCACACCCTCTCCCGCTCCCTCTTCCACTCCCTCTTCCGCTTTCTCTCCCGCTCCCTCTTCCGCTCTCTCTCCCCCGCTCCCTCTCCCGCTCTCCCTCCCGCTCTCTCGCCCGCTCTCTCTCTCGCTCCCTCTTCCGCTCTCTCTCCCCCGCTCCCTCTCCCGCTCTCCCTCCCGCTCCCCCTCCCGCTCCCTCTTCCGCTCTCTCTCCCACTCCCTCTCCCGCACCCTCTCCCGCTCCCTCTTCCGCTCCCTCTTCCGCTCTCTCTTCCGCTCTCTCTCCCGCTCCCTCTTCCGCTCCCTCTCCCGCTCTATCTCCAGCTCTCTCTCCAGCTCTCTCTCCCGCACCCTCTCCCGCTCCCTCTTCCGCTCCCTCTTCCGCTCTCTCTTCCGCTCCCTCTTCCGCTCTCTCCCCCGCTCCCTCTCCCGCTCTCCCTCCCGCTCCCTCTTCCGCTCTCTCGCCCGCTCTCTCTCCCGCTCCCTCTTCCGCCCTCTCTCCCCCGCTCCCTCTCCCGCTCTCTCTCCCCCGCTCCCTCTCCCGCTCCCTCTTCCGCTCCCTCTCCCGCTCCCTCTGCCGCTCCCTCTCCCGCTCCCTCTGCCGCTCTCTCTCCCCCGCTCCCTCTCCCGCTCCCTCTTCCGCTCTCTCTCCCACTCTCTCTCCCGGTCCCTCTCCCGCTCCCTCCCGCTCCCTCTTCCGCTCTCTCTACCGCTCCCTCTCCCGCTCTCTCTTCCGCTCCCTCTTCCGCTCTCTCTCCCGCTATCTCTCCCACTCTCTCTCCCGCTCTCTCTCCCGCTCTCTCTCCCGCTCTCTCTCTCGCTCTCTCTCCCACTCTCTCTCCCGCTCTCTCTCCCGCTCTCTCTCCCGCTCTCTCTCCCGCTCTCTCTCCCGCTCTGTCTCCCTCTCTCTCCACCGCTCTCTCTCCCGCTCTCTCGCCTGCTCTCTCTCCAACTCTCTCGCCCGCTCCCTTACCCACTCTCTCTCCCGCTCCCTCTTCCGCTCCCTCTTCCGCTCTCTCTCCCGCTCCCTCTCCCGCTCCCTCTTCCGCTCTCTCTCCCGTTCTCACTCCCGCTATCTCTCCCGCTATCTCTCCCGCTCTCTCTCCCGCTCTCTCTCCCGCTCTCTCTCCCGCTCTCTCGCCCGCTCTCTCTCTCGCTATCTCTCCCGCTCTCTCTCCCGCTCTCTCTCCCTCTGTTCTCTTAAACCTACCTGTCTAATGCTGACTCCTGTTGACAGTGTGAAGCATACGCTACAGTTAACCCTCGCCTACACCTCTCCGTTTCAACGGCGCTTACGTATAGAACGAAGTCTGTATCTTCCACACCAGGATATTCTGATTCTTCTGTAGATTCTGAAACAAGAGAAATATTTACTATCTTTTCTCTAACGGTGGCTTTCTATATTCGATCTTTAATCTAAGATTTGAGGTTAGAATATGTCTATTAGATATTGAAATAGCTATTTAGCGCCGAATAATCCATTGCATAAAATCGAAATTTAAGTAAATCTTAGATTCAATATTAAATCTATACTATTATATAAAACGGAAGAGTTTGTTAGTTTGTTTGAACGCACTAATCTCTGTAACTAACGGATTTGAACAATTATTTTTGCTTATGATAGCCCAGTTCTGGAGGAAGGTTATAGGTTATATAACATCACGCTACTGGCGACGGGAGCAGCGCAGGTGAAATAGCGCCGCGGAAAGCAAGTAAAGAATAAAGAAATATTTAATCACAGTTACAATAACAATTAACAATATACATATCTTTATTTTAAAATTCGATTATATGCAATGGATTGTTCAACACTGAATCAAACTCAAACTCAAAGCATTTATTTCATTTTGATCATAAAGTATGATGCTTATTGAAAAGTCAACATTACATGAAGTCAGCCAATTGACCTACAGCCAGTTCACTGACGAGGTAGAGCTGTGAGAAGAACTGGCAACAAACTCACGCTACACTTTTCAATCGTTTTACTCGAAAAATCGGGCTTTTCAAGAATCTTGGATTAATAATAATAATATCACAACAACTACACACAACGCCATCTAGACCTAAAGTAAACATATATTATAGCTTGTGTTATGGGTTCTAGAATGCGGATAAACATACTCATATATATTTTTTGTAAATACATACATATTATACATAGAAACACCCACACCAATGCTAATAGACATGTTCATGCATACAAATATTTGGACGGGAATCGAACCTGCGACCTCTGCGTGACAGTCCGTACATAGTACCACCGAACCACAGCTGTTGTTTTTGATTGAAGTTAGTATGTAGGAAGCCGCTATAAAACTTATATGGAACTCTGTCTATATTTGATACTCATTTTGAAATAATTATTGTTTATTGAGTGACTGTTTGTTTCCTAATAAAATTAAAAATAATAATAAACTGGATAAATTTAATAGTTTTCCCAATATAAAAAAACTTCATAAATGCTTACCTAAATTATCAATGGCTTCATTAATAGAATTGCCGTTGACTTCGGTCGCGGTGTCCTCAAATCGGCTCTGACGTGGCAACGATCGGCAATTGTGGCCCGTACTGTTGCATACGTAGCAAGGCTGTAACAATGATTTTATTTTTTATTTTATTCTTTATTTTATTTTTCATTTTATTTTTATTTTATTTTTTATTGTTTTTTTTTAATGAATGATCAACTAGTACCCCAGGTACTAGTTGATCATCAGTTGGCCCTACCATAACCTCGTAAAGCAATCTAAGGCTCAGCGCAGACAGAGAGGAGCGCAGGGGAATTTTATTAAAGCACTCTAAAATTAACTTTAAACTTATTGAAATAAAGCGCATATCTTGAACCTAACAATAAATGCTCGCGCGTCCTCAAAATATGCGGGAATATATATTATGCATTTTACTTCAATAATTTTTAAGTTGACTCTCGTGTGCTATAATTAAATCCTCTCCGCTGCGCTCCTCTCTGTCTGCGCTGAGCCTTATTATAAACTTACTTTGTCTCTATCCTTGTTTTTAATGGTACAAAAGAAAAAGACAAAACACAAAGTGACATTAAAATCATACTGCTTTATGAGGTGATGGTAGGCCCCCTGGTCTGTCCTTTCTACCATTGCTTTGTAGAGCAGGGCTGTCCAAAGCAAGGCCCGCGAGCCGCATGTGGTCCACGGTTCATCTTTTTGCAGCCCGCAGTGTTTTTTTAATATTATAACGAAAGCATAAATTCTTCACCTTTTTCAATTTTTATTGGTACTTAGATATAAACCCCTACAGGCTGGAAAAGAACGCTATTAAATCTTTCCTTTAAAATAATCGAATCTGTTTTTTTATATTAGCCTACCAAAGTAAAATTTAAAAATTTATTATAATTTATTATAATAACCACACGTACACAAACACATACATACACGTACACCCTACCATATACCCTTGCACACACTTCTACTTGTACACTCAACTGGCAGCAAAGCGTCCGTGATGTAAACTTGGTCGGGACCCAGTTGAAAACCAGCGTCAGACCTTTGATCTGGCAAATGCTGAACTGGGTACCTAATTGCTACATCTGTGAGACACACTCTTGCACGGTGCTTTGTATTTTTTTTTTATTTAATTATTTTTGTTGTGTCTATGTAATTGTGGCAATAAACGTTTCTTTCTTTCTTTCTTTCTTTCTTACTTTCAAAGTGACTCCATCCCGCCTGATGGTAAGCAGTCAGTGGAATCTAGAAGTGGTGGCCACCATACCATCTTCTTAAACTGCTGGTATGGTGGCCTCCACTATGGCGGCTGGGAATGGGGCTAGGGGAAGGGAATGAGGGAGGTGAGGAAAGAGGAAAGGGGGGAAATTTTGCCTCCGGCGCTCTCACTCACCGAGCGAAACGCAGTAGTACGGATACTACTACTCTTACGTCGATCTTCTATGAGAGGATAGTACTTTCCCGGACGATCTGGCACATTCATGCTGAAACCAGCTTGGATCTACTACCCTCTAAATCTATTAAGTATTTTAATATTGGCCCGGGATAAATATCCGGCATGGACAGCCCTGTTATAGTTGAGTTGTACAATAAGAGATGTGAACAACGCTACTAGTGGTTGTAGCAAGAACTAAATTTAACAGTTTAAAGTTGGGTGAACACTAGAGGCGCTGTAGAATTAATTTATAGAAATATTTTTTATTTAAATAATGAAATAAAAATAAAATAAAAAGCTGGTCGTTAAAAAGGTAATAAGGGAGAGTCAGTTAAAAGAAAGATTTTAAAAGTAATTTAGCCTCCAGCGCTCAATTACAAAAAAAAACACAAAAAAAAAATTACATTCGATATTTCAAGAGAAACATTTCGTGTCAATCCGGCCCCTTTAATATAAACAACGATTTACTACCGTAGAAAAAAATTAAAATTGTACTTAGACTATTGAGAATGTAATCCATACAAAGTAATAAAAAATACAATAAAATTTAAAAACATAGTAATAAAATGTAGATTTACATAAATATTGTTTTTTGTTACAAAAATGAACGCGATAGTTCTAGTAGGTAAGAAATTTATTTTCCATTAATTTCTTCTTATTTACTACAAAAAGAAATATCTCATAGCTCTAAAATAATTTAAACTAGCTATTGCCCGCAGCTCGACCCGCCTAAATGTCGGATATCGCATAAAATTTAGTTTTCACTAAATACAAAGTTTCATGATTTCATCTTTTACATTGATGATTTTTCATGGAAACCTTCATCCTCTATTTCAACGTATCAAGTCATTTTTCGCGATAAAAATAGCCTATGTTGTTTTCCAAGGTCTAGTCTATCTCTATACTAAATTTCATCCAAATCGATTCAGTTGTTTAGGCGTGAAAGCGTAACAGACAGACGGAGTTATTTTTACATTTATAATATTAGTATGGATGATACATGTGTTTTAATTTGAAGTCAGTTTACAATTGGCTTACAGAATATGCCTGGGAAAGATCTACATAATATAATGTCTATGTGATCTATGGAGGCGGTCATAGCTCATTGTGCTCACTGAGCGGTAAACGATTAGCGGGTTAAGCAACATAGAGTGCGGCTGGCCCATGGATGGATGACCGCATGGTATTTGATCTGAGTGTCTCCGTAAGCGCACGTTAAAAGTCGGTCCCAGTTGTTACCAAGTTGATAACAGTGGTTAGGTCAAGTCGGATGCCTCTATGGGCGACCTGAACAAATACTGACACTAGGTTGATCACTAATCACTAGATATTATGTGATTTAAGAGCACTGGACGTTATTCGATTAATATAACGATGATGACATAAAAAATATTTGAACCTTTGAGTACAACATAAGTATACTATATACCTCAAGATGGCTACGAGCCCTTTCGACCCCTAAAGTTTTGACCCTTTCTTGGTTTGAGTACCCATTCGACCCCTGGAATATCAGCAGCACCCATTCGTTCCTTTTCGCGAGTACGTATAAAGTACAGACGGTATAAAAATCTGTATCAGGATAATGTTATTTAAAATAGGCACTCAGCAATACAACCAAAAATAAATTAACTGGTTTATTTAAAATAACTTCTGTAAATAATTTAAATCAAAGATTTGTTCAGAAATCAGTCATATAAATACCTTAAATTAGCAAATTTTATTTGTATATCCTAGCTCTTTAAATGCATGCTGTACTTACCTGTAAAAGGCTGCTATACTACTATGTCCTTTATTAAGTAAAAGATAAATGTATTAGTATAAGTAGTTGTTGGTAAGACTAAATAAATAAATAAATAAATTAAAGTTATAAATTACATACAAAGTGCATTAATAATTCAAATCACAGCCATTACTTTCTTTTCGCGAGTACGTACATAGTACAGTCAGTATAAAAATATTATAGTATCAGTATCATGTTATTTTAAAAAAGCACTTGGCTATTATACCAAAAATATATTAAGTATTTTTTTCTTATAATTAAAATCACAAATATATCACAAGCAGACTAGTGAAACGATGCCAGGACTCCGATTGTGAGGTTGTAATTTTGTAGAATTATAATTAGGTTATAAATGTATCACTACAAGTATGATAAGATAACTTAAAAAGTTAATTCAGCTATTTGTAATTCCAAAATGTAATTATTGTATTTGTAAATAATATTTAATGATTAGATATCGATAATAATACTTAAATCTATACATTTATATAAAGCGAAAGAATTTTGTTTATTTGAACGCGCTAATCTCTATAACTACCAGTAGGATTTGAAAAATCTTTTTGCGTTATTAGCCCAGTCTTCGAGGAAGGTAAGGCTATGTAACATCACGCTACTGGCGACGGGGGCAGACCAGTGAGCAAGTACGCGGGTGAAACCGGGCCGCCGCAAGCAAATACTTAGATAAGATGAGATCTTATACTAAGGGTAGTATTTATAAACGAAGCTCAGGTATTGAGTACACGTACTTAATACCGTCTCTTTCTAACAACGGTCTCCGGCTCCTAGTTAGATAGAGACAGGGGTATGATTCACGTGCGCGTACTCAACTCAATACCTGAGATGCGTTTATAAATATGAGCCAAAGAATGTTGTTTTATTATCGTCATTTTCAGAGCTATTTTATCTAAGTACTAAGTTACATCTTTGGTTACTGCTCCGCTCCCATCGCTCGTAGCGTGATGTTACATAGCCTTTAATTTTCATCAAGAACTGGGCTATCAAACGCAATAAAAAAATCAAAGCTTTAACCTAATTCTAGCATGTAGACAGAACATATTTTTGAAATATAGCCACGATTATATATCTCTCTGTCTAGAGATATCTCCTTAACCTCCTTATATGACATGGCATCAGCACTTTTCTTTATTTGATTTATATAGCTTATCCTTAGTTGTATGGTCGCCACTCAAGAATTATTTTTGTACTTCTAGTTTTTAAGATAAACGTACTTTTAAATTTGATAATAACATTCTAGCACATTCACACAGCGCCATTTAGCCCCAAATTAAGCAATTATATTTGCTTGTGTTATGGGTACCAAACAACTGATATACTACTACTTATGTTACTAGCCCATATAATGATTTCTAATTAATCACAAAAGTAATTTGACGAAAAACAAAAATTTGAAATTTTCTAACAAAATAAATAATATTTTAATAGTAACGAAGTAATACACCAATTTATTATGACAAGTTCACTGAACTGTAATGAACGACAACGTTTATCCTTCGACGTGGATTATGACTTAAGTCAGTGACCGTTTGACGTACTTACATACTGTTCATTTTTTTTTTTTTAATTTGTCCTGTGCCTAAACTATTGAAGATATTTAGTAGATTTTTTTTTGTCTCGCTTTATAATGTCACATACTATACGTAATTGCATTTAATGTCATACCGTCGTATACACTCTGTATACTTTTTTTTTTATAAATACATACATATTATAGATAAATTACACCCAGACACAGAACAAACAATCATGCTCATCACACAAAGTTTTGTCCTGGGTGGGAATCGAACCCACGACCTCCGAAGTAACAGTCAGGGTCACTAACCACTAGACCAACAGGCCAGTCGAATGACAACTATTTGTCATGTGTGATAGAATTATGTCCCAATCGTAATCGGTTCTGTGAGAAAACCTGTATTCTAATAAAATCTTCTTTACAGGTCTACAACTACTTCTATCAATACACGTATCAGTATCATACGTACTATTAACAGCGAACATCGACGACGTGAAAAAACTAGCAATGAAGTTCGTATCTGAATCTTTTGCAAACAAAATTGGAGGTTTATTAACACAAGCCGCAGCACAAATGCTTTACTCATCAAACGAAGTCACGCAAGACGTATCAGCGGCAAATAAAGATTACGTACCTAAAGAATCTTCCAGCGAATATGCAGATAAAGTTAAAGCTAAGATACAAATAAAAGAATTTAAAGAATCAGGCAAACAAGATGGAGTATATTATTCAAAAGGGCCTAAAAAGGCGCGTATACAATATGCTTATGTGTTTAGCCGGGATAATAATAAAAATAATAATGATAATAAAAATAATAGCAATGATAATACATCTAGTGAAATTTCTGAGCTTGAAAATAAAATTGTTAATTTTAGAAATGGTGAAGTATCTGCAAATTATAATGAAAATAATCATTTTCTTGATAATTCTAATTTAATAGCGACTAGTGGTAGCATATATTTGACTAAAGTGACTGAACGAAGCGAAGATGAAAAGACAATAAAAATAAGTTATTTTAAATAAAATTTTAGAAGAATTTAGTTTAATTTCCTAGCACCATATCTCTAAGCCTTTTTGCTCGACTGACGAAATCAAGGATAGTAATGTTTTTCAGCGTATGTATGTATGTAAATCTATTTCTTTGGCATGGATTTTAAATAAGGTGTCATTAGATTCGTACCCGTCGAGTGTTAGCAGTTTTTTGATGATCTATGCACAAAAAAAGTGCCGCGCAATTGTTGTAAAAAGGGGTACAAAGTTTTTGCTTTACGTATTAATATAATACATATAATATAACTAGCTGTTGCCGGCGACTTCGTTCGCGTGAAAATTCAGATGTGTGCCTGTATGAGAATATTTCTTACCTAATCTTACGGCAATCGTACATTGTATTAGTAATAAATATCAGTATGATCTGTCTCTAAGGCGAATCCGATTTAAATCTATTCACTCGCTACCCCTAAAACAGACGAAATTTGCGATATTTAACGAAACTCCTATTTTCCCACTTAATATGACTAGTTCCTAGTTTGGAAATCGTATTATCAAAACTCCCGTTTAAAAACTATAGAAGCTTCATACAAATTTTGTTCCCCTTTATACTCCAGGGAAATGAATTTCGCAAAATCCCGTCTTAGAGAGCACCTATTTCCAAAATTTGAAACTCCTAGCACTTAGTTTCTGAGATTTCGTGATGAGTGAGTGAGTGAGTGACCTTTCGTTTTTATATATGTATAGCATCTGCCCGCGGCTTCGCTCGCATGAATATCGTTTTTCCAATAGATTTTTATATTGTTTAAATACTGTTTTGCATACTATTTCTAATCTCATCATCATCACCATTCGTACAAACCCTCTTTCACCTACCTAAAGATATCCCCCGTAAAACAATATACAATACACAAAGGAAAATTTTCGCTACAATAACTTTCCCCTTCCCCTCATTTCCTCTCCCCCTTTTTCCCCTTCCCCTCCCGTCTCCCTCCCATCTCTCTCACTTTCCCCACACTTCTCCTCACTTTCCCACTCACTCACCCCTCACTTACCACTCACTGACTCCTCACTTCCCTCACTTTCCCTTACGTCCCCTTCACTTACCTCTCACTTGCCCTTCACTTGCCCCTCACTTGCCCTTCACTGCCTCCTCACATCCCCCTGAGTTCCCTTTTCCTTTTTTTTTGTTACACAACGCCACCTAGACCCAAAGTAAGCATATTATATGCTTGTATCATGGGTTCTAGAATACGGATAAAAATACTTAAATACTTTTATTTTTGTAAATACATACATATTATACATAGAAACATCCAGACCAATGCAAATAGACATGTTCATGCTACAAATATTTGCACTGAGCGGGAATCGAACCCGCGACCTCACAGTCCATACACAGTACCACCGAAATACAGAGGCAGTCGATTTCTCCCTGACTACCCCTGCACTTTCCCCTCACTTCTCCCTTCCTTTACTCTTCCTCCCCCTCCCTTTCCCCTCCCTCCAAGTTTCAAGTCGCCAACTTCAAAAGCAAAGATCTTTCCATACAATATTTCATCCCTTATTTCACCCCTATAAATTCACCCCAGTAAAAAAAAAATATGAGGGTATTTATTATTTAAATAAAAGAATTCCAAAATAAAATTTCAAAGCTGTAAGTTAAAAAATGAAGACGTTTCATACAATCGTTTTCCGTCATCCCTTTCCATACACTTTAGGGTTGAATTTTAAAACCCTTTCTTAGTACACTTCTAGACATTAAGACAAACACACCCTCCAAATTTCAAGTCGCTACGACCAGCGGTTTAGGCTGTACGTTGTCTGTCAGTCAGTCAGTCAGTCAGGACAAAGCCTTTTATAATATGTATGGATGTATGGATTAGACGTATAGCCATCAGGGATCAAAGCATACAGGTTGCTAGGAATGCTAACACCTGACAGAGCCACATAAAGCTGACCGTGCGAAAAACAGCTAATACTTAGATCCACACCCACAACTTTTAGTGTCTTACCTTGGGCTTTATTAATTAGTCATCGCAAAACATAGGCTCACTGGACACTGGACTCGTTTAAAACTAAACGAAAGATTGTTTACAATGAATCCGAAAAATAAAAACGCTATCAGATTCCGTAACCTGTTAAAGTCTCTGTTTCTATCAGGTTTCGTAGTAAATTAACAAATGTTCGACGTAATTCTTTAAATTGGCATAACTTTTTTATTTATGAACCGATTGACATAAAACAAACTCTAAATGTTAAGTGAAGCTTACCACAATATATTAGTGAAAACCATATTTAAATCGGATAAGCCTTTTCTGAGATTAGCGTGAACAAACGCACAGATAAACAGACAAACAAACAAACAGACAAAAATTGTAACAATCATTGTTTTGGATTCTATTTGCATTGATATAGGTCCTAATAGTATTTTTTCTCATATATCTTCCATGTACAGACAGCGATCGGTAACATTTTTATTATATGTACTAGCTGTTGCCCGCGACTTCGTTCGCGTGAAAATTCAGATGGGTGCCTCTATGAGAATATTGCGTGCCTGATTTTATGGCAATCGTACATTGTATTATCCGTCTCTAAGGTGAATCCAGTTTAAACCCGCTACCGCTAAACTTGACAAACCACTTTCACACAAACTTGCGACTCTTATTTGCCCATTTAATAAGGGTTGTTTCTGAATATTAAAAAAGAGTATTTTCTAGTCATTTGGTAATACTACTATAAAAACTATAGAAATTTCATACAAACTTTGCCACCCCTTTATACCCCCTTAGGGGATGGATTTCGCAAAATTCCGTGATAGTGAGCACCTATATACACCTACACCTAATAGGAACGACAATGCAAAGTTTGAGATTCCTAGCACTTGTTGTTTCTGAGATTTCGTGATAAGTGAGTGAGTGACCTTTTGCTTTTATGTATATAGATAGCTTTTGCCCGCGGCTTCGCTCGCTTGAATGTCGTTTTTTTCAATAGACATTTTTTTATTGTTTAAATACTGTTTTTCATACTATTTTTAATCTCCCATTCATACAAATACTCTTTCACCTACCTAAAGATATCCCGCGTAAAAACAATATACAATACACAAAGGTAAATTTTCACTACAATAACTTTCCCCTTCTTCCCTATTGCACTTTTTCTCCACTCTCCACAGTTTCCTCCTTTCTCTCCTCCCCTCCCCCTTCTCCTCTTCACCTCCTTCAGCATCCCTTGCCCCACCTCCAGCATCTCTTGCCCTTTCCTCCACTTCCTCCAGCTTGCCTCCTCGTTTTCCCCTCTCTTCCCCCTTCCTTCTCCTTTCTTTTCCTCCTTTCTCTCCCTTCCTATCGCTTCCTATACCTTCCCCTCCCTTTTTCCACCATTCGAGAACTCTTTTTTTTCCGCGTTCCTTCTCCCTCCTTTCCTCTACTGTCTCCCTCACTTCCCCCTCACTTTCCTCTCATTTTCCCCTCATTCACCCCTCACTTAACCCTCACTCCCCCTCACTTCCCCTCACTCCTCCCTCACTTCCCTCTCACGTCCCCCTCACTGCCCCCTCACTTCCCCCTCAATTTCCCCTCACTTCCCCTTCACTTTCCCGTTACTTCTCCGTCACTTTCCCCTCACTTTCTCCTCACTTTCCTCTTACTTTTCTATAACATTCCCCCCACTTTTCCCTCACTTCTCCCTGGCTTTCCCCTGACTTCCCTCTGACTTCTTCCTGACTTTCCCCTCACTTCTCCCGCATTTCCCCCACACTTCCTCTTCACTTCCCCTCACTTCCCCATCACTTTCCTCTCACTCCCCATCACTTCCCTCTAACTTTCCCCTCCCTTTCTCCTTCTCCTCAATTCCTCCTTTTCCTCCCTCCCCCTCCCTGTAAATTTCAAGTCGCTAGTTTCAAAAGCTAAAGATCTTTGTATAGAATATTTCATCCCTAATTTCCCCCCTCTAAATCCACCCCTGTTAAAATAAAATTATAAGAATATTTTTTATTTAAATAGAAGTATTCCAAAACAAAATTTCAAAACTGTAAGTTAAAAAATGAAGAAGATTCATACAATTGATTTCATCCCTTTACACACACTTAGGAATTAAATTTTAAAAATCTCTTTTTAGTATAACCTATAGACATTTAAACAAACACACCTTCCAAATTTCAAGTCACTATGACCAGCAGTTTAGGCTGTGCGTTGTCTGTTAGTCAGTCAGTCAGTCAGGACAAAGCCTTATATAATATGTATGGGTGTATGGATGTATGGATTAGACGTATAGCCATCGGGATTCAAAGCATACAGGCTGCTAGGAATGCTAACACGTGATAGAGTCACATAAAGCTGACCGTGCGAAAAACAGCTAATACTTAGATCCACGCCCACAACTTTTAGTTGTGTCTGACCTTGGGCTTTATTAATTGTCATCGCGAAACATAGGCTCACTGGAAACTGGACTCATTTAAAACTAAACGGAAGATTGTTTAGAATGAGAGGAATCCGAAAAATAAAAACGCTATCAGCTATTCCGTAACCTGTTAAAGTCTCTGTTTATATCAGAAAATGTTCGACGTGATTCTTTAAATTGGCATAACTTTTTTATTTATGAACCGATTCACATGAAATAAACACTAAATGTTAAGTGAAGCTTACCACAATGTATTAGTGAAAACCATATATAAATCGGATAAGCCGTTTCTGAGATTAGCGTGAACAAACGCACAGACAAACAGACAAACAGACAAACAGACAAACAGACTAACAGACAAACAGACAAACAGACAAAAATTGTAACAATCATTGTTTTGGGTTTTATTTGCGTTGATAAAGGCCCCAATAATTTTTTTTCTCATATATCTTCCATGTACAGACAGCGATCGGTTACATTTTTATTATATGTATAGATATAGATATAATATAATAATAATATAATACCCAGCCTGTTTACTGTTCCGCTGCAGGGCAAAGGCCTCTTCTCATATAGAGAACGCATGAGCATTAATCACCACGTGCGCTCAAAGTGGAGTGGCAATTTCAGACTTTTAAATCCAGGTTTCCTCACGATGTTTTCCTTCACCGTTTGTCAGAAACGTCTAAGATAAACTTAGAAAGTATATATGATTTGAAAAATTATGGTACTTGCCTGAATTCGAACCCACTACCTCGCTTTACGAAGCGGTTGTAGCATTCACTGGGCCATTTCGACTTCTAAAATTGAACTATTTAAAATAAATAAAGTATTAAAATTATTACTATACTCCCAATAGTTGGGCAGTATCTCCAGTGTCTACTCTGGTGAGTATAATGAAGATGCCTACATCTAAGAGTCTCCAAGCTGATGTTTTCTTTTTATATATTAGCCTACCGAAGTGACTTCACCCCGCCTGATGGTAAGCAGTCAGTGGAATCCAGAAGTGGTGGCCACTATACCCAAATACATCGTCTTAAACTGCTGGTATGGTGGCCTCCACTATGGCGGCTGGGAATGGGAATGGGGTTAGGGGAAGGGAATGAGAGAGGTGAGGAAAGAGGAAAGGGGTAGGGCCTTCGGCGCCCTCACTCACCGAACGAAACGCAGTTGTAAGAATTCTACTACTTTTACGTCGATCTTCTATGAGAGGGTAGTATTTCCACGATCCGGCACATTCATGCTGAAACCAGCGTGGATCTACTACCGTAAAATTGATGATACGTACATTTAGGTGTTCCTCTGGAACCTTGACTTCTCCACACATGGTGTCAACGTTGCAGCTATCAATACAATGTGATCTTCCACCTCTAACGAACACCTGTCGCGTGGGACATTTTCTGTAACAAGACAAGAACAATTTTATTTGCAACTAGCGGACGTCACGCAGTTTCACCCACGTTCCCGTGGGTGTACGAGAATAAAATATAGCCTATGTTACTCGGTGATAATGTAGCTTTCTAATGGTAAAAGCATTTTTGAAATCGGTCCAGTAGTTTTTGAGGAGTGCGTCAGACGAAGGGACCAAGTCTGGGATGTCTGCCATACATACACAAAAGATTAATACCATTAATCTACTATTTGCTACCTGTACGAGCCACGTGAAGTATACGTAGCTCTCACATTGCTCAACTTACACGTTGTGCAGTGTAAGCTGTTTACTCCTTTCATTAGTTTATTAATTGTATTAAAATCAGTTCGCGTTCACGTTCAATCATCAACTGACGTAGCGCGTCTCACCTATCATTACATCATTCCGCGTTCAGTGATCAATTGTCGCGTATCATCTTGTATCTATCTATCTATCAATATAGTCAGTTAAATTTACTTTGAGTTTTACTGATATATAAACCTTTAGTTTACTATACCGGGTGTACGGACCGTACACTACCTTTGCTATAATTTTAGCTAACTCTTCATTAGCCATATTTTGTAACAAAATATTTGGTCCCTCCATTATGACGTCAAGTTGGAGGGACCAAAACGATAGACTGCTAATATACCTACTGAACCCTGGATTGTTATACCTAGTTAGTGTTTTAATACCTTTCAAATTCAAATTCAAATTCAAATTCATTTATTCACCAGAGTTGCGGTACATAGAGATAGTAAAATATTAAAGTCCAACACATTCTACCATAACAATGGTGTGTGAATATACTTGTAATAGAGTGCTGTACAATAGATAACAAAATTATTATTAGTAGGCAAAGTATTACAGATATTATTAAGTAGGTATTTAATCGAATTTATTAATAGAAGGCATAATTATAATAAATTTCATAATTGTAACAATGTCAAAATAGTGAAATGTCAAAATAGTAAAATATCCAAATGGTAAAATGTCCTTTATCAATTTTAGTTAGTAAGGAGAATTGTCAAAGCTTCACAAATTCAACTATAATCTCATTACATATTATTCTCTTTATATGTCATATAATCCTTCAGATTGTAAAAGCATTTATCTAAAAGCCACAGTGTGAGTTTTTTTTTAAATATTGCAATAGGTAATCCTTTAAATTTATTTGGAAGGAATCTATGGCCTTTATATAAACATTATTTTTATAGATGTCTAGCCGTCACCTCGGACCTTAATAATATTGATTTGGATTGACCGATACATACATAGTTTTGAAAATATCGCCTATTATAAGTTGATCGTATGGCTCACCTTGGCACAGCCACCATCGCGAACTGAAAATCTAATTACATGACGAATTAGTCGGTAATTAGTCGAAATTTGTCGCAAAATTGCAGAATTGGTCGGTCCTTGTGAAGCAAGATATTTAAATTTGTTTTTTTTTATACAATTAGGTTATGTACAGTCGGAGATGTATGTATGAATGAAGAATATTATAATATCTGTTATATTGATATTAAAAACTCTATCGATAACAAGAGAGTTATAGAATAATAACAAAAATAGTAGATTAATGGTATTAATCTTTTGTGTATGTATGGCAGACATCCCAGACTTGGTCCCTTCATCTTGACGCACACGTTTTTGAGTTGCATACAAAAACACAAATCTTTCCCCTTTATAATATTAGTGTAGAAGTAGACTATTTAATAGTAGATCCGCGATGGTTTCATGAATGAGCTGAAAAACCCAGAGAAGTATAAAACCTCTCATCTATACAGCTTGTCTCAAAATTCAACCATAAACCGGTACCGGTGTATGGTCGATAATTAACTTTTTCTTTTTTTTTATACAACTTTGGTGGCAACCAAGCATACAGTCCATCTGATGGTAAGTGGTAACCGTAACCTATAGAGATGGCTGTGTTTTCCAAGCATCGCAGAAGTAATAATGCTTAGAAAACATAACCAAGCCGTTGCCGACCATGGAGAAGGGGATGAGGAAGAAAAAGGGAAAGTGCGAATAGGACCGAGGGAAACACATTCGCATGAAAACTAATATTCTTACGTCGATCTTCTATGAGAGGGTAGTACTTCCTATTCATGCTGAAACAAGTGTGGTTCTACTACCATTAAATACTAGAGTAAAAAAAATTTTTTTTTTCAAAGTTACATTTACTTTTTAAAAATAGATTGTAACTTGATACCCTACACCATATGAATGAGATACTGTGGCTACAAATGTGAACATATCACTCTATATTTTCTGTATTAGCCACCTAAGTAACATTACTATTCATAGCAGTTGAAAAAAAGAGTGTGTGTAGTCATGTACGCATGTAAGAAGTTATACTTCTTTAGCGTAACAATCCAAAAATACCAAATAATAACACAACGCATACATACATAACAGTTAACCTCAAATCTATAAATGCACTTAAAACAGTATATAAAAACCACTTTTACCACTAATATTCAAAATAAATATTTTTACTGATAAATGATCAATAAAAAATATCTATCACCGTCATAAATATAATTGAATTGATATAAACGCCAATATATTTTTTATTTATTCACACTGATTATTTGTACTGATACGACCGATACGACACACAAAGGTTCGCAACTAACTTCAGGGTGTTGCTTTTTTCTGTCGGTGTGCGCGCGCATCGTAAAAATTCACTCTCATCATTTTTCCCAATCGCGCCAAAAAAAGTATAATTTCAAAAAAAATTATCTATTAATCAACTTTGATATACTACTGTGTAAAAAAATGTATCAAAAGTACTATGGTATGTTATTACAAAAGTGCGCGCAACTCATCCAGATTCTAAAATGGTAGAATAACACTTGCAACAAGCAATATATATTAAAAAACCAAATGCCCGCCTGCCTTTTAGTGCTGAGGCTACATTGAAATTTTATATACCCTATGTCACTCCTACAATCAATACGAATCTAATGACACCTCATACGTTAAAATCCATCGAACCATTTAGGCTGTAGAGCGTGCCAAATAAATAGACACATACTCACATACATACATACGTACGCTCGAAAAACATTACCCTTCTTAGCTGTGTCAGTCGGGCAAAATTTTTTATAGTTCTTTTACCAAGGCACAAAATTATTATTTAGCGTTGTTTCCAGAGACATTATTTAGTGTTCAAAAAAGGATTTTTTTTTGAGTTACAGATTCAGATATAAAACCGTCATCAATAGATTTTGAGATGCGAGCGAGATAGATAATTATACTATTCGTTAATTAGAGCAGCATCCTATTAATATTATAAATGCAAAAGTGTGTGTGTGTGTTTTTGTTACCACTTAGCGCCTAAATAACTCAATCGATTTCGATGAAAATTGGTGCGTAGATCGATTTGGTGCCGGAGACGGACATAGGCTACTTTTTATCCCGAAAATCGGTCTTATTCCCGAGGGATGGTAGATAACTAGTAATTTACATTTTAATGTGAAGTGTCTGCTTACACACATATATCTGCCAATGACGTCTGCCGATATAAGTATGGCACAGTATTTTATCTGCATGTAAATAACAGGATGGATGCGCAGGGGCAGGGTCTGTGTTAGGATAGAGGGGAGGATGTTACTTTTGTTACATTTTACATTACTGTTGGCCCTCTTATGTTAGGTACACGACTCTCCGTGACGTTTAGCAGTTAGAAATATGGGTAATTTACCAACTCGACACGAGAGACTGGACACGCGTGTGTCCAGTTGGTGAAATTCGAAATTAGTATCCCTTATTATTTCGTCATCTGGGCACGCCAAAATTTTAACGCGTGTCCACTTAGTGAAATTTGAATTAAATTATTTTTATGTTTTCGTCAACTGGACACACCTAGTTTTCTTGCTAAGAAAAAGTACGGTCAGGTTGATAATCGCTTATGGCAAGTTTTGAAATAAAACACCTGTGTAACAATCAAATATTTATATTAGATGATTTATTAATATAAAGACAAGCATAGATCGTTAAATCTACACAATTTTAATAATATACCTAATAATTTAAACTCATCACTCGAAATCACACAAATCAAATAAGGACATACATTAATTTAACTTATATTTACAGAAATTATATGTTTCTTCATTCATTGTAACACTCATACGCTTACGAAAACAACAAGTCTACTAAACTGAATGTATCGTCTCGTTTATTATCGTATCTATTTAGTGATGCTTTCAGATATACGCAGAAAAATATTACCGTATCTGTGTAGTGAAATGCTTAAAGTTATGTTACTTAGGTAGCTAATTAAAAAAAGAAGTGGTTTATGTTCACATTTGTAGCCACAGTACCTCATTCATATGGTGTAATAGCTCCTCTACACGATGGCCAAGCACTGGACTATCGAATTGGCCATATGATGGTTGAAACGCAATGAAAAAAAAACGATGGCAACGTTCAATTGTTATCTCGTCGTGCGGCCGAAAAACCGACACTGACGACATCCCACGACCATCGCACACGCCATACGTCATCCGACACCACAAGGCCCTCCATACGCTGGCCTATCATAGTGGACCATCGCGATAGCCCTTCGTGTAGAGGAGCCATAAAATATAAATTCAAAAGTCGATTCGAAGTTTGTAGTAATCTATCTGGCTGCTTTGACGTTTCTGTCAAAACTTTCTACAGATTAAAATAGAATCCGGAAATGCAAAGTAAACTAAACAACACTATAACATTTCGTGTATCTAACATACGTTTTATCACATTTAAGTACATATTATCTTATCGAAAAGATTATGAGTTATTTGATATCAGTCGTTAGCATGACAATATGGTGGCCAGAACGGCCAAAATAATAAAATAAAAACGTATAAGTGAGTTATTGTGATATTAACTATATAAAGGTAAGTATTTTCTACTTATTTCTCATTATTTTATTTATTTACGCATGTTAAAAAAACTTTGAGAGAAAATCAAGTTGTAAGAAATCGACAGAAGAATGAGAAGATAATCTGTATTTTGATGATAAAATGGCGGGTTTTAAATAAACTGACATTTTGACATCTGTTTAAAAAGGTTATATTCGTATTTTAAGTTAGGTTAGTATTTTCCCTTTAAATTCAAAAGTTTTTATTTATTTATTTTAATCACACACATGATTTTATGAATGTCAAAATAACAAAAACAAAATGTCAGCTTTTTAACCTATAGCTAGCTCGTTGCCGAGGCAGAGTCATATGAAGAACTAGCAAGAAATTCAGGCCACTTATTTTAATCACAAGATTGTTACAATTTTCTTTATTTTTATATAATTACGCGTTCCAAATTTGAATCGCAAACGATACGTAGCGATAGTAATAACATAGCTGTCAAAAGGACGTAAATGAGTTTCATACCAAATAATTTTAAACTTAGTAATCATGAACGTACGGTCGAAAATTGTGAATACGATTTATGTTATTATGATTTTTATATATTTATAAACTTGCTCTTGACTTTAAAAATTAATTACGTAGATTGACAAGGACATAAAAGCTCAGTAAATAAATAGTATTTTTTATACCACAGATGCAAAATAATAGCTTTCTAAATATCGAATTCGCTGACGAAACACACGATATTATGGTGTCATCCAAGTTTATATACCCCAAAATTACTATATTATATCTGATGATTATCGGGACAATACTACCTATACGCCCATCACTGCAACTCCTGAAAGCCAGGATTAATTGTGAATCACCCGTACGAACACCAAACTATGACTCTTAGTCCTGGGGACCACCTCTTAAAGCAGTTTTATTTTAATGTTACTTTGTGTTTTGTTTTTTTTCTTTTGTACCATTACAAATAAGGATAGAGACAAAGTAAGTTTATAATGAGATAGCTAAAAGGTTGTATCTGTTAAAGCTACTGTAGTTGGACCCATATATTGTCATTAGAAATAACGTAAAATTCACAGTCGATAAGGGTCGGTTGTTTTCTTACGTATAAAAGTGTTGTATTTGTGTTTTATTGTTTCTACGATACTTAGACAATTCTACTAATATTATAAATGTGTGTATGTGTGTTTGTTACCACTTAGCGCCTTAGCGGCTGAACCGGTTATGATGAAAATTAGTATGTAAATAGATTCGATGCTGGAAATATTACTTTTTATCCCGAAAATCGGTCTGGTTCCCGAGGGAGACATTATTATAAGCGCGGGCGAATCCGTGGGACGCAGCTTGTACATGCAGCCATGTTTATTGGTAACAGTAACGGAATAACAATCAATAATAATATGCTTGTTTGTCACCATAATGTCTAAAAAATATGTTTCCTTCTAATTCTAATTCCGTAAAATTATTTCTCGAAGAGACCTATGTGGAGGCCACCATCGACTTTTAGAATGGTGTCCACTACATTTAGAACATTTTTCTTAAGATTTCACTTTTTTTACAAGATCATCTATCTTTATTGTTAACAAAAACAGCTTTTTTTTGTTGACAAGAGACCATTACTTAGTGACACGAATCAAGAACTTTAAGGTTAAGGTTAAGTGTACTTGTCGAGGTCGGTTTGGGATTCAGAGTCGGTTTTCTAAAAAACATGGAGATACTTGCGATATATAACGGTAGTTGTTGGCGTACCTTAATAAATAATATGATATAATATATAATAAATAATAATAAATATATATACTTATATTCTATATAATATAACATTATTAAGTATATAAATAGGTAAATATATATGTGATAAGAATAATAATTGAAATCGTAAGAAGGAAATTTGATAACGTTAAACTAAAACTACAGTGACAGATAGTATTCCTTAACCAGGGTTTTAAATGATGCTAAAATTTTGGCTTTTCGTATAGACACAGGTAGCGCATTCCTCAGTCAAGTCGCAGTTACTGTGAAGGATTTGTCATAGAAGACTGTAGAATGTTGAGGCATTTCCAGTCTCAGGTTTTCCGATGATCTTAAGCTTTTATTATGAGTTTCATGGAGGAACTTGAAACGTTCCTTGAGATAGGAAGGCGATGAGGGATTAAATAGTACATTATAAAGTAATGAAAGAATACGGTGATGGCGAATTGGTAACCACTTGAGTTGTATTCTAAATTGTGAAACATGATCATACTTACGTAACCCAAATATGAATCGTATACCTAAGTTTTGAAGACGCTGATGTTTATCTAATTGGTTTTCGGCGAGACCTAGATAGCTGACATCAGCATAATCAAGGATTGGGAGAAGAAGAGAATTCGCGAGGGCAGTTTTGGTGGCGATAGGAAGAAAGTTTCTTAATCTTCAGAGGGATCCCGCCGAAGCGAAAACCTTGCGACCTCCTGAAGCTGCGAGGTCCATGACAGATCACGTTCAAAAATTTTTTACTTTTTTGCATACAGGGATCGTCGAGCCATTAAATATGATCTATTTAGTTATGTAGAATAAATCAAATCGCTTCTTTTTAGTCTTAAATTAGAGCATTAAGGCCACAATAATTTAGTATGGCAACTTTTTTATTTTCACTGCCTATGTGGTTTATTGTGTACGGGTACACAAGTCTCGGCTACGAACCATAAAACGAATTTCTTAAAAAAAAAAAAAAAAAAAATTATCAATATTAGCCCGGAGTTGCTGCCAAATGTTTGGATGTCCGGTAAGCACCGGGCTGTTCATGGTACCTATTCAAAATGTTGGTGTTAATACCTCTGCCTACTCCTTCGGGGAAAGCATAAAGCATACAAAACTATCATGCACAGTTCTATTTCTGTCATTCTTAGAATTATTATTATGTCTCTATCAAGATTCTGAGGTATTTGAGTATTATTATTAACTGATAGCGTATCTGCACTTTTGTAGTGTATAGTATGTTGTACAAAGGTTCAAATATCCTATTAATATTATAAATGCAAAAGTTTGTGTGTGTAACTCAATGTGTGTGTGTGTGTGTGTGTATGTGTGCGTGTGCGTGTACGTGTACGTGTACGTGTGCGTGTGCGTGCGTGCGTGCGTGCGTGCGTGCGTGTGTGCGTGCGTGCGTGCGTGCGTGCGTGCGTGTGTTGACAGAACACTGAACAGCTGATTTTACGGCTGAACGGATATCGATGATAATTGGTATGTAAGAGACGGACATAGGCTACTTTTTATCCCAAAAATCGGTCTGATTTCTGTGGGATACAACAAACTATATTTGACGCGCGGGCGAAGCCGTGGGGAGCAGCTAGTTTTTAATAATTTTACGTCTCTCTCGCATCAATAGACTGGCCTGTTGGTCTAGTGATTAGTGACCCTGACTGCTAAGCCGGAGGTTGTGGGTTCGATTCCCACCCAGGACAAACCTTTGTGTGATGAGCATGATTGTTTGTTCTGTGTCTGGGTGTAATTTATCTATAATATGTATTTATTTACAAAAAGAAAAAATGTATATAAGTAGTTTATCAGTTGTTTAGTACCTTAATTTGGGGCTAGATGGCGCTGTGTGAATGTGGTAGAATATTATTATTATTATTATTATAAATAGGATAGCCAAAAAGAAAGTCTATTGATAAAACAAACATACCTTTCCAAGGTTCTGTACCCAAAGGGTAAAACAGGACCCTCTTACTAAGACGCCGCTGTTTTAGTAAAAATGGCAAATAAATCACGTTTGTTGTATGAGAGCCTCTTAAATATGTATAAATATGCGGCAAAAGAAATACATTATCCTTGATAGTTAAATCCGTTTTTATAGATAATGGGTACGGAACTTTTCGTGCGCGAGTCTGACTCGCACTCGGCCGGTTTTTATTTTTATACTCTGCCTGATGGTAAGCAGTCAGTGGAGTCCAGCAGTGGTGGACACCTTTTCAAAAGCCATTCTGCCTGATAAATCCAATAATCCTGGGTATTCTTTTCATACTCACCTACAAGAAACTAATTCCGGCTACGCCTTCATATTATTGTACCCAGAATTTATAATATTAGATATAGCTATCTTATCTAAGAATTCGTCAAAACATATTACAACGCATAATTTGATACAATTATTAGGTTACTAGCTGCGCCCCACGGCTTTGCCCGCGCCGCAAATGTGTGTGGTCTCCCTCGGGAAGCAGCCCGATTTTCGGGATGAAAAGTCAAAAACTATCTGCGTACCAATTTTTATCGAAGTTGGTGTATTCGTTTAGGCGTTGAGTGGTAACAAATACACACACATACACACAAACTGCCGCATTTATAATATTAGTAGGATGTCTATATGATATCTCTGTTACATGGGACTCAAAATAAAAATAAATAAATGGCGAAACGTGGATGGTTAAACACTAAAACATTGTCGGAAATCACGAATCCTCATAGAACAAGCGACGGTCATGCCTTCTGTGTACGAGAAGAGGCCTTTTCCTGGGTTTATATTCCTATCCCGATAGCGAGTTAGGTTATAAATGAGAAAAAAATGTATATTTATATATTTTATACTTTCACGTATAAACCACTGAAACGACTTTGATGAAATTTAGTACAGAGATAGAATAGACGTTGAAGAACAACATAGAATATCTTTTATTGCAAAAAATGGCTTTAAAGGGTTGAAATCGGGGATGAAGGTTTGTATGAAAAACACAAATTCACGCGGGCGAAGCTGAGGGCAACAGCTAGTTGTTAATAAAAATATAATTATGTTTACAGACAATGACAGCAAGATACCAAGGGTATCCTTACGTGAACCCTATTGTGACCGACGCGCCATCTCTGGACCCTGCGACAGCCTCAAGATGGAACAATTTGCCCAGAAAAGCTATCAGTCCTTCAGTGCCAGGGCCTAGTGGAAGTGGATTAGGGTCAAGGGTAAGCTTAAACAAGATTCTACATATTTTATATAGCTAAGTAACATGTTTACTACTCCGCTCCCGTTGCTCGTAACGTGTTACATAGTCTATAACCTTCCTGAAGAATTGAAGACCTACGACCACCTCTTATAGCCGTATTATTTTAATGTTTCCTCTTTTCTTTTCTACCATTAAAAACAAGAATAGAGACAAAGTAAGGTTAACATTGCTATACGAGGTTGTGATAGGGCTCCTGGGCTCTCAGACGCAAAAAGAATTTTCAAAATCGGTTCATTAGATGAAGAAATTACCCCTTACAATCTCACAAACTCACAAAATTTACCTCTATACAATAAGTATAGATATGCCTACCAAAGTGACTCTACTCTGCCTGATGGTAAGCGAAAGTAGGGTCTAGAAGTAACGGGCATCATTCCAAAAGTCATCGTGTCGAAGTGTTGGTATGGTGGTCTATGTGGCAATAGTTTAGTTCGTAGTCATATATACAAATATTTGTACTGAACGAGCACCAAACCAGCGATCTTTGTATGGCAGTCCGTGCACATTACCACGGTAATACAGAGGTAGCCAATGTAGTAACCGTATGTTTGTTTATCACCGAAATGGTATAAAAAGAGACCCAAACTGGTAATTCAAATCCAGACCTAAAAGCATATCTTTCATTTTACAGGGCCCTGGATCCTCAAGTTCCCACCCCTCAATCCCTCCAAAAAGGGATTCTATAGACGACAATCCAGTGGTATATATAGACTTGCCAGAAGCAGGAGGCAGTGATGTCTGCCAAAGCATCGAGATACCTGAAGAGCCAGAACCGGAGTTTGTACACGTAATACCTTTGATTACCTTGTCTTTGCATTAAACCCATATGCTTCTTCTGTTCTTTTAAGAACCTCATTTAAGCAGCGGGTTTCTTCACGATATTTTCTCTTCATCATATCAACCAAAAGACGTCCACTGCTTGACACAGGCCTTTTCCGATTTTCGCCACCGTGGCCAGTTGCCCGCCACCCTTATAAGGTCGTCGGTCCATCTTGTAAGGGTCACTATTCTCTTCAATACTCTTAAATACGGTATCACCTAAGTAAGTAATAACCGCAGCTTACAGTTGGCTTCAGAAAACATAGCTTTTAAGTAAAAAACACTACGTAATCATTTTGAAGAATGGTGATTAAACTATTACATGGGATAACGTCAGGAAAATTATACAACAAGCAACATTTATAGAAATTATGTCAGTCAGCGTAAAAAGTGTGATTTATGTAACGAATTATACAACAAGCAACATTTATAGAAATTATGTCAGTCAGCGTAAAAAGTGTGATTTATGTAACGAATTATACAACAAGCAACATTTATAGAAATTATGTCAGTCAGCGTAAAAAGTGTGATTTATGTAACGAATTATACAACAAGCAACATTTATAGAAATTATGTCAGTCAGCGTAAAAAGTGTGATTTATGTAACGAATTATACAACAAGCAACATTTATAGAAATTATGTCAGTCAGCGTAAAAAGTGTGATTTATGTAACGAATTATACAACAAGCAACATTTATAGAAATTATGTCAGTCAGCCTAAAAAGTGTGATTTATGTAACGAATTATACAACAAGCAACATTTATAGAAATTATGTCAGTCAGCGTAAAAAGTGTGATTTATGTAACGAATTATACAACAAGCAACATTTATAGAAATTATGTCAGTCAGCCTAAAAAGTGTGATTTATGTAACGAATTATACAACAAGCAACATTTATAGAAATTATGTCAGTCAGCCTAAAAAGTGTGATTTATGTAACGAATTATACAACAAGCAACATTTATAGAAATTATGTCAGTCAGCCTAAAAAGTGTGATTTATGTAACGAATTATACAACAAGCAACATTTATAGAAATTATGTCAGTCAGCGTAAAAAGTGTGATTTATGTAACGAAAACAACACAAATGTAATGTTAGGAAGCTACTTCGTCCAGAACACAAAATTATCTAGTTTTACCTTTTTACTCGAATTTCAGCAAAAACTATCCATACTAATATAATAAATGCGAAAGTAACTCTTGTCTGTCTGTTACGCTTTCACACATAAATCACTGAACCGATTTTGATGAAATTTGGTATAAAAATAGACTAGATCTTGGGAAACAAAAAATGACTCGAAGGGCTTGAAATAGGGGATGAAAATTTTTATGAAAAATCATCAATGTATAAACAGAGACATGTTCATAATCAGTAAAAATATATTATGCGATAAGCGACATTTACGCGGGCGGAGCTGCGAGCAACAGCTAGTTACAAATAAATTCTCGGTATACTGACTTATTGTAGATTCAATGAAGAGAACTAACTATCCACTATCATTCCTTCTTAATACAAACCATACTCTTATTTCAGGACACAATACTATACGACCCGTTTGAGGACAGAAGAATCACACCCAAAGATGACAACCGGTCTGAATCTTCCTCATCAGACTCGCAGTCTGCAGGACCTACACTTAGCAACCGGCCTATCAGACCCAGTACCTTAGATGTGATGAATCTTGAAGGATCGAGTGAGTAGTTGGTGTTCTTTAATTTTTTATTGCGTAGTTGAAAACTAGTGGGACAGGCCCGAAAATCTAGCATTTGTCAATTGGTCAAATACTACGGTAAACTACTTAATTATGATAATAGAGATTGATTCTGTAATACGGTGGTATTACATACAGAGTATTAAGCAGAGATCTCGGGTTCGATCAGATCGAGAAAGAGATTCTTATTCAATTTTTCTGTCGAGAAATTCCCAGTATTAAACCGGATTCCGATAAATGGCAGCAGACTCAGACAGAGGGTATTGACTAGGCGAACATGCTCGCCAGTAAGTCTGCAGACACGTGCGCCAGTCTTCGCTACTATTAGGTCTGGTCAGTGTGCTGCAGTCGCGGGCGGTCCGGCAGATAGTAGCAAAGCCCGGCGGACATGTCTGCGCAGTGAATTCCCTTTTTTACATACTTTAATGATGAAAAACATTTGATAATAATCGGCCCTTGACAGTACTGATTTTTAGTACACGTGAAACGCTGCTACCTATTTATTACCTGGTTTTAGTATACTTATAGTCTTAAGACATCCAAATGAAAAAATGGGCTGGTTCTATAGACCGGAGAACACTAAATAACGATTATTTCCCTCTAAACTCTTCCAGGTAGCCAAACACCTAACACAAGGCCCGGTCTCCCCGCATTCATGGAGAAGGAGTCTTATATATACGGGAACCAAGGTCCTGATGGCTTCCCCATGTCGCCCATACCTATATCACAGTTCCCTGAGCCTCCTCCAGCATACACAGAAGTAGCTGTAAGCCCAAGTAATCAAACTCCAAGAGAAGAACCAAGCCCTGTCACACCAGTTCCACCAAGAACAGAAGTTATTGTTCCAACGCCAGGTAAAGAAACATTTTTTTTATATAAGCCTATTGTATATTAATGACCTTACTCTGTATAATGGTAAGCAGCCAGTGGGGTCCAAAAGCAATCATGTCCTACTGTTGTCATGGTGGCTTTCACTATGGCGGCTTTTTGAGATGCTTTTTTACGCACCAATTAAATAACCCTGGTTCGAAATTAGAAAATTGAATAAGGTATTCTAGGATTTAATCGAGCAACATAAATATACAGTACTCAACCGTTTGGTTCGAGATTTTAAATTAAATGCTACGTACTGTTGAAGGGTTGCAAATTTTTAATACACCTGAGGCTAAATAACGCCTGCGGTCACCTTCATATTCTTTCCCCTTTATCAGCAACCCTTTGGTGTATTTACTATTATTTCTGCAATGTTTATAGAGCACAGTCATATTCATAGGTTACGGTACCCATTTATCATCAACTACCAATTGTTGCCACAGATCCTGCCAGTCCAGTGAGCATAATGAACTACGACCGAAAGAACCTGACGTGTCATCACTGTGGCGTCAGAGTCCACACCCTGGTCATCAGGGAGGTGGGCTACATGACGCACATCATCGGATTAATTGTATTTTTATGTCTGTAAGTATCATCCACCTATTCCCTATCATTATCGCCTTCAATGAGATATAGGTATCTTCCTAAGAGGGGAGTTTGTTAAGGACACCATAAAGACAACTCCCGCACTAGGGAACAAGCCCTGTGACGCGAGGGACTTAAACATACATTTAAGTCAAAGTACACTCAGACTCGGAACAAATATTTATGAATCAACACAAAGTTTTAGTCCTGTGTGGAGTTCGAATCCATAACCTCGTGCACAGCAGTCCCTTGCGATCTTACTGCACCACGGAGGCAGTCATGATTGATAACCGTTGAAGGATATATTAAGTATGTAGGTAAGGCTGCTTTCCTTTACCCATTATTCTCTAAGAACTAATGTTCCCAAAACATATGTTCCCGTCGGTGTCGTACGATTAAAAGCAATAATTTGAAATTCCACCAGAGTAAAGAGATTTTCAGTATTAGCCCGGAGGCTGAAATTGTGCCCCGTTAATGTCAACGGATTCACTCTCTGATACATGAGACTTAGACTCAAGAGCGCCAGCAGCCCAATTACCCTCTCGATCATCACTTCTCCTTACATGGTCGACAACGGCTTGGTTGTGTCTAAGAATTATCTCTACAATGCTTAGAAAACACAGCCATCTCCATAGGTTACGGTTACCACTTACCATCAGGTGGACCATATGCTTGTTTGCCACCAAAGTTGTATATAACGGTAGTAGATCCCGCTGGTTTCAGCATGAATGTGCCGGATCGACCGGGGAAGTACTACTAAGAGTAGTAATATCCGTACTACTGCGTTTCGTTCGGTAAGTGAGAACGCCGGAGGCCCAATTTTTCCCATTTCCTCTTTCCTCACTTCCCTCATTTCCTTCCCCTAACCCCATTCCCAGCCGCCATAGTGGAGGCCACCATACCAGCAGTTTAAAATAATGGCTTTTGGTATGGTGGCCACCACTTCTGGATTCCAATGACTGCTTACCATCAGGCGGGGTGAAGTCACTTTGGTAAGCTATATATTAAAAAAACCTAAAGTTGTAGTAGGCGTTATTCAAAAAAACATCGTGTCTGATATTTTGATCTGTTTCCAGAATGCCCCTGGTCCTGATGGTGTACCTGACCGACTGGTTTAAACACAAGAACCACTACTGCCCCAACTGCAACAAAATCATCGCGTACGAGCTACCTGCTTGCAGCCAGCAGGTCAATTGGGTTTCTAATTATAAGTAATGTTGATTTGATTTATGTCCTGAGTTAGGACAGCAAGCGTTTTACGCGCTTATAAGCTCGTTCTTGGAAGTACGCGCGTATACACGCCTGTAAAACGTGATAAGTTATTATAGTATACATATTTAGGATAAAACATGAATTTAGAATCGCTACATTATATAATAGTTCAATAAATAATAATAATAATAATATCACAACAAGTACACACAACGCCATCTAGACCTTACCAAAGTAAGCATATATCAGGTTATCAGGCATATATTCATATCAGGTTGTGTTATGGGTTCTAGAATTCTAAGTGTAAATACATACAAATCTATACTCTATAATAATAATAATAATATTCTACCACATTCACACAGCGCCATCTAGCCCCAAATTAAGCAATTATATTTGCTTGTGTTATGGGTACTAAACAACTGATAAACTACTTATATACATTTTTTTTTTGTAAGTACATACATATTATAGATAATATGTATGTATTTATTATATTTATTTATTTATTTAAAACTTTATACACATACATGTAAAGGCGGACTTAATGCCTGTGGCATTATCTACCAGTCTATCATTGGACGATGCAGGGACAATTAAGTAGGTGCTTAAAGTACTTAGTTTTAATTATTTAAAGTTTATTTAAATTTTAAATATTAGCTTCTCGCAGCGCAGTTTCATCCGCATTTCTGCTTACTGCTGTGCTCCCATCACCAGTACAGTAGCGTGATGTTACAAAGCCTATTTCTCTCTAATCGGTCCCTCATTTCTGAGGATCGTGGTCAAAGCCTATAACCTTTCTCAAAAGCTGGGCTATAATACGTTTGTTTGTTTGAACGCGCTGATCTCTAAACTACCAATCGGATTTGTATAATTCTTTTTGCGTATGATAGCCCAGTTCTTGAGGAAGGTTATAGACTATGTAATATCACGCTACTGACAGGAGCAGAGCAGTAATCAAAGACGCGAGTGAAACCGCGCTGTGGGAAGTTACATAATAAGTAAGACTTGATATTAGCATCTGTGGTGATCACATCAAGCTAGACACTATTTAAACTAGCATCTCGAAGTAATTTCACTCTGCCTGCTGGTAAGCAGTCAGTGTACAGAAATGGTGGACATTTTAAAATTATTGAGCAAACTGCTAGCATTCTTGCGGCTTTGAAGAGGGTTGAGGGGATAACTAGCCCTCCGGCGCTCTCACTCACAGAATGAGACATGTCTACTATAAATTTTCTTTTAGTAAATTTATAAATAGAACATTAACTATCTGCAAAAAGACAGGAACAGCGATAATATTGTTGTCTCGCTTGTACTGAGGTGTATTTTGCTCTTAAATAAGGTGTCTAATTTGACATATTGTGGCTTACGTACTTGAAGGTAGTCTGCCAGGGTTTTTAAAGGCTATCTAGCTTGATAGTTCTGTACATGTTAATTTTTTAGAATTGTGAAAGGTGCAATTTAAATCTAGGGCTGCCATTTGTCCGAATTTTTAGGTGTTCGAATAACATTTATTTTAATAATCAATTTTAAGAAAAACTTTAAAACTATAGCTTTAAGTATTCCTCCTCTAATACCAAAACATCATCTAAGTATACTTTGTTTTGTAAATTATTTCAATAAGCGCTGAATCAATTAGCATCAAATTTATATGGGACCACGTCTGAAACTTGATCTACCTTGCAAAAAAAGTACGACCCGAATAAAGAACCTGCTCCTTTTTGAAGTCGGTTTCTAAAATGTCTGGTTTAAGCTCGAGCAACTTTGTGTTTAAAACGCATCCTATTAATTAAATAGTACTTTAACTTCAATAACGTATTTTTACGAGTATCCGTGATAAACTTCAATTTAACGCTATACATTTGGGCCTATTTCATAAGACAGCAGCCCTAAATTAAACCTAAACTATTTGTAAATGTAATATCATCTAAAATAATAATTATATAGATTTAGTAAATCATGTATTTAATCATTATTCACTGTGTAAATAAAAAAACATATATTCATTATTGTCCATTATTTCCCTTTTTCCTTTTAAAGTCCTGCTTTCCGGCTTACCTTACATACAATTTATTTAACACTAACTTTGCCCTTCATTTGTACTTTCATTAATTCTCTCCACTTCCTTCTTGCATTTGGTTTTTGGTGCCTTTTAATGTTGGTCTACTTTCATATTTACTTAATATATTCTTTTAGACTTTATTTCATCTAAGCCACAACATTATTTCAACTTAAATAGTTTCTACTCATTTCAAATTCTTAATTTTCAATGGAGTTTTAGAGATTTTTCTTTAAATTCTTCTTTATTTGTGCTTTTCTTTGACTATGTTCAGGTATACTCCCAGTCTTTCAGATTCTGATAAAACATCAGTATTTCAGAAGAATAAACAGGCATCCTTCCTCCACAACTAACTGGGCAACTGCATCTAATTTAGTTCGCGATAAATTCCTTAAGTATAATTATTTTTTGCATACATGAGTCACACTCACAAAATTATGATTTCATTTAACCCCTTAAACTTCATTTAATTCCATTAAACTTCATTTAATCCCATTAAACTTTAATTAAACACGTTATACTTCATTGTCTTGCACTCAGTGTAGTGATGCTTATTTTTCTTTTGCAGATTCATTTAATGGGGTGAAGCTGATTAACATCTACTCGTAAATTAACTATAATATTGACGACACAAGCACCAGATACATAATAATGCAAACTGTGTCGCTTTTTATTGTTGCCCAGTTTTTATGAAGTTGTTAAAATTTTCCCTATCTCCCCTTTTGATGAGGTCTTGCATGCTATTTCATTGTGACTTGTGCTTGTGGCGTCTACATTTAAAAACTAATCTACTAATACTTTGAAATACGAAAAATAAAATGTAAATGAAATTATGTAAAATATATGTCAATTAAATGAAATTGATAGAACTAGATGATTGTGTAAATTAAATTAAATATTTTAGTTGGTTGTCTAAAAATATTGTAGTAAGTATATTTATTTTCGTTATTTGCATAAGGTTTAAAGTTACTATAATTATTGTTTTGGAAAGAAGGTTTTTGATTTATCCGGTTTATAAGGCCATACCGTTATTTTTGCTCAATTCGTTTATTCTATAATATTGTTACTAAGTATTTGTTAATTTGTGTTATTTATCTGTACTATCATATAAAGCAGAAGAATTTGTTTGTTTGAACACTCGACTAATCTTTGAAACTACCGGTCAGATTTGTATAATTATTTTTGCTTATGATAGCCCAGATCTTGAGGAAGGTTTTATAGGCTATAAAACATCACGCTATTGGCGACGGGAGCTGAGCAGTAACCAAAGAGGCGGGTGAAACCGCAGCTAAACACACATGCTCTCTCCAACACTCTAGACGATAAAAATAATTTTCTTATGTCTGGAAACATTAACTTCAAATCTGGAAGAGATCACTTTGTTCCTACCATCGCCTACCATATGTAGTCCTGTTCTGAGGGCCTAGATAATTGGCATAAACACTCATAGAATAGAATAGATTAAAAAATGTATGGGATTGACATAAGCTAACGCCAAAATGTTTGGGATTGACATAAGCTAACGCCAAAATGTTTGGGATTGACATAAGCTAACGCCAAAATGTTTGGGATTTACATAAGCTAACGCCAAAATGTTTGGGATTGACATAAGCTAACGCCAAAATGTTTGGGATTGACATAAGCTAACGCCAAAATGTTTGGGATTTACATAAGCTAACGCCAACATTGTCGTTAGAATTCCTGTTCTATTCTATTAGCGTTTATGCCACTTTTCTAAGTCCTTTTTTATTTGTAATTTAATCAATAGGTCAGTAATCCAAAATAGCATAACTCATACCAATATTTTTTGTCTAAATATTCATTATGTGAAATATAGATTTTTTGATATATCTATTTGTTTTATTATATCACTATCTTAGTGTTACTCGGAACCCAGACCGATTTTCGGGATAAAAAGTATCTTATGTGCGTCTTCGGCACCGAATCTATTTAATCTATGTAGGTACATACCAATTTTATCGAAATCAGTTCAGCTGTTTAGGCGCTGAGTGGTAACAAACACATACACTGCATACCTAGACTTTCGTAAAGCTTTCGACACCGTTGACAACGACATGCTTCTTAATCAATTTTCAACCATGGGTTTCACACCTCACCTGTTGAAATTTTTTGCAAATTATCTTAGCGAACGCCGGCAGTATGTCGAGTACGCGGGTTATCAATCCACACCATACTATACATTTTCAGGTGTGAGCCAGGGCAGTAACCTCGGACCGTTGGCATTTATAATGATGATTAACGACCTTCCCACAGTGGTGGAGAACGCTTCATGTTTACTATTCGCTGATGATCTGAAGTTGTTTCTACCGGTGTCTAATAGATTAGATTGTGAACGCCTTCAGAATGATATAAACAAAATAGTAGAGTGGAGTGAGTGAAATAAGCTATACTTTAACGTAAACAAATGCTGTACGATGACATACAGTCGTGCTCGTATCCCTTATAACTATAAATACGAAATAAACGGCGTAGCTGTACCTCGTGTGACAAGTGTACGAGATTTAGGCATCGAAATGGAATCCAAAATGACATTTCGTAAACACATTGTTGACAATTGTAGTAAGTCATTTAAAAATCTAGGTTTTATCCTCAGACAATGTAATGACTTTCACGATGTAGCCGTTGTAAAAATTTTATATAGGTGTTGGATATTTTAATTAATCATATTACAACACCAACATTAAATGGTAACTATAATGTTATGTGTGGCAACACACTCCCCTTCTATTTGTGACACGGAACAATAGAACACGTGAAAATTACTTCTCCGGCTTTTATTTCTTCTTCCCCGGCACCTACGTACCAGCACCTCATCAGCATTCACCATCACACCATTACACCGCCACACATTGGTCCTTCGCAGAGAAAACATCGGTGCTGAGGAGGCAAAGGCTTGAGGTTTGTCAAGATTTTTCCGTCCGTGTCGCAGCCATTTTGTCGGCAACGCAAGCGTGCTCTTTCTTAGCTTGGTCGTCGCAACGCAACATAATCGCCATAATTATCGATTCAACGACTCCAGCAGATATCTACAAGAAAAGAAGCCCAGCCGCAATCTGTAATTTAATTATTTCATCGATCGTCCCAGTCGTCATCGCCGGAATAACTCCTGCAGGTGTGAAGAGTACAGCTGTCAGCAACATAAGGTATTCCGCAAGAAAGAGCGAGACGGCACGCATCATAATAATTCAAGGTATCTAGGTACTCAATCACGCGCCTGAGACGCACGACCCACGCAAGCCGTGCAACAGAAAGAGAGCGAGCGAAAATCGTACGAGCGCAAAAGAGACAGCAAGTGACGCAAATAGTAAAGCAAACTTCCGGATCCCCGGAGCAAGCCGCCATCTTGTGTCATCCTCGAATTCGTTCGATCGACTCGTCCTCAATAACGGTCCACGCGCATAACATTATCAACTTAGTTTAGTTGTGTTTAAGTATTTTAATATTAATTTGTGTTACCTCAACAAGTTGTGCTAGTAATTAAAAATGGAAGACGAACTGAAACGAAAAATCGCCTCACGAGGCTATGTGAAAGGTATGATCACAAGAATACTTAATTTCGTAGAACTTACTGAATTGTGTAAAATCAGTTGTGATGAGCTGATTACCAAACGTGATCGACTCATATCTGCTTTTAGTGAATATGAATCATTATGTAAAGATATTCTTTACCTCGATAATGCCGACAAAGAAAATGTTGAGCAAATGGAAAATAATTATTTTAGTATCTTAACATCATTAAACAAACAAATAAAGTCACATGAAAATGCAGGCCCCTCAGGCCTCCACACGTATTCTGATGCAACCACACATAAGACAAAGCTACCACCAATTTGCATAAAAACATTTGATGGTAGGTTTACAGAATACGTACCATTTATTAATTTGTTCGATTCATTAATTCACAATGACAGTAGCCTTGATCACATTCAAAAGTTTTATTACTTGAGATCGTTTCTAAAGGGTGAACCGTATGATCTCATAAAGAATTTAAGTTTATGCCCAGAAAGTTATAGCGAAGCTCGAAAACTATTGAGTGACCGCTACAATAATAAATATAAAATTATAAATGATCATATATGTAACATTTTAGATTTAAGTAGCATTGTTAAGTCAACAGCCAGTAGTTTAAGAGACTTTGTGTCATTCATTAGGCAACAATTAGCTGCAATTAAAAACCTTGACACCAATGTCATATACTGGGATGCAATTCTTTTATGTGTTCTCTCCCGTAAATTAGATGGAATTACTGCACGAGCTTATCAGCTAGATCGAGATCCCAGTGTACAACCTGACCTCGAACATTTTCTGCAATATATTGAGAAGCGAGCTCTGGCACTAGAAAATGCCGGCCAAAGTCCTCACTCGCAGCAACAGACAACAAGGGTAACAGCAATTGCCACTGCAGGAGCAACATGCATCTTCTGTAAGTTAAACGACCATAAATTATATAATTGTAAAAAATTTCAGCTTTTGCCAGCAAACAATAGACTGACATTTGCCAAAGAACAAAAATTGTGTGTGATTTGTTTAGGTATTCATGGTGGCAAATGTAGGTTTCACTTTCGGTGCTCGGAGTGTAAGAAGCCTCATAACACTCTGCTTCACTGCAATTCTGGTGAAATCACACCAGCTGTCACCTTATCAGGTAATGTCAATAATAATGTGCTTTTGCCTACAGTTAAAATAAAGGTTATAGCAAGGAATGGCACTGAATACATTATCAAGGCTTTATTGGACAGCGGTTCACAGGTTTCTTTTATAACGGCAAACGTTGTTCAGCTATTAGGTTTAACACCTTTGCAAAGTGACACTTGTATTATTGGTATCACTAATGAAAAGAGTAATGTAAAATATAGCATTCCAATTGAAATTCATTCATTAAAATCACCATTCAAAACAATGGTAACTTGTCATGTGGTAAAGAATGTAACATGCAAATTACCTCAGAATAAATTTGATGTCTCTAGTGTCATAATACCACCCAACATTTTATTGGCAGATGACCAATTTAATGTGCCTAGTGAAATACATATGTTATTAGGAGCTAACGTGTTTTTCCAGACCTTGTTACCAAACGAGCTGAGCACAAGCATCAACCTGCCATGGCAAACCGAGCAGTCATCGGCTCTGCCCCGGAGTGCTGTTCATTCATTACAGCAGCCTGGTAACACACAACTACACATCTTTAATACATACTTCGGGCACATTGTAGGAGGAAATCTACCACCCAAGGTATCTCAACAGACATGTAATAGAGTAGCATTAAAATGTGAATTAGGTCTCAATGAGACACTTGCCCAGTTTTGGACCAATGAAAAAGTTCCAGAAATATTTGCTGAGCATACATCTGAGCAAGAGCTTTGTGAACATATTTTTCACAGTTCGGTTAAGTTAGTTAACAATCAGTTTGAAGTTCCTCTGCCTTTAAAATTACCATTGTCAGATATAAATAATACTCTTGGTGAGTCATTTCATATAGCTTTAAAAAGGTTTTTTAATTTGGAAAAAAGATTGCATGCCGATCCAGATTTATTATTGCAATATAAAAGTTTCATTCATGAATATCTAGCTCTTGGTCATGGTCAATATGTTGATATAGAATTGTATGATTTGAATAAGCATGCAGTGTATTTTCTACCACACCATGCAGTTATTAATAATAATAGTAAAACCACAAAGCTTAGAACAGTCTTTGATGGTTCGATGAAAACAAACAAGAAGGTTTCTCTAAATGATTTACAACTTAATGGACCTGTTGTTCAAAAGGATTTGTTTGATATAATTTTATTATTCCGTTTAGGTAGATATACATTTACAGCAGATATCAAGCGTATGTTCCGAAACATTAAAGTAGATCCTCAATACACTACTCTTCAGAATATTTTGTGGAGAGACAATCCTGATGAGCCAGTCAAGTGTATTAGGTTAGATACGGTCACATATGGCTTAAAAAGTTCAAGTTATTTAGCAACTCGCTGTATAGATGAGCTAGCAAATAGATATGAAAAATTATACCCACTAGCATCATCTATTATCAAAAATAGTCTATATGTTGATGATATTATCTATTGTAATAATAATTTAGAAACTACCATTGCTGCCAGAGACCAACTTCGTGATTTGCTAAAGTTGGGCAGTTTCCATACTCATAAATGGTCATCAAATGATGAAAATGTGTTGAACAATATACCATTGAGCGAAAGGCACTTTGACAGTTTAGAGTTACAAAGGGATAATTATAACATGAAGGCATTAGGACTTCAAATTAATGTAAAAGATGATCATTTTATTATCTCTACACCAGAACCATTTAATATAAATAAGGTTACAAAAAGGAGCATACTTAGTTATATAGGTAGATTCTATGACCCAATGGGATTTGTGAGCCCAATAGTAGTCACAGCAAAGACCATAATGCAAAAATTATGGCTACTGAAAACAGGTTGGAATGACAGCCCGCCTGCAAATATTCAGCAAGAATGGTTTCAATTTACCAACAATTTAGCTGCTATGCAGCCAATCCTATTAGATAGGAACATCAATATTTCAGAAGCAGACTCAGCAGATATAATCGGCTTTGCAGATGCTTCGAGTAAGACAGCCTACGGATGCTGCGTGTACTTGCGACTCACAAACCAATCAGGTACAACAAAATTGCATCTACTCTGTTCCAAATCACGAATCAACCCTATTCAAAAGAAAGGCATGACCGTGCCAAGACTTGAATTGAATGCAGCACTATTGCTATCAAAATTAATTTTGAGAACTCATAATACACTCAGAGTTAGAATTAATATAAGGCAAGTTTGTTTATTCAGTGACTCACAAATTGTCCTTGCATGGCTAAATACTGAGCTAACAAAACTTCAAGCTTACATATCGAACAGAGTAAATGTAATTCGTCAAAACACAGCTGGATGTAGTTGGCATTATGTCAATACAAATGACAATCCTGCTGATCTTATAAGTCGAGGAGTCAATCCGAATGAGCTGAGTAGCTGCGACATTTGGTGGAATGGCCCAAAGTTCCTGCAAAACAGTGAGTACGACTTTCTTGCTTATAGCTCGCCCACTAATTTTCCCACTGTGGAGCCTTGCTTAGCTCTTTCCAGCAACTTGGTGTACCAAAATCCAAACCTGCTTGATTATATATTCAAGCGCTTATATAATTACTCTAATATAAATAAAATAGTAAGGTTATTAGCATACATATTGCGATTTTTAAACAATATCAATAAAAATAAAGTTAAAATACACACAAACTTTTTGCAAGCTTCCGAGTTAGATCGTGCATTGATGTTAATAATTAAGCATGAACAAGACATATATTTTAAAACTGAAATTAAAGCATTAAGCAATAATAGCAACTTGAAAGGAAACCTATCTGAATTGCATCCTTTTCTTGACAGCCAAGGTCTTTTGCGCGTTGGAGGTAGACTACATTATGCTGATATCGCTTACTCACAAAAACATCCTGTCATACTGCCCAAAGGTTCTTTAATTACTGGCTTGCTTATAAGGTGTGAACATGAGAGGCTTCTACATGCGGGGCCTAAGCTTTTACTTTCGCATCTAAACCAAAGGTTTTGGATAGTCAATGGACTATTAGAAGTTAAGAAAATAACTCATAAATGTATTATATGTTTCAGACAAAAAGCCTCAGTGGCCAAACAGCTAATGGGCTCCTTGCCAGCTGCACGAGTAACAGCTACTAGCCGTCCATTTGAAAAGGTTGGCGTGGATTTTGCTGGGCCAATTGATGTAAAACTCTCTCGCGTCAGACGATCCTTAATAGGTAAAGGGTATATCTGTGTATACGTATGTTTCGCGACAAAAGCCGTTCATTTAGAACTTGCTTCAGACTTGACCACAGAAACCTTTCTTGCGTGCTTGAGGAGGTTCATCTCTAGACGAGGGTTGCCCACCGAAATTCACTGTGACAATGCTAGTACCTTTAAATGTGCAAGGAGCCAATTAGTCGAGCTCTACAAACTGCAGGCTTCTCAGGGCCACCAAATGCAGGTTCAAAGATTTACCGCCGAACGTGGAATACAATTTCAATTTATACCATGCTACTCGCCTACATTTGGAGGGCTCTGGGAGGCGGCAGTAAAGAGCACCAAGTTTCACTTAAAACGAACACTGCAAAAAACTGTTTTAACCTATGAACAACTTAATACTGTATTAATAGAAATCGAAGCAGTGCTTAATTCTCGACCGCTCTTACCTTTATCTTCAAACACTGATGATTATTGTTATTTAACACCTGGTCATTTTATTATAGGTAGTGCAATGTCAATGTATCCTGAAAATAATGTTTGTAACATTCCACAAAATAGGCTTAAGTTCTGGCATTTGTGTACTTCTTTAAAACAGTCCTTTTGGAAAGTGTGGTATCAATATTATTTAAATTTGTTACAAAATAGACCTAAATGGCGTGATAATATATGTAATGTGAAACTGGGCAATTTAGTTATTTTAAAAGAGGATAATACTCCTCCTATGTCCTGGCCCATGGCACGAATTGTTAATTTGTTTCCAGGACATGATGGCAAAATTAGGGCAGTGGAGGTTAGGACTCCAAATGGGAAAACACATTCCCGGGCCATCAATAAAATCTGTCTATTACCAATAGATTATGATGATGGTTGTTAAATATTTTTGTGACTTAATGTTTAAGTATTATGTCATATTTTGTTTGTAAAAGCATTTAATATTTAGTTTCTCTATAAGTAAGAAACAATTGTAAACTTTACATTGAAATTTGTGTGCCAATTCTGTGAGGCCGCAGCATGTTGGATATTTTAATTAATCATATTACAACACCAACATTAAATGGTAACTATAATGTTATGTGTGGCAACACACTCCCCTTCTATTTGTGACACGGAACAATAGAACACGTGAAAATTACTTCTCCGGCTTTTATTTCTTCTTCCCCGGCACCTACGTACCAGCACCTCATCAGCATTCACCATCACACCATTACACCGCCACACAATAGGTAATGCACTTGTCCGCAGTCATCTTGAGACAAATTCTAGTATTTGAAATCCGCATGAGACGAAATATAGCCTTATGATAGAAAAACTTCAAAATTTACCAAATTTTTATATAAAAAAGAATACGGAGTCTATCCTTTGTACCCACTGATGAACCCGAGTCTTTTTGTCAATGGGATGGTGGGGTATAGTCGGCTAGTGGTAAGGAGAGACGTCGCGCTCGTAAAATATGTGTACAGGGTTCTTCGTAGATGGTTACACCACCCACAGGTACTAGCCTCGCTACAGTTACGTACACCAAAATGATTATGTGGTAGCTAGAAGATATCCCGTTCTGCTAAGTGTACCAACAGCAAGAACAAATTTACTGCAATTTGCTCCCTTGTCGCGGGCAATAAGTTTAATTAATATGATACCGAAGGAGATAGATATCTTTCATTGTAGCCTGTTGAAATTCACAGAAGCAGCGTATAGAGTAATACGTAATATATATAATATTTATATAAATATATAAATAGATATTAAGTTATTTTTACTGTGTATTGTTATGTACATATTATATTAATTATATCAGCCTGTCATTAGGTATAATGATGTATGTATTATAACATCGCATTGGTTGCATTACTGTTAAGATGTTATAATTATCTTGTAAATAAATAAATAAATAAATAAATAAATAAATAAATAAATAAATAAATAAATAAATAAATAAATAAATAAATAATATTAGGAGGACGTTTCCTCACAATGTATTCCTTCACGTCAGAATGTTTGTGTATAATGTCTTATATAAATTTGGACAGTACAAAAAGTCAAATTGATACTTGCCCGGTTTCGTATCCAAAACCTGTATACAAAAATAGCGAAATATAAAAAACATGCGCAAAATCAGAATTTGCCTTTAGCCTACTAAAGTGACTCCACTCTGCCTGAAGGTAAGCAGTGAGTTCATGTAGTGGACACCATTCCAAAAGCCATCTCAAACTGCTGGCAAAGTTCACCTTCTTTGAATACAACTTTGGTGGCAACCAAGCATACAGTCTACCTGATGGTAAGTGGTAACCGTAACCTTTAGAGATGGCTGTGTTTTCGAAGCATCGCAGAAGTAAGAATGCTTAGAAAACGCAACTAATCCGTTGACGACGAAGAAGGTGATAGGAAAGAAAGAGGACCGAGGGGATATTTGAGGCTCCGGCGCTCTCACTCACTGAACGAAACGCAATAGTACAGATACTACTACTCTTACGTCGATCTTCTAGGAGAGGGTAGTACTGTCGATCCGGCCCATTCATGCTGAAACCAGCGTGGATCTACTACCATACAAATCCACAATGGGGGCTGTAGGATATGATTTTAATGTTTACTTACCTATTAAGTTTAATGGGACCACCAGTTTTTCTGACCTTCAACGCTTGCTCCCAGAACTTGACAGCTTCTGGTAGAATTGTATTCTGTAAAATAAAATAAAGAATTAAAAGTAAGTATTTATTAAATACTAGCTGTTGCCCGCAGCTCCGCTCATCGTTAATGTCGCGTATATTTCTGTTTACATTGACAATTGTTTATAGAAACTTTCATCCCTTATTTCAACATTTTCTTTGGGCCATTTTTTCGGAATAAAAGATAGCCTATGTTGTTCCTCGAGGACTAATCTATTTCTATACCAAATTTTATCAAAATCAGTTCGATGATTTAGACGTGAAAGCGTAACATATAAACAGACAGACAGACAGTTACTTTCGCATTTATAATATTAGTTTGGAAGTATGGATTAAAAAACTCTTAAAGGGTGCGATTCACGAATAATTAATTTAATTAATTAAGGATATTTTAATTATAATTTTATTAATCTAAATTAATAAATACTTACATTGATCATATCAAACTTTTCTGGTTGTAACCTGTGAACAAAAACAAGTATTATTTTAGTTAGGTATCTTCTATTATATACATACATAACTTCAAGCCTGTTTCCTATTAATAGGACAAGCAGAGACTATAGAACGCCACTTGCTACGATCCAAACATACCTCCTTTGTCTCTTCAACATTAATTCATAAATACACATCGGTTACGGGTGCTTGTAATGGTGCCTTTTGTCAACACATCTCCTATTTGGTTCGTATATGTCCGTCCAGGATGACCTCAACCAACTTTTAAAATAAGACTTATTTAACATAAATGAATGGTTTAAGTTTGATAACTTTTATTTTATACTAGACGCGCCGCCCTCGCTTCGCTTGGGTATCAAAAGTTTTATTCGGTCTCACAACAAACGCGTACCGCAAATATCATAGCAATAGTGACTATTGCATCATTCAGATTTACAATGGCGCTTAAAATATTGAAATTCTCAAATTTACTGAAAAATATGTGAAACTTAATAAAATATAGTCTATGTTACCCGCTTCATTTATTGATTTCTACAGATAAAAGAGTTTTTGAAATCGGTAACGTACATTTTTAGTTAAATCGTTGCAAATAATCAATCATATAAATCAAATCTTTTCTTTTTACAATATTAGTCTAGATTTTGTTACTACCTATTTATTACATTTTTGTTATTTTTTACATTATTTTGAATAGGCGAGACTCTAATATAGGTTTTACAGCAGTCTTACACAAAAGAGCTCTTTATATTAATTTTATCCCCTACTTTCCTATTCAACACAACACGTATAAAAATAATAACACAAATAACTAACTAGACACAATGTAAGCATTATTGCTTTTGGTACAGGTTCTAGAACGCGGATATACATACTTTTTTTTGTAAATACATACATATACTTATTACTATGCATAGAAACACTCACCCCCAGTTTCTGAAACGCTGATCAACGAAAAAATCTAATGTGAAGTACCAATTGGATTGCTAAAAGCATGAATATTCAGTTTAATTTGATCTTATTAGTAAGTAACTTGATCAAATTAAACTAATTATCCATGCTTTTAGCATGCTTTTTGGTACTTCACATGAGATTTAACAGGTGATTAGTAAATTTTTCATTGATCAATTTCTGAAAGGCTGAACATCGAAAATTACCTAACAGTATGCTAAAAGTATGGATATAGTTTATTTAAATTGGTACTTCACATAAGATTTAACAGATGATTTTTCAGGTAAATTTTTCGTTGATTAGCCTTTCAGAAACTGAGTGTTAGACCAATGCAAGTAGTGATGTTCGTGTACACAAATATTTGCACTGAGCAGGAATCGAACCGCGACCCTTGTACTACCGCTAAAAGTCACCCATTTGGTTTAGTATTTCGTGCATTTATTAGGCCTTGAAAGCTACTTTTTATATTCGTTCGAAGAAAAAAAATTATTAAAAAAATAAAAACCCATCTTAAACAAACTGAAAAGAAAAAAACCCATTTTATTTTTCGTGCCGACGCTCCATTGCAATATTATATACCCTATGTCACTTCTACAATTATACCAGTCTAATGACACCTCGTATGGTCCATCTTTTGTTTTTACGGAAGATGGATATCTCCGATCCCCCAGGGAATCAGATCTGGGGGATCAGACCGAAATAACTCAATTTTTTTTCCTATTTAATCATTGTAATATACCATTAATATCATCAACAAGAATATTATTCTACACTTGACGCTGGCAGAAATAGGTGACACAAATCGTCGGCTCTGTTGCTAAAAAAAGTAGAAGAAGAAGTCACCTCATATATTAAAATCCATTAGACAATTTAGGCTGTAGAGCGTGTCAAATAAAAGAGCGGGCCGTCGGCCAATAAAGAGTTTGAGGTTTTAGTCGAGCGACAAAAGTATAAGTACTGAACCGTTTGGTTTAGATTATTTAGACTGTGAAATTAGCACTTATGTCCCAGTCCTTTAGTCAGGTTATGCTTACATAAAATTTCTTTAAGTTTTATATTTATCTTCGCCAAGTTACATCTATCTTTATACTATTATTAAAGCGGAAGAGTTTGTTTGTTAGCTTGAACGCGCTTATCTCTGGAACTAAGTCTGATATGAAAAATTATTTTGTGCATGATAGCCTAGTTTTTGAGGAAGGTTATAAGATATGAAACATCACGCTACTGGCGATGAGAACAGAGCTATAAGCAAAGACGCGTGTGAAACAGCGCCGCTGGAAGCTAGTACAGTGTCTGTATAAAATCGCTAATCTCCTGAATTACCTAATGAATTTAAATGCGGTTTTCACTCTTATATGGTGAGTTTCTCGAGGTTTAAAATCGTCAATGTAAACAGAGATATTACCGACGTTCATGCGGGCAGAGCTGCGGGCAACAGTAAGTAAAAAAATAAATCTTTATTAAAAACTGAAACAAGTCCAGTAAATATTTAATTAAAATCAATAAAAAGAAAGAGACGCACTTATTTATAAGTATAGCGTTATCTCTGTCTATGTCCCGTTTTTGTTTTGTTTACTCTCATTATTTACAAATAGCTAATTAATGTTATCAGTACTTATCAGGTAACTCAGTGAAATGTATTTAGTTGTTAATTTGCTTTAACTCCCTCTGTGGTTCGGTGGTACTATGTACGGACTGCCACTCTGAGGTTTCGGGTTCGATTTCAGTGCAAATATTTCTATTTACATTGGGCTGGGTGATTCTTTGTATATTAAGTATGTATTTACAAAAAAAAAGTATTTAAGTATGTATAGTAAGCAAGCTCTACTATATATTTTTTTTTTATATTAGCCTACCAAAATGACTCCACTCTGCCTGACGGTAAGCAGTCAGTGGAATCCAGAAGTGGCGGACACCATTCCAAAAGCCATACTACTGGTATGGTGGCCTTCGACTATGGCGGCTTAGTGAGATGCTTTTCACGCCCCGCTTAAAAGACCCAGGATCAAAATTAGATGGGAACACATGCGCTGGCAAAAAGTTCCAGGCTTTAATTGAGCGACAAAAGTATAAAGTGCTGAACCGTTTGGTTCGAGACCCTTTAGATTCCACTGTGAAGAGGGTGGGATTAATTCAATTCAAATATTTTCAAATATGCTTAGTTTGAGCTGTGCTCAAACTAAGCATATTTATGTGCCATCTAGACCCAGCAGGGTCTAGATGGCGTTGTGTGTAGTTATAGTAATATTGTTATTATTATTTTCTACTTGCTGTGCCCTACGGCTTCGCCCGCGCGTAAAATATATTTTATTGTATCCCTCGGGAACCAGAACGATTTTCGGGATAAAAAGTATGTTAACTTTCAAAAAGCGCTTGACATCTAGACCCGACGCATCGGTGCTGCCACCTCGTGGGCGCCATTTTAGAAAACTATTTCTGAAATTTTCTAATGTCCTTAATCACGTGAATTATCCATTTTGTAAATTAAACATTAAAATTTACGAAATGAGCACTGAAAATATTTGTTTTGATAGCGCTGTCAAAATGGAAGGCCTTTTACCAAAGTGGCGCCAACTGGTACCGAAAGATTTTTCTAAACACCCTCATTGAGGTTTAGATTATAAGTGAAGTAGGCGACGCAGACCCACTAGAGCACTCATCCGAAGAGCATCTGCGCGAATAGCATTTAGTCTAGTCCACGTTAAGCATCTATCAATATTTTTGACAGAGAGAGCATAATAATATTAGGCAAGTGTTTTCTTACCTATAGACGGAATGATCATAAAATAGGCTTATCCTAAGTGGCTGATCTAAGCTCCTCTTCTTAACCACGTGTGCTGGCTCCAGGTGGACCCCTCGGATTACCTGGAAGAAGAAAATGTATAAATGAAAATCAAAAAGCCTAAAAATAGCATATATGTATGAAATAATAGAAATAACTTTAAATAACAGTTCCAGTTAAGTCGTAATGGCCCAGTGGTGAACGCACCCAGCTTCGTAAAACACGAGGTCGCGGGTTCAAATCCGGACACGTACCAATGAGTATTTTCAAATTCATATCTACTTTATAAGTTTGCTTTCCAATCCACCTTGAGCAAGTGTGGCGATCAATGTCACCTTCTCTGTATGAGAAGAGGCCTTTCACGAAATGATATTTTAATTTATATTTTTTATTATGGTGATCCCTTAAGGGCGTTCCGTCACATATGACCTTGAGCGTTTCGCTTCCTCACCACCCCGCGCCTCACCCGAAAAAAACATTGCGTGCGAGTCCGCCCTCTAGCGTCAAGTAGCAGTAGCACAACTATAAGACAATGACCTTACTTGTCCGAAACCGCAGAGCTAAAATCTGATAGACGCGAAAATAATGAATTATTTTTTTAGTATCTTTTATCATTTCGTTTAGTAAGTATGTATATTTTTTAGTATATATTATTTATATATTTATTATTTATATAGTAGCGAAAGCAAAGATGAGTGTTTAGAATCATGACGTTTGTTAAATATGTAGTAGAAATAAAAATAACTACTGTGGGTTAAACCAATAAACTCAAAATCCAGCTCTACCGTGGTATAACTAAAATGCCGTTAACTGCCAAAGTCGAGTTTTGAGTAAACACTCAAAAAACGCGGCAAAAATTGAAACCGTTGTCACTTACAAATGACAACAATTATTTGAGATTTAAAGGTACCAAGATATAGATCAAATGAAATACTTTCAATTTATTCTCCTGTCAGTTTGTAAATATAATTAAATTTTATAATAAAACGTTTTTTTGCGTTTTAGTATACCATTGGTGTTACAAAAATCTAATAGATCAGCGGCTAAAATGCCACTACGCTTAGCGTAACGGCATTTTAGTGTCTCTATTTCATAAAAAATATTGTTTGTTAAAAACCTAAAAAACAAAAGAACTTAATTGTAACTAAAATGTCGGTATAGCACATAATGTCAATTTAGCTTATCATTAATACTTGTGGAACTACCTCATGTTAAACGTGGTTAACGTCCGTTCACTGCTTTTAAGTCTGGTAGTCTATAAATGTGTTTAAATAAGAGTACAAAACTTGATTCATTGTTACGCTTAAACGCGGTTAAACTTAAAACCTTATAGTTTAACGGCATTTTAACGCAACAGAATTATAAAGTATTAGATCATTATCGATCAAACTGAAGTTAAAAGTTATTAAAATACACTCATTTTTTAAACTTACAACTAACACAAAACTTCCCTTAAAACAAGATTATAGGTATCGCATCAATTATTATAAATTTAAAACATGGTTTTTATAAAATTTAAATTGACTTACAAACCACTTTATAATAAAAACAAATGTAGATACTAATAATAAAAATCACAAGTAAGTTTAACTTACACTTTAAACTAATAAGCATAAAAAAACAATTGGACCTACTTATGCAAAAAGGAACCAATCCACACATATGCCAAAATTGAGATAATTAAACAAAAAGCATAAAATGCACCTTACAACTATAATATAATAATAATATTCTACCACATTCACACAGAGCCATCTTAGCCCCAAATTAAGCAATTATATTTGCTTGTGTTATGGGTACTAAACAACTGATATACTACTTATATACTTTTTTTTTTGTAAATACATACATATTATAGACTAGCTGTTGCCCGCGACTTCGTTCGCGTGAAAATTCAGATGGGTGCCAGATTTTACGGCAACCGTACATTGTATCAGTAATAAATATCAGTATTATCCATCTCTATGGCGAATCTCATTTAAACCCGCTACCGCTAAAACTGATGAACCACTTTCACACAAACTTCGACTCTTATTTGCTCACTTAATAAGGGTAGTTTCTGAATATTAAAAAAAGAGTATTTTCTAGTAATTTGGTAATCCTACTATAAAAACTATAGAAGTTTCATACAAACTTTGTCACCCCTTTATACACCCATAGAGGATGGATTTTGCAAAATCCCGTCTAAGTGAGCACCTATATCCTAATAGGAACGATCATGCAAAGTCTGAGATTCCTAGCACTTGTTGTTTCTGAGATTTCGTGATGAGTGAGTGAGTGACCTTTTGCTTTTATGTATATAGATAGCTTTTGCCCGCGGCTTCGCTCGCGTGAATATTGATTTTTCCAATAGACATTTTTATATTGTTTAAATACTGTTTTCCATAGTATTTTTAATCTCCCATTCATACAAACCCTCTTTCACCTACCTAAAGATATCCCTCGTAAAAAAAAAATACAATACACAAAGGCAAATATTCACTACAATAACTTTTCCCTTCCCCTCATTCCCTATCGCCCTTTTTCTCCACTCTCCACAGTTTCCGCTTCTCTCCTCACCTCCCTCTTCTCCTCTTCACCTCCTTCAGCATCCCTTGCCTCTCCTCGAGCATCTCTTGCCCTTTCCTCCACTTCTCTCTACCTTGCCTCCTCGCTTTCTCCTCTCTTCTCTAGCACTTCCCCATTTCTTCTCCTTCGTTCCCCTCATTTTCTTCTCCCTTCTTATCACTTCTTATCCCTTTCCCTGCATTCGAGAGCTCCTGCCTTGTCCCTTCCCCCTCCCTTCCTCTCTCCTTACTTCCCCTTCACTTTCCTCTCACTTCCTCCTCATTTACTCCTCACTTTTCCCTCACTCCTCACTTCCTCCTCACTTCCCCCTCACTTTCCCCTCACTTCCACTCACTTCCCCTCACTTCCACTCACTTCCCCTCACTTCTAACTTCCCCTAACTTCCCCCTCACTTCTCCCGCACTTCCACCTCACTTCTCCCTCACTTCCCCTAACTTCCCCGTCACTTTCCTCACTTTCCTCTCACTTTCCTCTCACTTTCCTCTCACATTCCCCTCACTTTCTCTTCACTTCTCCCTTGCTTCTCCCTGGCTTTCCCTTGACTCCTCTTGACTTATCCCTGACTTTTCGTACTTTTGTAGCAATATGCAAATTGAGGCAGCCTGTAAAGCACGTATTTTACTTTTTATTTTTTCTTTGCAACATAGAAAGCTGTAAGTATTTAATTGCCTATAGAGTTAAGTGTATTGCCTGTGTCACTTTGCATGCTACTTGAAACTGTAACTTACAAAAATTGTAATAACCTGGCGATTAAAATGAGTGGCTTGAGTTTCTTGCCAGTTCTTCTCATGGCTCTACTTTGTCAGCGAACTGGTTGTAGGTTAATTTGCTGACATTTTGTAAACTTTGACGTTCATAAGTGTTAATTTAATTAACCTATATGAATTAACATATTTTCATTTTCCTTATTTATTTTCGGTTCAAGTGGATATCACAAATATAACTTCAGTAAATCGTTCTGTATATTGTATAGCTAGCAAAAATTTTACGGAAGTAGATCTTTTAGAATAAGCGGGACGGTTTGGCTGGAGATGTACATAACGACGTAAAGTGTAAGTTTTGTCTGAAAGTCAGTGGTCCGAAGGCATAGTTACCTCCTCGGTCCTCTTTATTTCCTTTTTCTCCCACAGTATCTTTACTCTGTATGGCCACCACTGCACTGAATTTGAAACAGCACCATTCACCAGCAAAACTGAATTCAAATGACGGAGCTGATAAGGATTTTCAGTTACACATGCTTTAAACAAAGCGTCATCATTCCTATGTGTATATCATTATTTCTATAGAAATTGATATTTTTCAATGTACCCTATCAAAATTCAAGGATGTTGCACAAAAATGTATAGTATTGGATAACTAGATATATTTATTTAGTAATTAGTGTTTTTAATTTTAGGTTTTTTATGATATCGTATTGGGTTTTTATCTGTAATGATATTGTAAATACTTTTTCAATAAATAAATAAATGTTGATTATCTTCTAGTAAGTGCCCGTACGTAAGGTACACAATATCATGTACCCTTAGCAAAATAAGTAACACGAACAATTGCCAAAGTAGACGCATTGTACCCACTGTTTGAGTGATTTGGATGTACCGTGAAAATTACCTCGCTAGAGATTCATTATAAGTATAGATTACTTCAATATGTACATACAAATATATGTGTACATACATATATTTGTATGTACGTACATATTGTAGTATTGTAAATGTATAATATAATGCAAAATCGGTAAAGTAGAACTAATGTAATATTATCGCTAAGTAACGGATCCATGCGGACGACGTCACGGGGTAGTTTTACAGTACATACACTTATAATATAATATAATAAAGATACATACATACATACATACATACATAGAGTGCTAAACCATAATTCTTTTGCCTTTACCTAGTTAGGTAAAGACTGTACAAAAAAGAGTAGAATTCTTTATACTGTGCCACCGTGCCGGGTCTATTACTTTCTACATACACCTATTACTCGAAAAATACGGTATTAGTTTTGTTATGTCCAGTAGGCACTCAACAATATATTCTTTAATTTTAGGATTAAAAATTCATATAGTACGATAATAAAGGAACAGAGAGTAGGATTTTTAATTTACCTAATTGTGATAATTTCACAGTCTTCAAATATTTTAGTTTGGTTAGAGACTAAGACGTTTTGTAAAGCCTTTTTTCTTCCTTTCTTGCAATCAAATAAATAAATCAAAATAAGATGCATTGAAAGTAGAAGGGTAGGTATTTACTTTAGCCTAGTATCTTATCAGCTTATCACTGATTTTATCAGCTCATGAAAAAAAATCTAACGAGGTAAATACTTGAATATTTTATCGGTATTACTTACCGATAGAATATTCAAGTACACACCGTATGTATATATAGAATGTATAGGTATTTATGCTCGTGCAAGATAACGTAGATAGTTAGGTAGCTAACAGCAGCGTGTATGGTTGTTTTGTGTAGGTACCTAACTAGGTCGCAAACCGACGCATGTCACGTATAATCATTGTAATTTGAGTTCTATGCTAGTTGTACGACCGACGCCGACGTTCGTGTTCCGACCGAAGCACCTCGTACCTACGCCGGCGTCGCCGTCGTCGCGTCGCGTCGGTCGGAATCGGAAAGCGCCCTTGCCACATGAGTAAATATCCAAGTTAGATATTTTACTCATGTGCCCACCTACCACACACCTAGTTCGAAATGATAGTAGACATAGACAATATTGTAGCAAGCTCATATTCATACCCCTAGGGTATATAACAGCAGGAATTTACTGATTCTTGAGGCCTGGTGTTGCCTTGATCTTATCACGAGCGACAATAGGCTCACCACCTGCTACCTAGTTTACGTGGAACTAAACATAATTAAAGGATATCCTAGGTAAGTATCTCAAAGAAGGTATTTTACTAAAAATATGAAGCTAGGTATATACCTACTTACAGGATATTCTATTATTGAATCCTTTGCACTAGTATTTGTTTCAGTCGTGAAATTTTAGTCATTTTGATGAAAAATAATAATAAATGTAGGTAAATACCTACGTATTTAATACACTAAAAAAATCTAAATAACTAATCTAATTTATTTGCAACACTAAATCTATCCACACAATATTTTTTTTGATATTATTTATTTGCAATTATTGAATTACGTAAATAATTTTTAAAAAAACCGCATACGTCCGTCCGTCAGAAGGGCTTGCGCCGCTCTGCCGTTCTGCCTCCCGTCGCCCGCGCAGAGCCCCTGCGACGCTGATTCAGCCAAATTATCAATAACTATTGAAACATTATCCTAATAAATGAAATAAACCTACAGAGTTGACATTTGGTTTATTCCGGTTGATTCAATATAACTTTTATATTTATAACTATAGTAATTACAAAGTAATATTTCGAAATAAGTGAAATCACGTTGTTTTAATATCGTTGGTATAAGTTATATAATCAATTATTGTAAATAATTCTTCTACTATTCTAAAGTTCATGAATCAAAGTATATTGTTGGCAAAAAAAAAAAGAATAAATAGCATTAGAATCTACTCAATTATCGAGATGAAAGTAGCGGATTTCGTCGAAATTTCGTCGGAACCACCTTAAAAAGTTTTTTGTTTTGTTTCTAGCCCTCGGCAGTCTAAAAGTATCATTTTATTTTTTATACTCACGCCACTAAAAGGAAGTATGAACAATACCTTGTATCATTGCTTACAAGTATTGCTATTATAATTCTAGCTGGAGGTATTAACAACCATAACAACCTGACAGCTATTAGTTACATATCCGGGTAAATCTCAAAACAGGATGTCGCAAAGACTAAGTAGTTGTTTTCCCAGCCAGCTTCTAAACCACTCAATCGATTTTGATACGGTTTTCACCATCGTTAGCATTTCTTACGTTTTTTTTTTATATATATATTAGCCTACCAAAGTGACTCCACCCCGCCTGATGGTAAGCATTCAGAAGTGGTGGCCACTATACCAAAAGCTATCGTCTTAAACTGCTGGTATGGTGGCCTCCACTATGGCGGCTGGGAATGTGGTTAGGGGAAGAGAATGAGGGAGGTGAGGAAAGAGGAAAGGGGGAAATCGGGCCTCTGGCACTCTTACTCACCGAACGATAAGAGTAGTAAGTATACTACTACTCTTAAGTCGATCTTCTATGAGAGGGTAGTACTTCCCCGGTCGATCCGGCCCATTCATGCTGAAACCAGCGTGGATCTACTACCGTTATATACAACTTTGGTGGCAAACAAGCATATGGTCCACCTGATGGTAAGTGGTAACCGTAACCTATGGAGATGGCTGTGTTTTCTAAGCATTGTAGAGATAATTCTTAGACACAACCAAGCCGTTGTCGACCATGTAAGGAGAATGATGATCGAGAGGGTAATAAATACATTAAAGAAGAGAAAATTAATAATTTTAAAGATTTGAAACTATGTAAAAACCTAAATATGTCACACAACATTTTAGACGTAGTCCACGGAGAGCACCTGTCATGTGTGTTGATAGATGTTCAACGTGGACTAGACTTTATAGGCGCAGTTGCTTATTGGACTGGTGCTCTGGCTGCACTATATCGCATTTTAGAACTCTGAAATTACCAGTCGGGTTTTTGAAGAAGATTATAGGCTATGAAACATCACGCTACTGACGACGGGAGCAGAGCAGTAACCAAAGTCGCGGGTGAAACCGCGCTGCGGGATTCTAGTTATTTATGTAAGTATTCTCGTGTAAAACCGGGACTAATCGCTAGTTATTTTTAAAACTATTTGAGTGTTAACTAGGTATAAAACTATTTTAGAAATCTAAACTAATAAAATTTTACTACTATCGCTTATTTTTATAACTATGTACCTATTACATGGTTGTATATATTTTTACACAATTTTTAGTAAGTGTCTGATTTTTATACTATTTGTACATTTTTGTTACTTTTGTAAGAATTACAATAAAGATGTTTCAAATCGTCCTAGCAGTTTTTGAGATAAGTGCGTTCAAACAAGTTCTTTTCAAGATGTACTACTATAACTACTACTACTACATATTAGACCCTTTTTTATAGACACTAAGTCCTGGGTTTTAAAAGGGCAAGTACCAATACGGGTTTTTAAATAATTAATATACAAAACATCGCGAGGAAAACTGGTATTTTTGTATTCGTGGCAATAAATGCTCAGGAATTTTTTTTTAGCCCCAGGGACAGATAAAAGTACCAAGTACAAGTAGTAAAATAAAGTAATTACAACAAACAAAATTTAATATAAAAAAATGACAACTTTTTTTCAGCATTAGCTAATTCAAATGAGATAAAGAAAACAAATGAAACAAATAAAATAATAATAATAGAAAATAAAAATTCAATAAATCTTGTACGAAATAATATAATTCCAATAATACAAAAGAGGTTAGACAATAACAAAATAAAAAAAAGTATGGATGATTTCTCTATGGTCAAGAAAAAGACATTTTTTTTAATACCAGATATCAAATCGAAAGAAGGTAAAATAAACAGTGTTGCCACTACAGTAAAAAAATTTAACATTACTGGCAATAATAATTCACAAAATTTTAGCAGCGGTGTCGGACGCGTGTGTGAAAAATTAAAAGAATTTAATGAGAGTTTTAATAATTTTTATAAGAAACCAAGTATGTTTAGGGAGAGTCCTGATTATTACAGTGAAATAGAAAGCATTTATGATAAATACAAACAACAGGCTAACAATTTTAATAATATTGAAAATCATTTAACTGAAGATCAAGAGATTGAGTTGTTACAGGTAATTTCTTTGTGTTCATTATCCTCGTATCAGCCGCGACGTTCACTCCTGGACATAGGCGTCCCGCAATTTGCGCAAACTTGGCCGGACAAGCAAATAACAGCAGCTTCTGATAGGACTAGACACTGCTATCGCCAATATTTATTTTATAAGTACTTTATTATACACAAGATTCACAAGATATACTTACAAGTAAGAAAATTTAATACTATTATAGGTACAGTAAGTACAATGGGTGGCCGTATCGCTAATAGATAGCGATTTCTACCAGGCAACCTTTAATACTGTCATAAGTGGCGATTATAACAAAAACCATTGGAGAAATGGTTATTTTATACAACTTTGATAGCAAACAAGCCTATATACCTGATGGTAAGTGGTAGCCGTAACCTATAGAGATGGCTGTTTTCTAAGCATTGCAGAAGTAATAATGCTTAGAAAACACAACCAAGTCGCTGCCGACCATGTAGGGAAAAGGGAATGAGAAAGGTAAGAAAAAGTAGTAATTAGGGTATCGAAATCAAAAATAAAATTATGATACATATATAACTTATGAGTGTTCACACAAAAGAGTAGCAACTTAGTGCCATATTTTCGTGGTATTAATTTTTATCTTTTAATTGAAGCTATATTTTAAAAATATTTTTAGAACACTTTTTAAAATTACATGAAAGCTGTGTAAAAAGTAAGTAACCATAATGCTAACAGTTCTATTTATATTGAAATATTACATTGGAAACTGCCATTGCGTTATTTTCATAGTAAAATAACTGTAAGCATTATAGTTACTTACTTTTTATACAGCTTTTACGTAATTCAAAGAGTGTTCTGAGAACATTTTTAAAATATTATAGCTCCGTTATAAGATAAAATTGAAAACCAAGAAAATATGACACTAAATTGCGACGTTGCTACTCTTTTGTGTGAACGCTCTTAACGCATGTTTCCCTTAAATGGTAAGAGACTATAGAACGCCATTTGATGCAATCCAAACACACCTCCTTTGTCTCTTCAACATTCATTAATCTTTTCAAACACACACGTCGGTTACGGATGCTTGTAATTGTGCCCTTTGTCAACATTATCTTAAATAGGAGACCCGCGTATGTCCGTCTAGGGCGACCCCTACTAACTTGCCCAGTCAATTCCACCCCATAAAACTCTTTCGTAAATTATAATATTTATTATTTTAGGTACTACGCAAACAAAAGAAAATATTAAAAAACTTAACAATAACATTTAGGGACGCAAAAGTCAAAAAGCAAATCAATAGAGAATTTGACGAATTACTAAAAGAGGTAGAAAAAAAGCAAGAAGCTGCTAAAAGCATGAAAAACTATACTAAATTTACTTTCGAAATTCCTACTACCATTACGACTACTACTACCACTACAAAACCTACTACTGCCAGACCATCGACAATATTGACTCTACTAAATGAAGTAGATGTGAGGGCCGCGTTGAGAAACGATCCATACGTCAAAAGAATATTAAAAATAATGAAAAAAAAGAGGCAAAATCATGTTTAAAATTCTTTACTTACTATATATAATTAAATCTATATCTATACTAATTTAAGTACAAAAGCGGCAGAGTTTGTTTGTTTGTGTAAACGCGCTAATCTCTGAAACAACGAGTTGGATTTAAATAATTCCTTGTCTGATAGCCCTGTTCTTGAGGAAGGTTAAAGGCTATGTAACATCACGCTACTGGCGACAGGAGCCGAACAGTAACCAAGGATGTAACTTAACGCTGCTTTGGCTTTTGCTTAACTTTGGAAGTAAAAAACTGTAGGTACTACCCTCTCATAGAATATACACGTAAAATATTAGTTTCTATTGTGTTTCGCTCGGTGAGTGAGAGCGCTGGAAACCCATTTACACCCCGGTCCTCTTCATTTTTCCTTATAACCTCATCCTCACTATATCGGGAACCTGCTCAGTTGTGTTTTAAAGAATTATTTTTGCAATGTTTTTAAAAACATTGCCATGCCCAATTAGGGGCGTTTAGGAAAATTTTCGCCACTAGTTGGCGCCACTTTGGTAAACGTCTTTCATTTTGACAGGACTATCAAAACAAATATTTTTCAGTGTTTATTTCGGCAATTTTAATGTTTAATTTACAAAATGGATAATGTGAATTATACATTTTGTAAATGTATAGTACATGTACAATAGTGATGTATAGCACAAAAGAAAATGGCTAAGAGGGGTTTCTAAAATGACGCCCACGAGGTGGCAGCACCCCTGATTGGCCCAATGTGATAGTTAAAGTGGCGCCAACTGGTGGCGAAAACTTATTGTCTATACGTTACGGTTACCGCTTATATTCAATCCTTAGAGCATTAAACCAACCGGAGAGGCCACTGACAGGCGTACCCCTCTGCCAAAGGTACCAGCCCACCGGTCATACCCGTTATATAAAACTAGTTGACGCGCGTTCCGCATCATAAGTCACCTATCAGTGCATGCGTAATAGCGTCTCAATAGAAATGCCGAATTGCAGTGTATTTTGGTGTAAAAAGCGTTCAGCGACATCAAGTCTACAAAAGGATAATATTACATTCCACCTGTAAGTATTATTTTGTTCTAATATTATTAAATAAGGCATTAAATTAGCAATTTAACCAAATAAAATGCTAATCAACAAGTGTTGCCAGGCTTATCATCAATACTCCAATCTGGGGTAATATTTTAAGTTGAATTAACATAAAAACTAACCTTTCCTTTTTTATATCTCGCCTTGTTGACATATCAAATAAGTTTCATTTTGGATGTACATTATTGTGTCACCGTTCCCATATATATTTATTTTTAATTAAAACCAATGTTTTTTTTACCAAGTAATGCACAAAATAATATTAAATGAACAAGTAAAATGAGATTATAAATCCAAATATACAAGATTAGTGCACTTTATTCCGAAAGATAATTGCTCATTTCTTACAAAAATAAGCGTATTTATTTTTAAGAAACTGGTCACACTTTAACATAATTAGAGATGAGACAGTTTAATCACAAATATCGATATTGGTTTTCCAGTATTAAATTATTTTTTTTTGTTTGTTTTAGATTTTCAAAAGAAGCAGCGCCTCGAGTCGCTTAGGTCCAATATTGTAGGAACCATATAAGTGGGTTCCTAAGCGTACAAGTATCTGACTAACAGCTTAAAAGACAAAGCCTTCTGTGCTGCCAGCACTGCTACCTCCTCCCTACCCCCCAATCGGCGGAGAGCTCAGTTCTTAGCAAGTAAACTCGCTGTGCGCTACCTCCTCTTATTGCATTACCTAGGATTAGTTAAACTAGATTTATAAGGTTAATTTAAATTGCACAGTTTTTCAGTATTTTATTATACCTACTTAAATAAAGACTTTCTGAAATATGTTCTGTTGTTTTTTTACAACAACAGATAAAATATCTCTCTAATAAAACTCTACTCATACATTCTCATGTCAGTGTCTTGTTATTATGTAATCAGAACAAAATCCTCCAATTACAAGCTCTGCTTAGTTGGAACGAAATTTAATAGCAACAGACAATTAATTCAAAGTATTATTTGGTTTGAATATACATACATACTTAGGAATAATACAGGTAAAATTGACACGTAATAATTAATTACAATCTTTAATCCACACTAGAACAAATTTCAACAGGTGGTGGTTATTGAACATACATCCTTGTGCGCAGTAGTAAAATAAAAAAAAAGAGTGGGTACCCATGTACGCACGTAAGAAGTTATACTTCTTTGGCATAACAATCCAAAAATACCAAATAATAATACAACGCATACATACATAAATATTTGAATTGATATAAACGCTAATATATTTTTTATTTATTCACACAGATTATTTGTACTGATACGACACACAAAGATCCGCAACTAACTTCAGTATGTAAAAGGTTCGCAACTAACTTCAGGGTGTTGCTTTTTTCTGTCGGTGTGCGCGCGCATCGTAAAAATTCACTTTCATCATTTTTCCCAATCGCGCAAAAAAAAGTATAACTTCAGAAAAAACGGCTAAATGCCAGTAGGACTCGCGCGCCGAGGGTTCCGTACTATCAGGGATCGGAAGTATTGAATAAACATTAGTAAACATAGTAGGAGAGCCCGACCGCATAACCAGATTTGTTTGTCAAACAATGTTTAACAAATAAATTTAGCCCGACCGTATGACGGGCTTTTTTGATAATAATTACAAAAAAGTGTGCTAGTTAGAAACACTGTTTTATTCTTCCTGTAATATTGACATAAACATGAATTAACAGAATTACTTCTAGTTAATTCATGTTTATGAACTATTTACTTTACTTTCATCTATTTCAAAGTGCTTAAATAAAAAAAAACCTTAAAATTATAATAGATTATTATTACCTAAAACTGTTCTATATAATATAAGATAATGCTCATTTTAATAAGCAAACATAATAATCATGAAAATAATTAAATCTTTCGCGTACTTATATGAAATCCTAAACATCGATACTAAATATCGACAGAGTCAAGCTCTAACTGTTTTATGCTAAGGAAGCGTAAACTGATAGATGTCCCTGTGTGTGAATGTGATTGTGTGTGTTTAGTTTAAGCTAGTGTGTAATAATTTTATTGTGTGCGTGTATAACGACGCGATTTAAAAATGCATTAGTAGTTAACATTGTAATTAGTGTGCGTTGCTCGCGTTACCCCGTCCCCCGCCGAAAGTGGCAGACTTTTGCGCAAGGGAAATAGAGCGCGTGTCCACTCCTGTTGGTTTAATGCTCTAAGAATCAATCAGATGGGCCGTACGTTTGTTTGCCACCAAAATTGTATGAGAATGTATAAAAAAGTGCTTTCTGAAGAGGATTTAGTATGTAGGTAGTGGGAGGGAAGCCTTTAGAGTTCAAAGGGTACGATTGTTCACCATCGCCGTAAGCTTGCTTGTCAGTCTTGTCACACATAAAAATTATAACAATAAACTAGCGCCATCTAGTAACAACATTTCGTAAACAATAAATTCGCAACACTACCAATAGATGGCGTAACATGTTCTATTCAGCCATATTTTTTTTTTATTTTCTTAAATGAAACACCAGACAATGTGTTAATAAAATTATAGATACACAATAAAATTGTACAGCAATAACTAAAGGTCTTTCAATTAATAAAATTTGATATGCGTGTCGTGTCATCATAATTGTTTACGGTAATACAATTTTATTCTTCTTCGATTCGGGACACATTCTTAAACTTGGTCAGTTAATTTTTTTATAGCATTTAGGTAACCAATTAGACAACCTGAAGTTAAGTGGTTACCGTAACCAACTTTATAGTATTGTAACAGAGAATGTGAAACTGAAATTAATAAGTTATCGTATCGTAAACAGGGCTGTTTCAGAAAATAAATGTTGCCTGCGCCTTCGCCCGCGTAGATAATATATTCCTACTAATATTACAAACTAGCTGTGTCCCACGGCTTCGCCCGCGCGTAAAATATTATTTGTATGCCTCGGGGACCAGACCGATTTTTGGGATGAAAAGTAGCCTATCTGTCTCCGGCACGGTTACTTTTTATTTCGTAAATCGGTATGGTTCCCAAAGGATACAAACATATTTTACGCGCGGGCGAGGCCGTGGAGATCAGCTAGTGTATAATAATTATAGCTTACAGTTATAGCACCCAGGGATAATGTAACATTCTGAATTGAATTGAGATGAATTTCCTTACATAAACACTAACAAGCTTTACCTTTTTACTGACTCCACTCTGCCTAATGGTAAGCAGTAAGTGAAATCCAGAAGCGGTGAACACCATTCCAAAAGCCAAACTGCTGGTAAGGTGGCCTCCACTATAGCGACATAGTAAGATGCTTTTTCACGCCCCGCTCAAAAGACTCACCCTCAGTTTCTGAAAGGCTGATCAACGAAAAATTAACTAATCAGCTGTTAAATCCCATGTAAAGTACCTGAAAGCATGCAAAAAGCATGGATAATTAGTTTTATTTGATCTAATTAGTTACTAAATAGATCAAATTAAACTAATTATTCATGCTTTTAGCAACCCAACTGGCACTTCTTATGAGATTTAACAGGTGATTAGTTAATTTTTCGTTGATCAGCCTTTCAGGAACCGGGGGTCAGGATCAAAATTAGATGGGAACAATAAAAAATATGCCTATAGACCACAGAGTATTTACCTCGGTACATTTTCAATGCCCTGAAAGATATGCTGACCTTTCCACTATTGTTAGTAGGGCAATAATGGCGAGAACAGTGTCTGACCTTCGACCTTTCAATTGCAACTAATCTGTTTGTTGAACTTTGTACTGTTTATTGAAACGTATAGTATTCATTCATTCGTAAAACATTTTATAGAATTACTAGCTTTCTGTAGCTCGGTTTCACCCGCGTTTTTGCTTACTACTCCGCTCCCGAAGTCGGTAACGTGATGTTACATAGCCTTTATCCTTCCTCGAGAACTGGGCTATCAAACGCAAAAAAATTCAAACCCGACCGGTAGTTGCAGAGATTAGCGCGTTCAAATAAACAAAAAAACTCTTCCGCTTACACACCTTCAACTTAAACGATTCTTATATAATCGATTATTACATAAATAACATCATATATCCACAGATTAATTATTTAACACAACACATACTTGACATTTTCGAGGAGGCAAAGGTCAGGCTCATTATGCCTCTGTATAACTTTCTCTATTTTGATAATCTACAGTTTTTTTACAACTAGCGACACGCCCTGGTTTCGCACGTTGTACTCTATTTTGTTTTACGACAATATCGATACTATTATTTAGTTTGTTTATTTGAACGCGCTAATCTCTGGCAATACCAGTTGGACTTGAATAGTTTTTTTTGAGTATGATAGCTCAGTTCTTGAGGAAGGTTATAGGCTACATCACGCTACTGGCGACGGGAGCAGAGCAGTATGTAAAGACGCGGGTGAACACGCGCCGCGGGCAGCTAATAATAATAAGGATAGTGGTTACAGTGAATGGACTTATTGCTAAGAGCCTCGACCAACATCTAAAAGGTTCGAGTAAGTTGGTTGGGTCAAGCGACAGACAGTCCACATTGTGAGGAGGTTCCTATCTCTGGAGCCCTAACCACCCGATATCGGTAGGTCTATAATTTTATATTTTTAAACAAGCTGCCCGCAGCGCAGTTTCACCCGCGTCTTTGGTTACTGCTCTGCTCCCGTCACCAGTAGCGTGATTTTTCATAACCTATAACCTTCTTTAAGAACTGGGTTATCATACGCAAAAAGAATTATTTAAATCTGACTGGTGGTGCCAGAGATTAGCGAGTTTAAAAAAACAAACTTTTTCGCTTCATATATCAGTATAGATAGATCTATGTGTTTTTTAAATCTATTTAAATTAATAAATTTAAATTTTTGTGAAATATTTTAAATAAAGAAAATAATAATAATACTAAAACTACACAACGGTACCACCAAATCATAGTCGGATAATACCTGACCCTCAAAATACTCAAGAAACTGGTCGTTAACGTAATATTAGATAAACACCGATTTATATGTACATAGAAACTATTATATAACACATCTCACATATAAATTCATATAATATTTAAATTTTATACAAAGAATTTAGATAATAATAGTAATATATTAAAAATACTTTCGTTTTTATTACGTGTAGTATTGATGCATCTGCTTACCCCGTTACTGATGGTAATCTATCTACACTATTATATACAGCGGGAGAATTAGTTTGTTTGTTTGTTTGAACGCGCTAATCCTTGGATTCTGATCCCAGTCGGATTTGAATAATTAAAACAAGCTAGTTTTATATTACTAGCTTTCCGCGGCGCAGTTTCACCCGCGTCTATGCTTACTGCTTTGCCCCCGTCGCCAGTAGCGTGATGTTACATAGCCCATACTTCCTTGAGAACTGGACTATCACACACTAAAATATAGTATAGGTAGTTCCAGAGATTAGCGCGTTCAAACAAACAAACTCTTCCGCTTTATATGTATAATAGTATATATAGGTACCTATAACTTTACATGCTACTAAAAATATGAAATTTTCTATTAATGTAGCGTTTAAAAGAATGGGCTAAGTTAATGTAGATTTCAAACCTACAATCTTTAAAAGAAATAGCTAACCACGAGGTCATTAAAGCATAATTATATAACATATACACGTAACTTTACACTTTCGACGTCAGTTAATAATAGTTTCCATATTGCTGAGTTTTTGTAAGAGCGCCGGAGGTATCATTACCCTTAGCAGGGCTAAATGGTCGCTTTTTTTGAAGTAAGTGAGCGACACGTAAGGAAATAAATAACTGAAAAAGACCAACATGAAAGCATGCTACTATAACCATTTGCTTCTTAGTAGCATGTGTCGAAACATTGCTAATAATGAGCATGCTCATTACGAGTTTACTCTAAAATCGACAGTTGGCCGATTCCTAGGCATGCTACTTGCAGCGCGGGTTTTTTTTATGTTAGCCAACCAAAGTGCCTTCATCCCGCCTCATGGTAAGGAGTCAGTGGAATCCAAAAGTGGTGGCAACTATACCAAAACCTATCGTCTTAAACTGCTGGTATGGTGGCCTTCACTTCTGGATTCCAGGAAGGAAAGGGGGGAAATTGGGCCTCCGGCGCTCTCACTCACCGAACGACACGCAGTAGTACGGATACTACTACTCTTATGTCGATCTTCTATGAGAGGGTAGTACTCTCCCGGACGATTCGGCCCATTCATACTGAAACCAGCGTGGCTCTACTACCTATAGAAGTGTAAAGTTGGGTAGAAGTGTTTGTGCTTTTAGCGCATCTAAACAGGTTTGCTTATTGAGCATGCTAGTTGTAGTAAGTAGTAGTTTTACTTTTTCTTTCTTGACAAAAGTTGTCGGACACATTGTATTGCAACTAAAATGATTTTATCTGGCGAGGGCTACTTGGTTTTTAATTTTTCACTACCTCTACTGGAACACTGGTAAAGAACTAGAATGTCGATTTCGAAGCTTCTAGCCCGCGTTAAAAACAGCATGTGTATTCCATTGTTTGCTTTTTTTACCGGAATGACTAAATATGCAGGGGAACAGATTGGAAGTAAAGAATAATAATAATCTCGGGGTAATTTTTTAAAAGTATGCTTAAAAAAAAGCATAAGCAATAGCAAAAATGTGTCAGTTAGAAGAGCACGCTCGTTTTAAGCATGCTAATCAGCATGATATTTTATTTGCATGTGTAACTGTTCCATTAATTACACCGCTCTGCAAGAAAGCTGTCACATATTTTTTTAACTTTTCAAATTCTTATCACTACATAGTATAGACAAAGTCGCTTCTCGCTGTCTGTCCTTATGTATGCTTAAATCTTTAAAACTACGCAACGGATTTTGTTGGGGTTTTTTTTAACAGATAAAGTTATTCAAGAGGAAGGTTTATGTATAATACGTGCAAAATACAGTAGAGAAACACTGGTAATTTTAGAAGTTTCTAATGTAATGCAGGGAAATAGCGGTTGCGGCGGTATATACCGGATGGGAGCCGCCGCCCTCTAAAGAAAACATTTTGTTGTTTAAAAAGACAGTCTGTAGTATGTTTAGTATCAGCATAATACCTGTGCGAGCCGGGGCGGGTCGCTAGTGCTTTATAAATTTACCTTTGACATTACTGACATAAATTGTATGAGAAAAGCCGGCAGTTTAAGTTATGTAACTAGGAAAGTATATTACCTCGTAGACTGTAATTTGCTTTTTTGTACGTACGCGTAATATAACGATTCTGGGAAATCGTGGCCTATGGTTCCGTGTTGTACCTATACATACAAACATAACTTCACGCCTGTGTTCTATTAGTGGGGTAAGCAGAGACTATAGAACGCCATTTGCTACGATCCTTCTTTGTCTCTTCAACATTCATTAATCTTTTCATACACACACGTCGGATACCGGTGCTTATGTATGTAATCATATATTATCTTTAATATTCTATTTTGTTATTGCCAAAGTGGCTTAGTGGTGCTGTGGACGGACTTCCACGCACAGGTCTCGTATTCAATACAGTTTGTTAAAGTATAATAAAAAATTGCCTGTCGGGTCCGGTGAACTCGGGTGCCATAAAGCCTGCGTCCTGATTCAACAGCAAGAAACGCGAGTGTTATGTATATTACTAGCGACCCGCCCCGGCTTCGCACAGGTATTATGCTGATACTAAATATACTACAGAATGTCTTTTTAAACCACGTTCACAGCTTTTTCGTCATCAGACAATACAAACATGGTCATTTCTTTAGAGGCCGGCAGTCCCCAACCGGTACTGGCGCAACCGCTATGTCCCTGCATTACATTAGAAGTTTTTAAAATTAGCAGTGTTTCTCTACTATATTTTGCACGTATTATACATATAAACCTTCTACTTCAATCACTCTAAATATTAAATAAAACCGAATCAAAATCCGTTGCGTAGTTTTAAAGATCTAAGCATACATAGGGACAGACAGCGGGAAGCGACTTTGTTTTACACTATGTAGTGATGTATCTACCTACCATTTCAGGCTCAAAAACCGTGATATTATAAAAGTAAAAGCAAAAACAAAATACAATAATTATTCATAGCACGTTATAGAGTGAAAGGATTATCGTGGTTGATGGAATAAATAAATAGGACTCTACGAATTGTATATGTAATCCACTCGTTGTACGATGATCGTGATAGGACATGGTAAGCATGACTAATGTATGAAAAAAATGTTCAAGCGCGAGTAAGAGTTAAATCCTCTTTTCTTTTATTTTTGAAGTTATACTTCTTTTGGCGCGATTGGGAAAAATGATGAGAGTGAATTTTTACGATGCGCGCGCACACCGACAGAAAAAAGCAACACCCTGAAGTTAGTTGCGAACCTTTGTGTGTCGTATCAGTACAAATAATCAGTGTGAATAAAAAAAAATATATTGGCGTTTATATCAATTCAATTATACATATTTATGACGGTGATAGATATTTTTTATTGATCATTTATAAGTAAAAATATTTATTTTGAATATTAGTGGTAAAAGTGGTTTTAATATACTGTTTTAAGTGCATTTATAGATATGAGGTTAACTATTATGTATGTATGCGTTGTGTTATTATTTGGTATTTTTGGATTGTTACGCCAAAGAAGTATAACTTCTTACGTGCTTACATGAGTATACACATTCTTTTTATTTTTAATCATGGTAAGTAGATTAGTTGGTTGATTTGTAACAATTACTTTGTATCGTTCTTTAGTTGCGTTGAGTGTTAACATTGTAACTCATACAAATAACTGTAATTATCTGGCGATTGAAAAGAGTGGCGTCAGTTTCTTGCCAGTTCTTCTCACAGCTCTACCTCGTCGGCGAACTGGCTGTAGGTTAATTAACTGACTTCATGTAATATTTACGTTCATAAGTATCATACTTTATGATCAAAATGAAATAAATGCTTTGTTTGAGTTTGAGTGTTCCTAACGAGAGTTTTTTGTACCAACTTTGGTGGCATATCTACAGTGGTAAACGTAACCTTCCATGTCTACGAAACCGTTCCCGACGGTGTAAGAAATAGGGAAAGAAAAGGACGAGGACCAAGGAGGTTATTGGACCTTTATTTACGACTGCCTCTGTGGTTCGGTGGTACTGTGTACGGACTGATACGCAGAGGTTGCGGGTTCGATTTCCGCTCAGTGAAAATATTTCTGTGCATGAACATTGTCTATTTGCATTGGTCTGGGTGTTTGTATATATACTATTACCTATATTAAGCGAAAGAGTTTCTTTGTTTGTTTGAACGCTCTAATCTTCGGAACTACCAGTCAGGATTTGAAGTTTTTTTTGCGTATGAAAGGCGATAGCACAGTTCTCGAGGAAAGGTTATAGGCTATGTAACATCACGCTACTGGCGATGGGAGCAGACGGTAGTAGAGCAGTAAGCAAAAACGCGGGTGAAACCGCGCAGTCCTTATCAAAAGCTATAATATATGCTTACTTTGGGTCTAGATGACGTTGTGTGGCTGTTGTGATATTATTATTAGTGGTAAACCTCAGGATTTGTTCAGGTCGCCAATAACTTAATAAAGATCTTAAAATCCGACTTGACCTAACGATTGTTATCAATATGTGTAACTGCTGGCATGGTAACACCACAATGGCGTTGATAAAGTTGATAAATCTCAAAGACCTTTAAGATCATAGCTGAACCAATCGTAACTATTATTTACGGTTTAGTTCCAATAGAAACTCAATGTCAATGCCGTTACGGTTCCGATTTTTACGCGTTTACGGTTCTGGTAAACGAACTTATAGCTAATAATTTTCACTTGTAAAAATCGTTTTATTACTACGTAAGTACCTACTAAGTATTAATGACTCGAGGTGGATCGAGGACCTGGTAAGGGTGGCGGGCAACCGATGGATGAGGGCGGCGAACGACCGGCCACGGTGGCGAAAATTGGGGAAGGCCTATGTCCAGCAGTGAACGTCTTTCGACTAAGCGAAAGAGTTTGTTTGTTTGCTTAAATGCGCTAATCTCCGGAATTTAATAGCTCAGTTCTTGAAGAAGGTTAAAACTATGCACGTTACAAGTGACGGGAGTGGAATAGTAATCAAAGATGTAACTTAGCGCGGATGAAACGCGGAAAGTTAGTTTTGTTATATATATAAGTAATGTGTTTAAAGAATAGTAATAAGGCTCGGCCATTCAGGTGCTGAGTGGTAACAAACACTCACACACACACACACACACAAACATTTTTATAATATTAATAGGATTGAGGGACATATAAAAGACGCAGACGTAATTTCTCATATTAAACATTAAACTCGCTGTTCTTAGATTCAATTCAACAGTGGCGCTTATCGGCTTCAGCAACAGTGAGTGTGGCTGGACCATCGATGGATGACCGCATTGTGGTATTTGATCTCAGAGACTCCGTGCTACGGAGGACACGTTAAAAGTCGGTCCTGGCTGTTATAATTGTCGTTACGTCAAATCGGATGCCTCCATAATATTATGAGCGACCTAAACAAATCCTGATTGATTGATCACCAACCACTCGATAAGAAGACCATAAATAAAGAAATCTTTATCTTTATATTTAAAAAGCAAATAAGAATACAAATCTACCATGAGTATAATTTAATTACACTAGCAACACAAACAAAATGGCGGGCCATTTAAAATAATGGCCGCGTCCTTAGTAATAGTCGTTTAATTATTTTAAAAGACATTGACCTGTTGTAGTAATTATTGTTGTTCTCCGAATAGTTTATTACCATAATATAACATTACGATTTTCCTTGAAGGATAGGCACAATAGCAACTTTATTACGCACAACAAATATGTTGGGTCTTATGTAACAAGCGAATCAGATGACATTTTCCAGACACGCACTAAGCAAATAGAGATTTTTTTAACAGAAAAACATCACACTTTACCCGACCGGGGAATTTAACCCGAGACCTCCAAGTGGCTACCCGTAAACAGTATTATCGAGACACTCTTATACTTCCATACTAATATTATAAATACAAAAGTAACTCTGTCTGTATGTCAGTCTGTTACACTTTGACGCCTAAACCATTAAACCGATTTTGACGCAATTTGATATAGAGATAGATTAGACCTCGGAGAACAACATAGGCTATCTTTTATCGCGAAAAAATGGCCTAAAAGGGTTGAAATAGGGGATGAAAGTTTGTATGAAAAATCGTCAATGTATAAACAAGGATATAACCGACATTCACGCGGTCGTAGCTGCGAGCAACAGCTAGTAAGAATATAAACTGTTAGTTTTTAATTCGTAACAATGTGCAAAGCCAGACATTACGTTATATAACAGCGAAAGCTTTTATTGTAGCACGAAGTCTCGAAATAATTGACCTGCTGCTAAAATTTTGCAGATACATAGTTCATAGATAGGAGATATCAGCAAGAATGGATTTTGGAAATAGGGCTAGTAATTGTGCCCTTTCTCCCTAGACCGACGACAAACGAAACAATTACATGCACCCGTAACCGATGTGTATTTGAAAAGATTAATTAATGTTGTAGAGGCAAATAGAGATATGTTTGGATCGCAGCAAATGGCGCTCTATAGTTACTTTGGCGACAAGCGTGAAGTTATGTATGTATGTAAGTAAAGCAAGCTTCATACACCGAAATGCATCCAATAGTACCGTGTGTATCGCTGTCGCAAATTTAGATGTATAGTCTGCATAGACATTCACTTCTTTTTGCAAAAATAAAAATGGTTTGTCATCTGTTATTTGCAGAGTACGAACTTAGAGAATAGAAAAATGTTGATACATTACTTTGAAAACATAAAATGTTGTGTCAGGTTTAATTTGTTAAATGCAAGTGTATGTTTTCCAAAACACACTTATACGTTCTATGAAAAATTAACTATTTATTGAATTAATTATCCCATACGAAGAAAAGAATTTTGTGCCAATTAGCGACTTTGAACCTTTATTCATCTTCTACAGAATCGAACTTAAACTCTTACACAACAGTTACTACACTTCCAATATGTCACCAAATGCGCACTTTATAAAACAAGTATACATTTATAAAACAGGAAGTATTATAACATGTGTAAGGTTAACATGAATCCCGCAAAGTTAATGACCTTACAAATATCTCTTTTATGGTTGTAAAGTACTGTCGGTGACAAAATACTTCGTCTCAATAGTATGTCGCAGTCGCTGTTTTTGCCCGACTGCCTAAATCAAGGAGGGTATTGATTTTCGAGCATTTGTATGTATGTATGTCTATTTTTTGACACGATCTACAATATAAATGGCTTATTGGATTTTAACCCAAAGTAAGCATATCTAGAATGCGGATAAACATACTTATATATTATCTATACTTCTATCTATTTATATATATACTAATATATAAGCAGATTAGTTTTTTGTTTGTTTGTTTGTTTGAACGCGCTAATCTCAGGAACTACCAGTAGGATTTGAACAATTTTTTTTGCGTATGATAGCCTGCCTAGTTCCCGAGGTTATAGGCTATGTAACATCACGCTACTGGCGACGGGAGCAGAGCAGTAAGCAAAGACGCGGGTGAAACTGCGCCGCGACAAGCTAGTTCTAATATATAAAGCGAAAGAGTTTGTTTGTCTTAACGCGCTAATCTATGGAACTACCGGTCGTATTTGATAGGAAGTTTATATATATCTATATATATATCTATTGACTGGCCTGTTGGTCTAGTGGTTAGTGACCCTGACTGCTAAGCCGGAGGTCGTGGTTCGATTCCCACCCAGGACAAATCTTTGTGTGATGAGCATGATTGTTTGTTCTGTGTCTGGGTGTAATTTATCTATAATATGTATGTATTTACAAAAAAAAAATGTATATATGTAGTATATCAGTTGTTTAGTACCTATAACACAAGCAAATATAATTGCTTAATTTGGGGCTAGATGGCGCTGTGTGAATGTGGTAGAATATTATTATTATGATTATTATCTATATATATAGACTTTACTTACGCTATTCGTGACGGAAGCAGAGCATTAACTAAATATGTAATTAAGCGCGGGCTAAACCTCACCGCGACAAGCTAGGTAATTTATATCAAGAAGGACACAACAAGTTGTTTACAATTTTAAATGGATGAATTACCGCGACGCATATCAGTTAGGTACTTGAGGAAAATACAGTCATATTAGTTAGTATTAATTTATTTCAATAAATTTACTGACTCGGTGGTTTTTTTTATTGCTGACAGCGGCAGACGAGCTAACAGCTTACGTGATGACAAGTGGTAACTGTTATGGACGACTGAGAGTCTCTGGCATTGCGAGGCTCTCGAGGCTGCCTACTGTGAAGGGAGTAGGGTAGGTAAAAGGATTGAGGGAAATGAGGATAAAAGAAAAGGGGTAGTTGGCCTTCGGCGCTCTCAGAAAGTTACATGATACTGCGTGTTGTTATCACTCTGCCCAGTGAACACCTACTTAACAAAAAAAAAAGGTTCTTAAAAAGCGTTAATCACCATGTAACTGCCCCGTAATCTTTTGACAGATAAGTACAGTCAAAAGATTGACTGTACTTATCTGTCAAAAGACTACAGGGATCAGACCGGAATGACTAAATTTAGTAGAACTAAATATACGGGAATTCACGCGATCATGCATTAGGTATTTACATACCTTCGTAGTATACCTAGTCTGCTTGTGACCACGGGCGGTGTAACCTGGTCGAAACGTCAAGCAAAATAAGGTATGTAAATACCTAATGCACGATCGCGTGAATTTCCGTATATTTAGTTCTACTATATCATGCAACGCGAAAGTTTAAAAGTAAATATGACTAAATTTGTAGAGGATCAGAACGGAATTAAATAAATATACGGAATAACCAGAGGGGATTAGATCTGGGGGATTAGACCGGAATAACTAGTGCGCTAAATCGGACGGGTTATCAATTTTAGGCTGTTAAAGTATTTTTTGAGTTTTTTGTGTTGAATTCCCGTATATTTAGATTTACTATATTATCATGCAACGCGAAAGTTTAAAAGTAAATGTTAAAGTAAAATAAAATTAAGTTTACTTATTGAACCTGAACCTTTCTACCCCAACGGCCATCAGTTTTGCGAGCTACTTTCTAAAGTGGCGACTTGCGACCACGAACAAAAAATAATTGAAAGAAGGAAAAACTGCATATATATTTGACATTTTTGTCAATGATAGTAAGTACATAATCTTGCACTGCAAACCAGTTTTCCATTCTTGATACGAGATTTATTCTTATACTTGCAGTTAAAAAGCATACATGAAAACAGTAAGAAAAAAAAATGTAGGAGCAAAGACCTTTAACATACCTTTAGTCATCACTTGAGGTCAAATATACCTACCTACAATATAGGTAGAATAAGTTTTATTTTATTCTGCCCGTTTAAAATTAGGATTTGATGTATATTTAAGCCAATAAGCATTATTTTTTTTAAATATAACCTACTAGTTGCGTCGCTCAACTTTGCCTGCGCGTAAAATGAGTTTTGTCTCTATCGGGAACCAAATCGATTTTCGGGATAAAAGTAGCCAATGCCCTCCGGCACCGAATCTATCTACATATAAAATTTTCATCGAAATCGGTTCAGCCGTTTAAGCGCTGAGTGCTACCAAACACACATGCATTTATAATATTAGTAGGATAGTCTTAAAGTTATTTATATTGTTACTAACTCTGAAAATATAAGATTTTAGTTAAAGTTATTTTTTATTTAATATCTTCAGCCTTCTTCTTTGTCGAAACCTCATGACTGAGGGTCGTGACCACCATAAGTTGCCCTCGATTGCAGTGCTCTTCAAGCTGGTCGATCTTCGGCCTTCCCTATAGACTTGCAGTTTGGCGCGTGTGACCTCTTTAATTGCATGGAACCAGCAAGTAGGTTTTCTACTCTGTGTTTTTAAATATAGGATAATATGTGCTATTAACTTATTATAATGTATAGCTTCTTCTTCTTCTTCTCCTTTTTTTTTGCCAACAGAGCCGACCATTGTATCAGCTATTTCTGCCAGCGTCAAGTTTAGAATAATATTCTTGTTGATGATATTAATGGTATATTACAATGATAAAAATAGAAAAATGTGGATGAAATTAAATGACAATTATCTTCCGTGAAAACAAAAGATGGACCCCGATGTATAAGCTATTTTTATTTATTTTTCAAATATATGTTATGTGTTATTATGATGTACAAGCTGCATTATTGTTGTTCTTGTGTGAAGAGGTATGATAAATTGATGATGGCACATTCATCCATCCATCGCGTTCAAACAAACAAATTCTGTCGCTTTTTATAATAGTAAGTATAAATACTATTATTGCAATGACAGCTCATTCAATGGAATATTTGTGTGCATGAACACGCATGAACATGTCTATTTGCATTGGTCTGGCTGGTTGTTTCTATGTATAAAGTCGAATTCAAAGTATTTATTTCATTTTGATCATAAAGTATGATGCTTATGAAAAGTCAACATTACATTTTGTCAGCCAATTGACCTACAGCCAGTTCGCTGACGAGGTAGAGCTGTGAGAAGAACTGGCAACAAACTCACGCCACTCTTTTCAATCGCCAGATAATTACAGTTATTTGTATGAGTTACAAATTATGAGTATATGAGTCATAAAGTATCTATTACAAAAAAATATATTTTTATAGTATGTATATATCCGCATTCTAGAACCCATATCACAAGCATATAATATGCTTACTTTGAGTCTAGATGGCGTTGTGTGTAGTTGTTGAAATATTATAATTTTGATCATGTTAAAACCGGACGATTAAGTTATTAATAAAATAATATATTATTATTATAATTAATATCTTTAGTAATTTAATTTATTCATATTTTATGTGGAATTAATTTCCCGATACTCTTTCGTCATTTTTACAAACACAAAAGTTCGACATAACATAAGTTTAACTATTTATTAATTGAATAAGCAACCTGCTCTAGGTTCGTATTGGTATCAAAAGTTACAGTTCCAGTTCCAGTTGCTGCTCGGCTCCCTATAGGTAATAGGTTAATGTAATATATTATACCTATTAATTTATTTAAACTTAATGCACACAGTTCTCTTTTCATTCTTTTTAATTATAATCATTGTGTTTATAATCATCATAGGTTTAGCACCATAATTATGTTAACTTTCCATAGAATAAGCCTTTTTCTGTATTGGGCGGTAAGAGCGATAAACCACTGATTGACTCAAAACACAGGTTTGAACCTAGTTTTGGGAGTCAGAGGCAACTAGCTTTGCTACGCAATATAGCCTTACTTACTTACTATAAGTTTAGTTTATAAGACAGACTTGTAAAAACTTGGCTGAATAAAGATTATTATTATTATTCTCCTTTATTTAAATAATTTCTCAAAAATTACATTTTTAAATATAAGTATATAAAAAACATACATTTAAAAATATAAAAATTGTAGATCCACTGGCAACGGGTACAGGGACCAAGCCACCGGCGGTTAGGGCTCCGGTGGCTCTGCTTTATTATTATTATTATAGTTACAAAATATGCAACTTAATGCTATAAGCATTATTATTTAAATTATATTAGCAGTTAACTGGTAGGAAATGCCGAAATGAAACCTTAGGTGGTGGTTATATACCAAAACATTTCTCGAAAACCGCATTCTTTACCAGTTAAACCACATGAAAATCTATCGAGCGGTTCTCGAGATTAGCGATTACAAACAGAAAGACGCTTTATGGCGACTTGCTTTTCATATTACAAGTTAGATAGAATTATTGCCTAGTCTCAAGTTTTCTCTATGAAATGTTGAACAACTACATGTTGATTAATAGATGTAATAACCTAATTAAGAAATAAATTTACATACTTAATTGCTCGGTATTTGTGTGTAACAAGCCAACCCGTAACGGTTTTGCACGAGAAAATGTACTAGCTTGCTGCGGCGCGGTTTCACCCGCTTCTTTGCTTTCTGCTCAGGCTCCAATCGACAGTAGCTTGATGTTACATAGCCTATAACCTTCCACGAGAACTGAGCAGTCATACACTGAAATAATTTTTCAAATCGGGCCTGTAGTTCTAGAGATTAACGCGTTCAAACAAACAAACTCCTCCGCTTTGTATAAAAATATAGATTGCCTCTTCTTGGGGAAGGTTAAAGGCTATGTAACATCACGCTTTTGGCGACGGCAGCAGAGCAGTAATCAAAGACGTTATTTATAGTCTAACTGAAACGAAGTCAGAGCGGTTTGCTAGTTGTAATAAGTTTCTCCTTTCTCGATACATTAGCTTAATCAAAGTAGCCGTCAAGCAACTAGCCGCTGCTTTTCTAATTGCAATGATATTAATATTATATTAAAACAAAAAGCGGTTATTATTTTACTCTAGACGCAGTGCGGGCAGATCCTAAGGTGGACTTATGACTTGATAAGTATAGCAGCCGATGGATGAAAGTTATTCCAGTCTGATCCCCTGTGTCTGATTTCGTAGGGAATCAGTTCATTTTTATTATATTTTCTATTCTATTGACGACCTCTGTGGTTCGGTGGTACTGTGTATGGACTGCCACGCAGAGATCGCTGGTTCGATTGCCGCTCAGTGCAAATATTTGTGTGCATGAACATGTCTATTTGCATTGGTCAGTGTTTCTATGTATAATATGTATTTCCAAAAAAAATTATGTATATCCGCATTCTAGAACCCATGACACAAGCTATATAAATATGGTTACTTTGGGTCTAGATGGCGTTGTGTGTAGTTGTTGTGATATTATATATTTCGTTCTGATCCACCGTGTAGGGGATCACAAATAAATTTAAATATTTTATTCCGGTCGGATACCCTAGAGGGTAACAGAACCGGCTAAGGTGACGAAAATTGGGGGTCCAACAGTAAACGTCGTTCGGCTGATATAATGATGATGGACCGCCCCGGCTTCGCACAGGTATTATGCTGATACTAAATATACTACAGAATGTCTTTTTAAACCACGTTCACAGCTTTTTCGTCATTAGACAATACAAACATGGTCATTGTTATCTTTAGAGGCTACAACCGCAATGTCTCTGCATTATAGAAACCTCTAAAATTATCAGTGTTTCTCTACTATATTTTCCACGTATTATACATATAAACCTTCCTGTCGAATCACTCTATCTATTGAAAAATCCGCATCGTAATTCGTTGCGTAACTAAAGCTACTATACCTACTATACATTAAAAGAAAAAGAAACTGGAATATTTTGGTCATATGATGCGTAACAACAAAAAGTATGTGCTACATCAATCCATACTAACATTATAAATGCGAGAGTAACTCGCTTTCACGCCTAAACAACTGAACTAATGTTGATGAAATATAGTATAGAGATAGACTAGACCTTGGGGAACAACCGGCATATTTTTTAATACAAAAAAATGGTTGAAATAGGGGATACTTTGTATAAACGGAGACATTCATGATTAGGAAAAATATATTATGTGATAACCAAAATTCACGCGAGCGAAGCTGTGGGCAACAGCTAGTTAATAATGCAGGGAAAAGTGGCAGGCAGAAGGAGACTTAGTCGTAGAAGGATATTATGGCTCAAAAACCTGCGACAATGGTGTAGCAAAAGCATGCGTTCCTTATTTAGGCCATTTCACACTGCCCCGCATGATGCAGCGTGGTGCGGGACTGCGTTTTATTTTGTTGCTTTTAAGCATCACCGTTTGTATAGAAAACACGCACGGTCCAACACACCGAAAATGCATCCACGCGCGTTCATGCACCACGTGCGTGGGTGCGGGACGAGACGCAAGGTATGACACACCGACCAAGTTTCGCAGTGCCGTGCGTGATTTTGGAAGGGCTTGACGTGTGTTTAAAAATAGATCTCAATATCGATCAGTTAGAATAGCTGCAGCATCCTGAATGAGTTTTACACTAATAAACATTTTAATATCAAAACTGAAGCGACGCTCTGCACTGCACTATCACTACAGCGAACAGCTTTGAATGAAATACGTGCGTGAATCTACGAAACGCAACTACGCGCGTAAGTGCGTAAATAAAACACGCACGATGTTGCACATCTGCACTCCTGCAAGTACGCCCGTAGGTGCGTCGACACGCAATATGCAGTCGTGGCAGTGTTTTATCCGCCTTAGAGAAGCGGTATCCAAGATGGAAATTGCTGTAATTATTGCCAAACTTCGCAAGGAGACACATAAAGAAGAAGAAAGCCTACTAAAGTGACTCTGCCTGTTGGTAAGCAGTCAGTGTGGTCCAAAATTGATGGTTACCATTACAAAAGCCATCATCTCTAATTGCAGGACATGGTGGCATTCACTATGGCGGATTACTGAAATGTTTTTTCACGCTTAAAAAACCTCGGATCAAAATTAGATGCATGCGCTAGTAAAACGTTGCAGGCATTGAGCGACAAATGTATGACAAAAATATAACTAAAATAGTACTTAATACTTTAACAATATATCAAGAGATTTTTCACGCAAATTAGATAAATACGGTAATACGTAATATGTGAAGGTCAAGTTAGCAATAATGTGTCGAATGAATTTTGTAGTCGTCATTTTACGGTCTGACTGTTAAGGTTGGTCACCATTATGGTGTACAACCATAATGGTGACCAACCATTATGGTTGTACACCATGTGTTGTCGTAGACGTAAGTGTCTAAGACACTTACGTCTTATAAACCGATGAACGCCGGCAGCACGCAAGAAAAAATTTTCACGTTCGGCGTACAAGCGAGAGCGCGGAACGGAGCGATGGAGAGGCACGATCGGCCTAAGTGTTCGGCTTGTGACGCAAGTTTGCAGATGATTTTAAAGGTAATTATTATGTTTAATTTGCTTCAACATTGAAGAAGTAGACTCTGCTTGGTGTCCTGTACTTGTATGACACAAAACTAACAGGATCTGTTTTATGCAGTAGATACTTGCAAGTGAGTATGTCCTTTAATTTCACTACAGTAACAGCATCCGAACTTTTGACTGACGATAAGGAATGATAACACTACCAGTCTGTTACTGCCGTACTGCAGGGCAAAGGCTAAGAAGGCATGAGCATTTAAGCGCCACGTTGTAATGGCAAACGGCAATTTAAAAGATTTTCCAAGACGTTTATTATTCTTCATGATTTAGGTAAAAGTCGTATAGGAAAACACGTTCGAGTGTTTATTTAAATATTACACCATAGTGTATTAGAATCCTTATATAAAATCTGGTTTATTCAAAGAACTAGTTTACAAAACATTTTAAATAGCATTTACAAGTTTTTAACGAGTAAACATAATTACGTTTAAGCTAATTTATTAAATAAAAAGCAGTGGAAGTTAATCACTATCGAAAACAAAATAATCTATATTATTATATATCCACAGGGCCATTTCGACTCAGTTATACAAATAACTGAGTCAAAATGGCCCTGTGGATAAGGCACCCGATTCGTAAACACGTAGGTAGTTGGGTTCGAATCCGGGCAAGTACCAATGTGATTTTTCAAATCGTATGTACTTTCTAAGTTTATTTGGACACTGACTGACGGTGAAGGAAAACATCGTGAGGAAACCTAGACTTAAAAAGTCTGAAATTGCCAATCCGCCTTGAGCAAGCGTGGTGATTAATGCTCATTCCTTCTCTATGTGAGAAGAGACCTTTGCCCTGCACTGGGACAGTAAAAAGGCTGGTATTATTTATTAATATTTATTGTAAAAAGCGGCAGAGTTTGTTTGTTTGTTTAAACGCGCTAAACTACCAGTCGGATTTGAATAAATTGCGTATGATAGCCCAGTTTTTGAGGTTCAGCTATGTAACATCACGCTACTGGCGACGGGAGCAGAGCAGTAACCAAAGACGCGGGTGAAACCGCGCTGCAGAAATAGCAATAATAAATGTGTCTGTTAACTGTATGCTTGTAAGGTTTAGTACGGAAGTTACCTTCAAAAAATGAGCCAAGTACCTAGCGATAGGCATGGACCGTGAAGGTAAATAATAATAGAAAGTAATATCTTACTTTACCTGTAAGAAATAGATAGATAAACTGATCAATTTTATTGTCACTTTTACTGCCCTGTTAGCCTAGTGGTTACCTGACTGCTAAGCTGGAGGTCGTGGGTTCGATTCCCACCCAGGACAAATCTTTGTGTGATGAGCATGATTGTTTGTTCTGTGTCTGGGTGTAATTTATCTATAATATGAATGTATTTAGAAAAAAAAATGTATATAAGTAGTATATCAATTGTTTAGTACCCGTAACACAAGCAAATATAATTGCTTAATTTGAGGCTAGATGGCGCTGTGTGAATGTGGTAGAATATTATTATTATTATTATTATTATTATTATTATTATTATTATTTTGAAAAAAAATGTATATAAGTAGTAGGTATATCAGTTGTTTAGTACCCATAACACAAGCAAATATAATTGCTTAATTTGAGGCTAGATGGCGCTGTGTGAATGTGGTAGAATATTATTATTGTTATTATATTATTATTATATTTTTAAGAAATTCCTTCAGCGCGAACATTCATTGGAATGTAATGTCACAGATTCGACTATGCTCGCAGTCGAATCTGATACACGTTACACTTACACTACTATCGCCCTGGCTGCCGAGCACTTATATATCATTCCAGATTAAAAATATTAAACACTAGCTGTTGTCCGCAGCTGCGCTCGCGTGAATGTCGCTTATATGCATTTTCCATAAAAATTTTCATCCCCTATTTTAACTTCTTCAAGCCATTTTTCGGCGATAAAAAATAGCCTATATTGTTCCCCAAGGTCTCAGCCTCACCTCAGAGGGGTAAGGACTTATGGTATGTTTATCTCCTAAATAGTCCAAACAAAGTTCTAAAGTCAAACTTTCTGCTTTTGACTTTTCCATCAACAATTATTCGTTGCTGGAGTAATTAATTAGCAAATCTTACAACACACCATAATTTTCCTACTTTTCCCCATAGCCATATACTTACACTATGTGAAACTACATCGTTTCTTCGTACATTTAGAGCGTAGAGTGCCGTAGACAATATAAATACCTTGTGTGTATTCGTCCGTGATGTATCTACACGTGACGATTCGACGATAGTTTAGGGATCCGTGAGTATTAATATATATTATGTCGCAGGCAAAATGTATGAGTTCACCGTTTACTTAATGCTTGTTGTTCCTAATAAGTCACACCAAATGACACGTTACAGTGACTGCCATCAGTGGTACTGTATACGAACTGTCAGCATATCTAGGGTTAAATCACCGGTTTTGCCTTAGAATATGAAATAAACCTTAAAACGTTTCACTAACGTTCATATTTGCACACTACTACTCTCGTCTCGCCACTGACGTTTAACAGGTATGAATTTCAATAACTTATTGACACATTGACATTGACATTGATGGCGCAACAATACTCCATTACAACCGCAGGCGGATCATCTTTCTAAGACCTCTGTGGTTCGGTAGTACTGTGTACAGACTGCCACGCAGAGGTCGCAGGTTCGATTCCCGCTCGCGGTATGTAGATAGATTCGTTTGGTGCCGGAGGCGGACCATAGGATACTTTTATCTCGAAAATCGATCTGGTTCCCGAGGGAATGTTGGTCACATTTTAGGCGTGGACAAAGTCGTGCGGCGCAGTTAGTTGTTCATATCTTTGAAATAATTATACGGAACCTTTTAAAAATCATAATTATGCTTGTCATAATTCCTTTTATTAAAAGAATTTGAAATGTAGATAAAAAATATGTCTCCATTGATCGACATATTTTATCTGTTACATCTTTTTAACCTGTGCTTTTTAATGATATTTATAAATTTCATGAAAATGACAACTGAAATTCAATCATTCCATACTTTTAAAGTTTAATCTTTTAATCAAATTTCAATTAGAATTTAGGTAAACCAATTTAACTTATAAAATCGATAGATTTGCAAGGTGAAATTAACCCAATTTATTTCTCACTCATTCCTTCATACCCCATCCCTTTACGTTAGGCAGTGCTTTCGCAGAGTTCCTCGCATTGCATGCCATGAGCGACAGTATTCTAGTAGTGTATCTTTCAAACTGTACTAGCCCACTTGACGGTAGACTTGTTACGGTAGTAGATCCACGCTGATTTCAGCATGAATGGGCCGGATCGTCCGGGATAGTACTACCCTCTCATAGAAGATCGACTTAAGAGTAGTAGTATCCATACTACTGCGTTTCGTTAGGTGAGTAAGAGCGCCGGAGGCCCAATTTCCCCCTTTCCTCTTTCCTCACCTCCCTCAATCCCATGCCTTAACCCCATTCCCAGCCGCCATAGTGGAGGCCACCATACCAGCAGTTTAAGACGATGGCTTTTGGTATAGTGGCCGCCACTTCTGGATTCCACTGACTGCTTACTATCAGGCGGGGTGGAGTCACTTTGGTTGGCTATAATATATAAAAAAAAAAGACATTATTACAGAGTCAATTTAGCGGTCGTATACAGAGATTTTAAATCTCTGGTCGTATATATTTCAATAAAACTATGACGTCACAACTATGTATCATAACAAATTGATAGATACAGTTGTCATCATCCCAAGTTTACTTATCTATCTATTTATACTAATATTATAAATGCGAAAGTACCTCTGTCTGTCTTTTACGCTTTCACGCCTAAATCACTGACCCGAATTTGATGGATTTGATATAGAGATAGATTAGACCTCGGAGAACAACATAGGCTAATATCGCGAAGAAATAGCTTAAAGGGGTTGAAATAGGGGATGAAAGTTTGTATGAAAAATCGTCAATGTAAACAGAGATATAACCGACATTTACGCAGGCGGAGCTGCGGGCAACAGCTAGTACTATTATATATAGCGGAAGAGTTTGTTTGTATGTTTGAACGCGCTAATCTCTAGAACTACCAGTCGGATTTGAAATTATTTCTTTTTGCGTATGATAGCCCAGTTTTCGAGGAAGGTTATAGGCTACGTAACATCACGGTAAGCAAAAACGCGGGTGATACCGCGCTGCAGGAAGCTAGTAATTATATTCTCGAAACAAATATTATTATCAACTAAAGAAATTAAACAGTTTTAACGCCCTTCACCTTTGAACTTGAAGCTAATTATATAATTACTCATTGTTGCAATGTTTTAATTACAAATGCGTAGTTTAAATTAATTAATTGTTATATAACTTACTAACTTTTTACAGAGCGGTTTTACCGGCGTTAAGTTATATTGTTGGTTAATGCTCTGCTCCCGTCGCCAGTAGCGTGATGTTATATAGCATATAACCTTCTCAATAACTAAGCTATCAAACTCAGAAAATATATTCGTGCTCTCGTGCTCTAATTAAATAATTAAACAGCTCAATTTACACCACCACGGAATGGAATGGAAGCTACTTTTTTGCTGTTTTGCAATGTAATTGTACATGGTATAATGAACTTTATGTCAATTGTATAATATACAAACTAATTTCGAGTCAAAAAAAGGGTCTTGACAGACGGACTGACGGACAACAAAGATCCTGTATGGGTTCCGATTTTTTGTAATGATTTAATTACAAAATGTACAGTTTTCAGATTTTTCCTTATACTTGTAGTATATGACGGTATTACTTGCCAAATTTCATAGTTCTAGGTCAACGGAAAATACCCTAAACATTTTTATTCTAGAGAGTGTCAAAATATATGTTTTTTGCGGCAACGGCCGTATTTTTTTTATGTTAACTTAGGAATTTGATTTTTTCACAACTTTAAGAGACTGTAGAGCTGAGTAAATTGTTTAAATTTCAATTTGATACCTCCACGCGTTGCCGAGATAAAGGGTCTTGACAGACAGACTTACAACAAATCGGGCCTGGTGTCGTAGTCGAAAATATTTAACACTGAATCTCATTAGATAAACTAAATTTCGACCCATTTCGTTACACTAAAATATTTAAAAGATCAAAAACCTCATAATCATGTATCAGATTATGAAACATTCACACATCAGAATCTATTTCAACACGAAATCTCAAAGTGACAGTTGACAGTTAATTTTCCCGCCATTCTTAAACAGTGTGGAAAGCCCAAAAAATGGTAATTAGAATAAAAGTCGCACGAATTTTTACCTATAACCTTGTGCAAAAAGGTTTTACACCTATTTCGGAACTAGCTATTGTTATGGATATTTTCCTATGATGAAGCAATTTAGCCTTGTGTGCCGAGTTGTTGTAAGTTCGTTTGTTGATTGTATCTAAGTTATTGAAATTGCATTATACTTAGTTTGAGAAATCGTTTTAATGGCCAAATTATTTTAGGGTTTAGTTTATTTGTCGTCGTAGTGAGTAATAAATAAACATCATATTTCGGGTCCAGAGTAAAAAAACATCAAACAAATGGTCAAGCCTCCTATTTTTAGTGCCTACAGTGGCAGACGAGCCAACAGCCCACCTGATGGTAAGTGGTAACTGTCGCTTATTGACTTCTACAATGCCGAGGGTTCCACGACGCCGCTGCCTACCTTGATACTCATACTCTCATACAACCTCCTTTGAAGGAGGACATGTCATAACGTTCGGAAAACACCGCAACGCCCCATATGTTTCCTCTAGTTTTAAATATTACTAGCGGCGCTCTACGGCTTCGCCCGCTGTACTTGTGAACTAAAGCGATTTTTGGAATAAAGAGTAGTATTGAATCCATCTACATACTAATTTTCATCAAATCGGTTCAGCCGTTTAGGCGCTGACCGGTAACAAACACACACATACATGTACATAAAATTTTGCATTTATAATATTAGTAAGACAATTCATGTATCTATTTAATTAAATTAATACTTTCCGGGACAGTAAACGGATATGGCCGTGATGACAATTAAACATCTATTGTGTCTACAGTAGCGCCCATGAGAGGGTGAATCATACCATAATTCACCATCGCGTAGATATTAGAGACGTTTTTATTTCTTATGCTTTAAAAAACGCTTTATACGAGGAAAATTATTTTATGAGATCATAGGGATTTTTAATCTATTTACCAAGATGTAAATCATTATTTAATATGTTTTATACATATATTTTGACTGGTTAACACGTTGTAAATGAAATTAAAAGGAAAACCAAAGAAATGCCGGCCACAAAATTCACAGAAAAAAAACCCTATTATCTAATAAGGTATTAAGGATTTTCATCATTTTTGAAACGCACTAAATGAAAGGGAACAAATGTTTTCCTTATAGCGCATCAGATAGCTGTAATACTTTCGACATGATGACATCAAACAAATGTCACGTTCCGCGTGCAAGCGAGAACGCGGAACAAGCGATAGAGACACACGATCGGTCTAAGCTTATGACTTATGTGTGACGCGAGACGTTATCACGTAAAATATCGTCCGTAAACCCCTTTTACAGACAACAAACAGTTTTTTGTTACTACTACTGGTGCGTTTCGAGTAACATTTTTGGTGCGCTTCATTTAGTGCGTTTCAAAATTGGTGCTATCGAGGAATACTGCAAATATATATATATATATATACTCGGGAATAAACAATAAATCCAACAAACTCTTAAAACCTCATTATCTTTTGTCCTACCAAAGTCATAATGTCACAGTGTCCTTACTGATCAAATTACGTCTGAAGGACATTACCCACATATCTCTAAAGCACACAATATATTGTATGATAGGGTCATACAGTCAGTCAAGGTCATACAGTTGTTACTGTTTAGAAATTCTTTCAGACAAATTGTTGATACACTGGCTTTCCGAAGCGCGGTTTCACCCGCGTTAAGTTACATTTTTGGTTACTGTTCAGCTCCCGTCGCTAGTAGCGTGATGTTACATAGCCTTTAACCTTCCTCAAGAACAGGGCTATCATACGCAAAAAGAATTGTTTAAATTCGAGCGGTAGTTCTAGACATTAGCACATTTAATGTTAGAATGAAATGGTTACAACAATTATGTACGACGATGGCGATTTTTAGACGAATGTCTAGAGTTGTTATTTAAGCCAAATATCATATTTTATTTTAAACTTTGTAATTACCATTAGTTTTTATACACAGAGCATTTACCAACACTGTATTTATTAAGTATTGTTACACCCGATTTCACGCTAAAATAACTAATATTTTCTATATGCTAAAAAAAATTGGTCATACTGTACGGATATTAAACAAATATTGTCTATGGTGATATGACGTCTGTCATTTTTGACACTATTGACAAGGGCAACACAAGTCACATTTAATGTTATCAATTGCCTGACCAGAACCTATCATACATCACGCTTTTCCCTGTAGGGTAAGGCAGAACTGTATGATACGTGTCGCTAGTTATGTAGGTTTCCATATAGCAGGGAACGAGATTTTTTTTTTTTTTTTTTTTTTTTTTTATATTATAGCCTACCAAAGTGACTCCACCCCGCCTGATGGTAAGCAGTCAGTGGAGTCCAGAAGTGGCGGCCACTATACTAAAAGCCATCGTCTTAAACTGCTGGTATGGTGGTCTCCACTATGGCGGCTGGGAATGGGGTTAGGGGAAGGGAATGAGGGAGGTGAGGAAAGAGGAAAGGGGGGAAATTGGGCCTTCGGCACTCTCACTCACCGAACGAAACGCAGTAGTACGGATACTACTACTCTTAAGTCGATCTTCTATGAGAGGGTAGTACTTCCCCGAACGATCCGGCCCATTCATGCTGAAATCAGCGTGGATCTACTACCGTAGATTATTGTGATACCGAGCAAATTTCAGACTCCAGGCTAATACTAGTGATACTCCTGGTATTGTAAGCGTCTATATGCTACAGTAACTGCTTTTAGGCACTCATAGCTCGTTGCGCTCATTGATCGGTAAACTGTTAGCGAGTTAAGTAACATAAGAGTGCGGCTGGCCCATGGATGGGTGACCGAAACGTGGTATTTGATCTGAGCGTCTCCGTGCTTCGTAGGGCACGTTAAAAGTCGGTCTCTGTTCTTACCAAGTTGATAACAGTGGTTAGGTCAAGTCGGATGCCTCTATGAGTGACCTGAACAAATCCTGACACTAGGTTGCTTGTTTGTCATCTTAACCGTATACAAAAATGTTCTCTGTGGTCATAAACTGATAATTGCACAAACTGAGACATCTGCCACTCACAAGAGACAACAGAAGCAACCTAGTACGCTTATTACAGATAATAAAATAAATCGTATATATCTCTTCCGTGCCCTCCGCCAACTTCGCTCGAGCTCACTAATATGTTTTTAATAATAAGTGTAATTCTTGCATCTTCGTGTAAACGGGCAGATGCGAGACCATAATTAGATAGTATTTTTAATCAGAACTTGAGTGATCAATCTTTTTATTCAACTGTACTCACTTTGCTTATTTTGAAACGAGTTTGGCTTTAGGAAAATGGAACTCCTCGTAGCCATTAGTAGTAGAATATTAGTTTTCATGCTAATGTGTTTCGCTCGGTGAGTGAGAGCGCCAGCAGCCCAAATACGGACCGAGGGATTCTGATACTTTTCCTTTTTTTCCCTTCGCCGTGGTCGGCAACGATTTGGATGTGTTTTCTAAGTATTACTACTTTCGTAATGCTTGAAAAACAGCCGTATAGGTTACGGTTGCAACTTACCATTAGGTGGCGAATTATTTTAAAGCCGCTAACAACACAAGTATTTTTTTTTTAATCTGTTTTGGTTTGGGTGGGGACTGTTATTGTTAATAACAATATGTAAGTCCCATTGTAACCTAAGCTTAATACAACAACAAGGATCTTAATTCTAATTAGTTAAATTATCAACTAAAATACTTATTTAATTAGCTCTACTAACATTTACGGTAGTAGATCCACGCTGATTTCAGCATGAATGGGCCGAATCGTCCGGGGAAGTACTACCCTCTCATAGAAGATCGACTTAAGAATAGTAGTATCTGTACTACTGCGTTTAGTTCGGTGAGTGAGAGCGCCGGAGGCCCAATTTCCCCCCTTTCCTCTTTCCTCACCTCCCTCATTCTCTTCCTCTAACCCCATTCCCAGCCGCCATAGTGGAGGCCACCATATCAGCAGTTTATGACGATGGCTTTTGGTATAGTGGCCGCCACTTCTGGATTCTACTGAATGCTTACCATCAGGCGGGGTGGAGTCACTTTGGTAGGCTATAATATAAAAAAAAAAAACATCCATTTATGTTATTTTATGTTATTAATTCACAGATTAACCTTGCACCCTCACTCACACAAGTATTTTTATAACTTACTTGAGATGCCAACTATTTCTAATGAAGAAAAACAATTCGTATGCATGTCAAAAATCATCCCGTGATTGATATAAGTCGCAAGTCCTATTAATATTATAAATGCAAAGGTTTGTATGTATGTGTATTCAGTGTATTTGCTACCACTCAGCGCCTAAACGGTTAAACCGATTTCAATGAAAATTGGTATGTACATAAATTTAGTGCCGGAGAGACATAATTGGCTACTTTTAGGTGCGGAGACAAAACACATTTTAGGTGCAGGCGAAGCCGTCGGGCGCAGCTAGTATTGCATAAAAAAAGGTCTAAGAATTGAACCCGATACTTTAACACAGCATTGACATAACACTGAGTCATCGGCACAATAAGTAAATTATAAAATAATTATCATACATATTGACCTAGAACTATAACAACATAACACCTCTGCTGACCCTAAATCCTTCATCGTCATAATTATATATTATGACATGTTCACCTTGGTATAAAATATTTTTCATACAACTTTGGTGACAAACAAGTATACATAACACCTGAGGGCCTACCATCATCACATACCAGAAGTATTATTTTAATGTTGCTTCAGTCAGTGGAATCCAGAACTGCTGGTATGGTGGTCTCCACTATGGCGGCTGGGAATGGGGTTAGGGTAAGGTAATGAGTGAGATAAGGAAAGAGGAAAGGGAGGAAATTGGGCCTCCAGCGCTCTCACTTACCGAACGAAACGCAGTAGTACGGATACTACTACTCTTAAGTCGATCTTCTATGAGAGGGTAGTACTTCCGGGGGCCTCCAGCGCTCTCACTCACCGAACGAAACGCAGTAGTACGGATACTACTACTCTTAAGTCGATCTTCTATGAGAGGGTAGTACTTCCTCGGACGATCCGGCCCATTCATACTGAAATCAGCGTGGATCTACTACCGTGGTGCTTTGTGTTTTGTCTTTTTCTTTTGTACCATTCAAAACAAGGATAGAAGTAAGTTTATAATAAGATAGCTTCAAGAGGATGTGGTAGAGCCCTTGATGGTAAGTGTAGTGTTGTGGAGTCTGGAATAATAGCGTATTCTTTGTTAGAGATCTTACATAACAGGCTATCTAATTATATAAATCGGAAGAATTTGTTTAAACGCGCTAATTCCGGAACATCCTATCAGATTTTAAAAATTCTTTTATATGTACGTAATGTATTATTCTTTAATTATGTACTGAATATAACGAATTAAACGTTACATATGCTCAGATTGATGTATTTTCTGAGTCACTTCGTGAATTTAAACACAATTTAAAAATTATTTGCGCTACAAGTAATATATAAATTGTACTTTTTTTATTTTCTTTATTTTATTATAATAAGTAGTTGATTATGTATTATTTTAATTTTAGATTACATTTTGCTTTTTTGTTTCTTTTGTTTGTATAGAAGCACACTTTTAGTGAATGATGTGTATACCTATAATTGGCATACATATACGGCCAGAACGTTGTCCTAGTCTTAAGAAAATGTTTTATATGTATGTTGTTGGTGTACCTTATTTAAATAAATAAATTCTCGTTTCAGTTCTCGAAGCAGGTTATAGGCTATGTAACATCACGCTACTGGCGACGGGAGCAGAGCAGTAAGCAAGCTAGTATGCTAATAACATGTAGCAATATGTGATAAGAGATATCTGTTGATAATTAAACCACGTATGTGAAAATTAATCTGACCTTTCTTGAAAGACCTTGCTCTCCTATAATTGTGAGAATTTGTGAGCAAATTCAGTATCGCCGACTTTTCCCCGACTGCCGAAGTCTAATGTTTTTCGAGCGTATGTATCTATATGTCTATTTCTTTGGCACGCTCTCTAGCCTAAATGACTTGATGGATTTAAACTGAGGTGTCATTAGATTCGTATTGATTGTGGGAGTGACATAGGGTACATATTTCAATGTAGCGTCAGAACGAGAAAAAAAATGGGTTTAATAGTTGCAGTTTGTTTTAGACAGACAGGCTTTTTCTTTTTTAATAATAAAATTTGTTTTACTACCTACTTAAAAAAAAAAAGATTCTGAATTCGTCTGTAAGTATATCTATTAATTATTTTTCTACTAGCTGCGACCCACGGCTTTGACCGCGCGTAAAATGAGTTTGTCTCCCTCGGAAACCAGACCGATTTTCGAGATTAAAAAATAGCCTATGTCCGTCTCCTGCACCGATTCTATATACATAACTACCAATTTTCATGGAAATTGGTTTAGCCGTTTAGGCGCTGAGTGGTAACAAAGACACACACACATACACAAACTTTCGCATTTATAATATTAAGAGAATAAAGAAGAAAAGTTTGTTTGTTTGAACGCGCTTATTTCTGGAACTACCCGTCAAATTTGAATAATTCGTTTTGCGTATGATAGACCAGTTCTTGAGACAGGTTATAGGCTATGTAACATCACGCTACGTGCGACGGGAGCAGAACAGTCACCAAAGATGTAACTTAGCGCGGGTGATACCGCGCTGCCGGCAGCTAGTGGATCAATAAACATCTTTCTCAACGGTCTAAATAACGAGATGAAAAGACCGAGATCTAAGCACGCAATGTTAAATGTGAAATCCAATTAGTGATGTGCTCAAGTCGATTTCACTCGAGTGGATCGAATAAATGTTATGGTACAATCGAATAATTTCAAATTTGAAAAATGTTTTTTTTTCTAGCGACTCCCCCCGACTGTTTTTTTTTGAAGTTATACATCTATTGGCGCGATTGGGAAAAATGATGAGAGTGATTTTTTACAATGCGCGCGCACACCGACAGAAAAAAGCAACACCCTGAAGTTAGTTGCGAACCTTTTACACCCTGAAGTTAGTTGCGAATCTTTGTGTGTCGTATCAATACAAATAATCAGTGTGAATAAATAAAAAATATATTGGCGTTTATATCAATTCAAATATTTATGTATGTATGCGTTGTGTTATTATTTGGTATTTTTGGATTGTTACGCCAAAGAATTATAACTTCTTACGTGCGTATTTTATACCTTACAACTTTGGTGGCAAACAAGCATACGGTAACTGTAACCTTAACCTTTAGAGATGGCTGTGTTTTTCAAGCATTGCAAATCTTATGAACCTAATGGATTTGTAAACCGATTTTACTGTTATTTATACTATTTATAGCGAAAGATTTTGTTTGTTTGTCTGATCGCACTAGTCTCTGGTAGTACCAGTCGGACTTAAATCATTATTTCGTATGCTAGCCCAGTTCTCGATGAAGATTATAGGCTATGTGACATCACGCTATTGGCGACGGGAGCAGAGCAGTAGGCAAAGACGCGGGTGATACCGCGCCACGCAAAGTTGGTATTATAAATTGCATTTTTCGAAAATAGTTTTGGTATAACATTGAACTATTACCTACATAAGCTGAACAGCAACGATAATAGTGGACCAAGCCGGAAAACTTGCAACTTTTAATACTGATGTGAAGTCAAAGTCAAAGTATTTATTTCATTTTGATCATAAAGTATGATACTTATAAAAAGTCAAAATTACATGAAGTCAGCTAATTAACCTACAGCCAGTTTGCTGACGAGGTAGAGCTGTGAGAGGAACTGGCAACAAACTCACGCCACTCTTTTCAATCACAAGATAATTACAATTTTTTTGTATGAGTTAACAATTTTAACACATCAACGCAACCAAAGAACCATATTATTATATTTTACAAAACAACCAATAAATTTAATAACATTTAAAAAAAAGAAAAGATACGAAAATAGAGGATTTCATATTATTTAGTTTCATCTAATAAGGTAATTTGACTACGTATATTAATTAAAATTAAAAAAAAGTGAATGCATTTCCCAGTCATATTGAACTACAAGGTAATACTGAATTAAGTATTAAATGAAGCGAGGGTGGGTCGCTATTATTATTCAAAAATCAACATAAACCTAAGCCCATCCCTGGGAGGTGAAGCGTGACGTTATTTTAATAATAAACAAACGTCAATTCGGGGTATCGAAACGTGAAGTTATTTCAAGTGGAAATTATGTAAAATGAATAGAAGACATATTTATTTTATTCACTAGCATTCCGCAGCGCGGTTTTTTCCGCTTCTTTGGTTACTGCTCTGCTCCTGTCACTCGTACAGTATCGACCAAATCCATTTTCGGACAATGTAAACAAACAGTTTTTTCAATATTTTTCTATCAAAAACTCCATAAACGATGACACATGGGTTTATACACATTCTGTTCACTATATACTTCATTTTGCAACTATTTCTACTAATGATTAATAATCAAATCTAGTTTATTTAATAAAATTACGAATTACTTTTTGCGGTCGAATTAAGACGTCAAAATGATTGACAGTTTTATTTTTTCTGTACTCTGTATTGTCTTTGAAAACCAATGTTGTAATTTATCAGAAGAAATAAGTTTAACCAATACATATCATAGGTACATAATATTTTGTCATTTGCCCTCGCAAGTCTGAGTTCATTTGTTTTATTGTAATATAGTATAATAAAATCGTAACATACATACAAATTCCATTTAATCAATATTTCACAATTTTTTATCAGGCGGGAAAATATTCAAAAGTATCCCAGTATTCCATTTCAGTCCGTGGTCAAATAGTTGTAATTAGAGGTCAATGCTTAATTTAAATTACATTTATTTATACATTAGGTAAATTGTTTGTCTTATTATCTTATAGTTTATAAGTCAACGGTTACAATAAAATACAATACCATACTTAACATAAATACAAGTATTTGGAGTAATAAAAATAACAAATCAAATAGAATTAATCGATTACGCAAATAGAGTATTAGTAAAGGTAATATTATTTAAAAATGTTAGAAAAAAATAATGAGAAATTATTATTTAATTATGTATGATTGATGACATTAATTTTATTTTTATCATCCTTTTCCCCATCACTAGTAAATTCATGAAACCATAGACAATGGCAATATGGAGCATTGTTTACATTGTCCGAAATTAGATTTGGAATGGACTGTAGCGTGATGTTACATAGCCTTATCCAAAAACTTGGCTTTGAAATGCTAAAAGAATTATTCAAATCCAACTGGTAGTACCAGAGATTAGATCATCAACTTTTCTTCTAAGTAGGTATTATAGATTTCTATGAAAGAGACAGTATAATATGTCCACGTTTCGACATGAAACTTTTTCTTTTATTTCACGTACAATTCCAAAGGATTAATATATTTTTACGAACTAGTTTTCTTGCTGCGCTTGGGTTCCCAAAAAGAGGTATTTAATAAACACCACTCTTGGTGAGTGCGTGGCCGTTGTCATGTGACGTGATATACATATAAGAAAACTGGTAACCTGTCCGTGTCATTTTTCCTTAGTAGCCTCTTAAAGACATTAAATAGAGGCATACAACATGCTAGAACTAAAAATACTTTACTTTACTTGACTTAACTCCCCGTCCACGAGGTCCTGGGCTAAAGCCCAAAAAGTCATATGGTAAATCCGGCCCTGCCTAAACCTTCCCTTGAGATACGCACAATATTATAACAGTGAAAACCTCATCCAAATCTATTGAGTAGTTCTCGAGATTATCGCGTTTAAACAGACAGACGTTGCCAGCGACTTCCTTTTATACCGTGTACCTATAATAGATATAGGTATTCGCACGAAGGAAAACACAAATAAAAACATTTATCATAATATTATTATGTATATTTAATAAACATATTTAGAGGTCTACCAGGCATGAAGGTTCAAATAATCTTTTTATTATCTGTCTCACAAATTGCGCGGGAAAACACACCTGTCTCCTGTCTCACTCTGTCGTTGACATTTGACTTATCGTGCTTTGTTCGGAACCTAAGTCACGAATTTGCGGCTAAAATAAATTTATCTCGCGTTTGTTTACATTTAAGTATATTGATTTTGTGAGAAGGTTTATATATTTTGTACTAGCTGCGCTCTAGGCTTTGCCCGCGCCTGAAATGGGTTTGTCTCCCTCGGGAACTAGACCGATTTTCGGGACAAAAGTCCCCGTCACTCTATATCAGCATGTGTTTTCTTCTAATTTTGGTTGTAAGTCTTTTAAGCGGGACACGTGAACCATAAATCTCATAGAAATCTCACTAATAGCACTACATTAATTTCTGAACGTGACCCTTTCATCAGTTTCCCACAATCGCGGCAAAAGTTTTTAATGTTGTAATTCTATGACAATGCCAAGTTCGTCTCTATCTGTTTGACGTTAGAATACCATAATGCGTCGGTGACAGTGAGAATGCGCGCGAATTCTGCAATATAGTTAATTCCCAAAGAACAAAACATTGTGTAATACAAAAATATTTGTGTTACAATACAAACTTCGTTTATTTTGCCACTATTTACATTAATCTAGTAGCGAGTGCCAGCATCACTGGATTGAAAACGTTTACATTGATACACTGGATGCTGGATTGGATTGAAAACGTTTACATTGATTCACTGGATGCTGGATTGGATAGAAAACGTTTACATTGATTCACTGGATGCTGGACTGGATTGATTGAGAGAAGAGAGAGAGAACTCTTAGAGGGCAGCATATTATCCCCTCGTTCCTATTCCTTTTCCTTCTTTATCCTCTTTAGCACATTATCGGCAACGGCTTGGTGGTATTTTCTAAGCGTTTGTTTCTTCATAGCCATATCCATAGATTACCGTTACTACTTACCATAGTGGGCTGTATGCTTGTTTGTCACCAAAGTCTAAACTAATATTATAAAGAGAGAAGATTTGATTTTTTGTATGTTTGTTCCAATTTAACTCAAGATATACGTAGAATTAAAAAAAAAATCTTTTACATTTAGAATGCTACAAATAGAACATGTACCCCCAGTTTCTGAAAGGCTGATCAACGAAAAATTAACTAATCAACTGTTAAATCTCATGTGAAGTACCAATTGGGCTGCTAAAAGCATGAATATTTTTTTTAATCTATCTAATTAGTAACTAATTATATAAAATTGAGATTAAACAGGTGATTAGTTAATTTTTCTTTGATCATCCTTTCAGAAACTGAGGATATGTTCAACATTTATTTCACGGTAGTAGATCCATGCTGATTTCAGCATGAATGGGCCGGATCGTCCGGGGAAGTACTACCCTCTCATAGAAGATCGACTTAAGAGTAGTAGTATTCGTACTACTGCGTTTCGTTCGGTGAGTGAGAGCGCCGGAGGCCCAATCTCCCCCTTTTCCTCTTTCCTCACCCTCCTCATTCCCTTCCCCTAACCCCATTCCCAGTCGCCATAGTGGAGGCCACCATGCCAGCAGTTTAAGACAATGTCTTTTGGTATAGTAGCCGCCACGTCTTTATTCCACTGACTGCTTACCATCAGGCGGGGTGGAGTCACTTTGGTAGGCCAAAATATAAAAAAAAAGAACATTTTTTTAGTCGTTTTCAAAATTTTAATATTTTAAGCGCCATTGTAAATTTGAATGATGCAAAAAGTCACTATTGCTATGATATTTTTTGCGTTTGTTGTTAGACTGAATAAAACTTTTGATATCGAAGCGAAGAACTTTTGATCTAGTGTAGATTAAAACTTCAAGTCGAGGAAGCGTGATGATCAAGCTCATATCTTCTGTATAAGAAGAGGTCATTACCCTGTAGTGTGATAAAAACGAGCAGGTATTATTATTTACAAAACAGGGTCAGTAAATATCATGAGAATGTTAATTATTCTATTGTTGATCTGAAGAATAAAATAAAATAATATGACGCATGACGTTGCCATGAATTATTCAAAGATTATATGTAGTTCCAGAGATTAGCGCTTTCAAACAAACTTTTCCGCTTTATTTAAAGTATAGATAGAATATTAACAATATTTACTGTCCACAACACCCTTTTCTTTTCCTTCGTCGTCCCTCAATGTCGACAACGCCTTGGACTTTCTTAGCATTGATGCCGCAATAGAAAATACGAAAATTTTTTTTTGCACAATATTTTTTCTTTTTTTAATTCTTTTTTTACCTGACCCTGAAATCGAATCCAATAAATAGGCCCATTGCCACTTCAGGGTGATAATTCGGCGAGCTATACCAGTAATCTAGTTTTTTCTGTTATATTATTATTTATTATGCGTTTTCCGCTTTTAAGAGGGGAGCAGCAACAATAATAGTGAACTAAGCAGGGAAAATGCCACTTTGATACCAACTCAGACCGAGGGCGGGTTGCTTGTGTAAAAATATATTTTTAAAAAACAGAAAGTCCGCTTATCTAAAACAAACCGAAAAGAAAGAAACCATTTTATTTTCCGTGCTGACGCTACATTGAAATATTAAACCGTATGTCAAATAATTACGAATTAAATAACACCTCATAATATGATATTGTGTTAAAATTGAATAAGCCATTTAGGCTGTAGAGCGTGTCAAAGAAACAGACATACATAATATTAATATTATAAATGCGGAAAGTTTGTGTGTGTGTATGTGAGTGTGCGTGTGTTTGTTACCACTCAGCGCATAAACGGCTGAACTAATTTCGATGAAAATTAGTATGTAGGTATATATATTCGGTGCCGGAGACGGACATAGACTACTTTTTTTTCCGAAAATCAGTCTGGTTTTCGAGGATACAAACATATTATACGCGCAGGCGAAGCCGTGGAGCGAAACTGGTACATACATACATAGATACGACCGAAAAGCATTACCCTCTTTGACTTCGGCAGTCGGGCAAAAAAAAACTCGTGTTATATCACATCTGTCAGTTAACGATCAACTAACGATGTAATAGCACAATTACTATTACATAGATATAGACATACAATGGCTAGCTACTTTCACTCTCGAGCTAAGTTACGTAAGCCGTGAGATACGATTTTGAGTGTTGCCAGTTAGATATAACGATTTCTACTAAATTTATATGATTTATTGAAAACGACTAGCAATGGTTTTTTTTAATTCAATGTGTGTTATTATACTAGCGACTTCTTGGGGTTTTAACATGTGTAGGTACTATGATGTTAAATTTAATAATAATGTCAAATTTTTTTTCGAAATAACTCAAGTGTTTTTTTATTTATATTTTTAGTATGATTTATCATTATCATAATTTAAGCCGGTGCAAATAGGACTTTTTTAAATATCACTACCTTTATTAGATTGTCGTTCAACCTTGTGAGAGTTTTGTCGACGCCGCGTCTTTCATGTAATAATAATTATAAAAAACAAATGAAAACTCTTTATTTGTAAAAAAAAAAGTTTTTTTTTTTTTAGTAAAGTGATTAAAATTTTTGTAAACACTAGAAGTTGTCCAAGGAACGCTAAAATCTGTAAAACAATAAATTAACTATTGTGGCTATTATATAAAATCACGCAAATATCAATTTATTTAAAATAAATAATATATATTCCAAATTAGTAATATCTCTACATTGGCAACACTGAATAAGAATTCGCGCCATTTGTAATGTCAGCGAAAGTGATTTGGCGAAATAAAAAACGTGTATTGTATCAATATTGTTACATCTTTATTGGATGTTGAAGAAAATTGTAATAAAAAAGAATATAATACTTTTGCTTTTGTGGTATCTGAGTTTTTTAAGTCGTGATGGCTTAGTGGTTGAGGCACTAGCTTTGTATATATACGTACATTCATATGAACGTTTTAAGTTTATCTTGGACATTACTGAATTTTCCGTGAAGCCAAACACTTTATGAGAAAATCTGGGCTAAAGAGAATGTCTGAAACATCTAATGCGCACTACAACTCTATACCAGCGCATGTTTCCATATAATTATGATCCTGGGTCTTATAAGCGGGGCGTGAAAAAGCATCTTACTAAGCCGCCATAGTGTAGGCCACCATACCAGTAGTTGGGCTTTAGAAATGGTGTCCACCACTTCTGGATTCCACTGACTGCTTACCATCAGGCAGAGTAGAGTCACTTTGGTAGACTAATATAAAAAAAAAGAATGCGCACGTGGCGATTAATTTAGAAGTTACGTTAGCAGAGAAACAGAATTAAACAGTGTTGTAAATGTGTTTGTACTTCATACATATTTATAGAAGAAAAAGATAAAAATGGATGTATGTTAAGGGCCAAAGCTACACTAAATTAAAGCACCTAAAGCTACTAATATTATAAATGCGAAAGTTTGTGTGTGTAAATTTGTGTGCATAAACGGCTGGACCGTTTCAATGAAAATTGAATTTGTGATTTGGTGCCGGAGACGGACATAAGACTACTTTTTATCACGAAAATCAGTCTAAAAAACATAATATATTTTACTCGAAGCCATGGGTCGCAGCTAGTTATAACTAAGTAAATTGTTCTTTTATTGTCATGTAGGTTTATTTTCAAGTATAAAAAATCTTATAAGGCCACATAATATGCTTCAATAATTATAATATATTTTGACGTTCTTGCCACGAAGAGTTTTCTGAAGAACTTTATTGATCTACCTCTATCCAGAACGACACGTGCGAGACTGAAATGCCACCGTTTCACATTCTTAGGAATCTAAAGAGTCTCGAACCAAACGGTTCAGTTCATAAATCGCTTAATTAAAATCTGAAACTCATGATAATTCTATGCCCTCTCTTTGTGATAAAAGGCTACAATGAAATATAATGAGCTGGGTCGAAATAAGGTTAATTAAAATAATAATTAAAATGTTTAGTTGAAACTGACACTGACAATTGTTTACCGATTCACCGTTGGCGCCATAATTAAAGGTTTGAACTGTCTTGCAAAGGAAACAAAGTGTTCAGCCTTATGAGTTTAATTTTATAAATTTCTATCATTGCCTTTATTATTATTATAACACTAGCTTTCCGCAGCGCGGTTTCACCCGCGTCTTTGGATACTGGTTTGCTCGCCAGTAACCTTCCTCTAGAACTGGGCTATCATACGCAAAAACAATTATTTAAATCCGTCTGGTAGTTCCAGAGATAAGCACGTTCAAACAAACAAACACTCCGCTTTGTTTCATAGTGTAGATAATTTCCATTTAATACGTAAAGGTGCTCCCTTACAAAGGCCTCCCCCAATTTTCGCCTCCTTGAAGAGTAATGAGCCGCCCTCATCCATCAGTTGTCACCCTTATAAGGTTGTCGGTCCACCTTGTGAGGGTTCGCCACTTTAGAACCCTTCTGCCTCAATGGCCATCAGATCTACGAGTTACTTAAGGGCAGAAATTCAAGTAATTCTAAAATCTACTATTGTACTTCTGTCCCAATCAAATAATTCAATGCTTAATTACCTCACGTTCTCTTTTAAGTACAAGATGTTGCATTATTATAAAATGTATTTTCAATCTCAAACACTTTTCGATCCTTTTATACTATTTTTTAATTACGTACTTTCTAAGAAATCCACTCAATTTTCCCTTGTTGTAGAAGTTCACACACAGTTTAGGAAAATACCAGCTGGTTATGTTTAAAACCTCGCAGGAGACGCAGTAAGACTGTTTACCTTAAATATTAAAAAAATAATAATAATGAGACTGATTAAAATGTATAATATAGTGAATTGTGTGAAAAAAAACATTTTAATACAAAATGAGTTGGATTTCGCAACATTTTCTAATATATCGTAACACTTATTTTATATAGATGAATATTATTATTAATATTTGATAGTTAGATTGATAATTTTAAATTAGAGGAATTGCTTGATATAGTAGTATATTTTATGTATTATTGATTGTAAAACGAAAAAATGCTGTTTTATTTGTTTTATATAAAGTTGGTAATCTTATTTTGTTTTATTAATTCCTGTAATAAAAACATGTTTGGTATTTCATTCAAACCATACTTAAGTAAGGTGGCACAAAATAAAATTAATTATTAAAAATATTTCGGGGACAAATGAAACTTTCACTTCTCATCTTCCCCCGATTATAAGTTCGGGGGAAGATGACACAAACATTCCCATTTTCCCCTATTCGGGGGCAGACAAGCGGGAGAAAATGGGAATAAACCGGTTTTGTACATATTTGTACAGAGTAAGTAAACAAGTTATACCATGTCTTAAATAAATGACAATCTCGCTGTCATTATTCAAACTGCATTCTAAAAAAATCGATAGAAGCTCAGGATTCATTCAATATAGGTACTTTTATTTGAAACGCTCTGGGCTTTTATTTTATAAAAAGTTTTAGTTTTTGTACGTTAGGGGAATAGGTAACCTGTTTTATATGATATACTAGGTTCCCGCAGCGTTTCCTAAGCATTGCAGATACATTGCTTTGTAAACAGAAACAATTCTTTACCGACGATGTAGAAAGAAGGGGATGAGGAAGGAAAAGGAAGAGGAAGGAACTTACCATTTTTAATTCATTTTAACTTGAATATTATTAACGTTAAGTAATATCTCATCGCATCAATTTAAATAATAAAAAGTATTGCATAACCTTATGTGAAATTAGAACAATAGGTGATGGTTTGTGAGAAATAGAGATGAGAGAATAAAGACCTTAATAACAGTCGGTAAAAACAGCTACAAAATCTTTACGAGTAGTCTATTTAAAGTAGCTATATGAGGTTGCCTGCCTGGGAAATAAAAATGCCTAGGATAGATAGGGGTCGCCCTACACATACACGAACCAAATAGGAGATGTGTTAACAAAGGGTTTACAAGTAGTCGTAACCGACGTGTGTATGAAAAGATTAATGACTAGCGGATGTCACGCGGTTTTACCCGCGTGGTTCACGTTCGCGTAGTAGTACGAGGATAAAATATATGTTACTCAGTGATAATGTAGCTTTCAAATGGTAAAAGAATTTTTGAAATCGGTCCATTAGTTTTTAAGTTTTTTTGAATATTAGTTTAGATTGTTGAAGAGGCAAAGGAGGTATGTTTGGATCGCAGCACATGGCGCTCTATAGTTTCTGCTCACCCCATTAATGGGACATAGGCGTGAAGTTATGTATGTATGTATGTATTCTACTACTAACAGAGTCTAAAGATATTCACTGTCTAGTAAAAAGTAATGTTTGTGTCAACTCGTTCGGAAAACTAGCGGAAGAGTTTTGTTTATTTGTTTGAACGCGCTAATCTCTAGAACTATCAGACGGATTTAAATAATTCTTTATGCTTATGATAGCCCAGTTCCTGAAGAAGGTTTTAGGCTATGTAACATTACGCTACTGACGACGGGAGCAGAGCAGTCACCAAAAATGTAACTTAAAGCGGGTGTGACCGCACTGCGGGCAGCTAGTACAGTACAATATACGAGTACAACCGCTAAACGTCAACAGCCCACTAATAGTAGTCACGGAGCAAGGGGTTGTTATCACCATGGCAACCAATTGAATTATAAATCGTTTAAGATAACGAAGGTTTGTAGCTATTTTTAGTACAATTAATATTAATGAATTTTAGAACTGAATAGGTTATGCAAGTTTTCATGGTACCACTCAGCGCCTAAACAGCTGAAACGATTTTAATGAATATTGGTATGTAGATAGATTTGGTGTCGGAGACGGACATAGGCTGCTTTTTATGTCGAAAATCGTTCTGGTTCCCGAGGGAGACAAAACATATTATAAGCGCGCGCGAAGACGTGGAGCGCAGCTAGTTTATAATATTAGCAGAATGCGAAAGTTTGTGTGTGTATGTTTCTTACCACTCAGCGCCTAAACGGCTGAACCAATTTCGATGAAAATTGGTCTGGTAGGTACATAGATTCAGTGCCGGAGACGGACATAGTTATGCTCTGCTCCCGTCGCCAGTAGCGTAATGTTATAAACCTAGCCTATAACCTCCTTTAGGAACTGGGCTATAAGCTATCATACGCAAAAAGAATTATTCTTATCCAACTGGTACTTTCAGAGATTAGCGCGTACAAACAAACAAACAAACTCTTTCGTTTTATATAATGGTATTCGCTTTCCGCAACGCGGTTTCACCCGTATCTTTGCTTACTGCTCTGCTCCCGTCGCCGGTAGCGTGATGTTACATAGCCTATAACCTTCCTCAATAATTGGGCTATCATACGCAAAAAGAATTATACCCGACTGATAATTCCAGATATTAGCGCGTACAAACAAACAAATAAATAAACTGGTAAAATAGGTATAGATTGACAAGCACAATTTCTGAACGAAACAACTTCTATCAAATTAAAATGAATAAAATAAAAATGTCGCTACCTATTTTACTTGATTTACTTGCAAACAAGACAAAATGAGGGCATATTTCTACTTCTAAGAAATAATATAAGTAAATATATTTAATAATGTTATTTACATCAAATAATAAACATGAAAGGTATTATTTTTGCTCTTTATTTTATTTATTGAAAACTAGCTTCCCACACGCGGTTTCACTCGAGTTAAATCACATTCGTTCACTGCTCTGCTCTTGTCGCCAGTAGCGTGTATTACATAGCCTAAAACATTTTGAAGAACTGGGGGTCTACCATCACCTTATACAGCCATATTATTTTAATGTTACTTTGTGTTTTGTGTTTTTCCTTTGTACTTAGACGGTAGTAGATCCACGCTGGTTTCAGCATGAATGGGTCGGATCGTCCGGGGAAGTACTACCCTCTCATAGAAGATCGACGTAAGAGTAGTAGTATCCGTACTACTGCGTTTCGCTCGGTGAGTGAGAGCGCCGGAGGCCCAATTTCCCCCCTTTCCTCTTTCCTCACCTCCCTCATTCCCTTCCCCTAACCCCATTCCCAGCCGCCATAGTGGAGGCCACCATACCAGCAGTTTAAGAAGATGGTATGGTGGCCACCACTTCTAGATTCGACTGACTGCTTACCATCAGGCGTGGTGGAGTCACTTTGGTAGGCCAATATAAAAAAAAAACAAAAAAAAATTACTATAAAACAAGGATAGAGACAAAGTAAGGTTATAAGACTGCTTTAAGAGGTTGTAGTAGAGAGATGACTGGTCAATCTTGGCATGGCATACATTTAATATTCAATCCCAGTATTACCTTGTCGTGCAATGTGACCAGGAGGTGCATTTACCAGTTTAATTAAAACACGTAGTCAAATTACCATACATTGAAATCCTCTCTTTTCTTTCTTTAATCTTAGTATTATATTAATTGGTTAATTTGTAATAATTACTTTGTATGGTTCTTTGGTTGCGTTGAGTGTTTAAATTGTAACTCATTCAAATAACTGTAATTATCTGGCGATTGAAAAGAGTGGCGTGAGTTTGTTGCCAGTTCTTCTCACAGCTCTACCTCGTCAGCGAACTGGCTGTATGTAGGTCAATTGGCTGACTTCATGTAATGTTGACTTTTCATAAGCATCATACTTTATGATCAAAATTAAATAAATGCTTTGACTTTGACTTTGACTTTGAGCCCCTGGAATATTAAACGAAAGCTGGACTGTGTAGTAACTTCACCATAGGCGCTGCCAAGATTACTTCTAAGGGAATGCAACTGAATTTCAGCTGCATCTGATGTTCATGCTCTGTGTTTATAAATTCAATATAACTATATTTCATCCGCGTCTTTGTTCACTGCTTTGTTCCCGTCGCCAGTAGCGTGATTTACATAGCCTTTTCCAAGAACTGGGCTATCATACGCTAAAAGATTTTTTCAAACCCAGTTAGTTCCAGAGATTAGTGCGTTTAAACAAACAAACTCTTCTGCTTTATTATTGTAATAGTATAAAATAGTATTGACTAAAGGTCCGCCCCCCGCTTCGCTTCGGTATCAAAAGTTTCTGTCGGTTTCACAACAAACTCCTATCTCAAAATATCATAGCAATAGTCGTATTGCATCATTTAGAATTACGAAGTCTCTTAAAATATGTAAATTCTGAAAATGACGCAAAATAATATACTACGTTAGCCGCTGAATTTATTGATTACTAAAAGTGAAAGAATTTGTCAAATTGATAACGTAGATTTTAGTTAAATCGTTGCAAACAAACAAACATACAAATCTAATCTTTTTTTTTATAATATTAGTTTAGATTGTTAATCTTTTCTTTCTCGTCAGAGAAGTACAAGTGCACTCCTTGTACCCCCTCCCGGCGCCCATGAACACCACGCTATTAGCGACGGGAGCAGAGTAGTAAGCAAAAATATAACCGCGAGTGAAACACCTGCGAGACATTAACAATACAATATGTAAGAAATACCGAGAATATCAAAGATTTGTAATTATGTCGTAAAAACGTGTTGGAACTTCGTAGATTTCTCGAAAGGTTAAAGCTGAAGAGCGTTCTAGTACAATTTCCACAATATTGCGGTATGTCCTTAGCTTTTTTGTTAACACTGGTGACTGTTTTGTGTTTTTTTAATTACGTTAATATAAATGTTTAAAACCGCAATTCAAATATAAGTCTTTTGAGTTTCGCTAACTTTATAACGTACTAAGCTTCTCACGGTGCGGTTTCGCGTCTTTGATTACTGCTCTGCTCTCGTCTCCAGTAGCGGCATGTTACATAGCCTATAACCTTCCTCAAGAACTAGGCTATCATACGCAAAAATAATTATTCAAATTTGACTGGTAGTGCCAGAAATTAGGCGGCGGGAACAGAGCAGTAAGAAAAGACGAGGGTGAAACTGCACCACAGAAAGCTAGTAACTGAAAAAATTGTTGAACAAAAAGACTAGTATTAATAACTTGACATTCACTTACATTCATTTACTTTTGACTGGCCTGTTGGTCTAGTGGTTAGTGACCCTGACTGCTAAGCCGGAGGTCGTGGGTTCGATTCCCACCCAGGACAAACCTTTGTGTGATGAGCATAATTGTTTGTTCTGTGTCTGGGTGTAATTTATCTATAATATGTATGTATTTAAGTACAAAAAAAAAAAAAAAGAAGTATTTAAGTATGTATATCCGTATTCTAGAACCCATAATACAAGCATATAATATGCTTACTTTGGGTCTAGATGGCGTTGTGTGTAGTTGTTGAAATATTATTATTATTATTAAAACCTGTTTGTTACGAACCAGCCAGCTTATTAGAATTTACTGTCATTGAAATACATAACTTATACTTATGTATTCTAAGTTTAAATTAAAACTAATCTTTTTTTGTTAGTCGTTCTGAAAACTCATTGCTAAGAGCATTGATATTACCCTACTAATATTATAAATGCGAAAATTTGTGTGTTTTTTACTATTCAGCAACGAAACGGCTAAACCGATTTAGATGAAAATTGATATTATACATAGATAGTTTTGGTGTCGGAGACGAATATAGGATATTTTTTATCCCGAAACTCGATCTGGTACCCGAGTTACATTAATTAAACACAGATTCCGCGTAGGCGAAGCCGCAGGCTTAAAATAGCGGGTTCCTTCTGTATGTATGTATATCCGCTGATGTAAATAACGCAACGGGTAAGATACGATTTTCAAGATTACCCAGGAAAGGTATTTAGGCAGAAGGCATGTATAATAAAAATATACGTGCAAAGCCATGGTGGATATAATTTTATACAATTTGTACAGTTTCTGGCTCGCCACTCCAGAACATGTTTTTCCAGCGGCCTTTAGAGGCCACTTTAGTAAAGCTACTCCAGCTACACTCACTTAAAAAAGTATTCCTGCGAATTTCTTCGGTTTTTTAACGATCTCATAGGTAGACACTCAAAGCGGTCTATGAAGATTTTTACTTGAAAAAAGATGTAGAAAATATTATACCTACATCAAAATCGTTTTTACTCGGCAAACACGTTAAAATTGGTAAAACTGTATACAAGGAAAAGTAGTTAAAAACATCGAGTAAAAGCCGGTCATTTTAAGTGCAAAAGCTCTTAGGATTACTGCCACCTTAGTATCATTCTGTCAGTTCAAAAAAGTCGGAAAATATGTTATGTCGGTGTGCTAAATTTTATCTTAAGTTACATACACGTATATTTGTAAACACGTACTTATTATACATAGAAACACCCAGACCAATACAAATAGCCATGTTCGTGCTCACAAATATTTGCACTGAGCGGGAATCGAACCCGCGATCTCTGCTTGGCAGTCCATACAGAGTACTACCGAACCACAAAGTATTAACAAGAATGAACACAACAATTTGGACAGCAACCACCTGTAGACGCTAAAAAACAAAAATACCTGTGGCCCGCAGCGCCGGCGCCGCCCGCGTGAAAGTCGTATACCTATATTATTATGTCTCTGTTTATACATTTTCGATTTTATCAAACTTTCATCCCCTATTTCAACCCTTTGAGACATTTTTTCGCGATAAAAGATAGCCTATGTTGTTCCCCAAGGTTTATTTTATCTCTTTATGTAACTACCAAATTTCATTAGGTTTCAGTGGTTTAGGCCTGAAAGCGTAATAGACAGGCAGACAGAGTTACTTTCGCATTTATAATATTACTAGCAACCCGCCCCGGCTTCGCAGAGGTATTATTATGCTGATACTAAATACACAACAGAATGTCTTTTTAAACAACGTTCACAGCTTTTTTGTCACTAGACAATACAAACATGTTTTCTTTAGAAGCCGGCGACTCCCAGCCGGTTTATACCGCCGCAACCGCTATGTCCCTACATTACATTAGAAACCTCTAAAATTACCAGTGTTTCGCTACTATATTTTTGCACGTATTATACATATAAACCTTCCTCTTGAATCACTCTATCAATTAAAAAAACCCGTTACAAAATCCGGTGCGTAGTTTTAAAGATCTAAGCATACATAGGGACAGACGGCGAGAAGCGACTTTGTTTTATACTATGTAGTGAAGTATGGATTATTATTTTCTATGTTTTTTCCGACAGTGGGGTGGAAATGCTTCCTTTTGCACCCCTTTCCGGCGCCTATATCTCGAAGAAAGCACCCCTGGTTTAAGATTCAGCTACTCCCATGTGAATATCTAAAATAAAAATAAATGCTTTCAAGGCTTAAGTGTACTATTTATTGAATAAGGTTGTTTGTTGTTCCAACGTGTACTTACAGATTTGGATGACATACAAAGTCATAAATACTCATAATTTATTTAAATCCTTAGAGTACTACACAAGGGAGATGGAGGAAGAGGCCTTCGCGCGTATTTCCTCTAGCATGTTAGTTGTGCTGTTTCACCTACGTTAAGTTAGGTACATCTTTAGTTACTGCTCTGCTTCCGTCGCCAGTAGCGTGATGTTACATAGCCTATAAACTTCCTCTAGAATTGGGCTATAAAGCTTAGTAGTATTAGATTCGTGTGAGTGATTTTACTAGAGTTATGTACATTAAAGAGGCAAAACGGATCACTTTGATGTCCGTCCGTCTCGTCTGTGTCATCTGAAATTTATATCGAATATTTTTCTCTGCAATCTTTTGAAGCTGTGATCAGAAATCAAAAGATATAATAATATGGCCGTTCATGTTTTTAATTATATTATATTCGTACGAAATCTTCGGTGCGCGGGTCTGACTTAACCGGTCTTTTAGTAAGATTGTGTGTGTGTGTGTGTGTGTGTGTGTGTGTGTGTGTGTGTGTGTGTGTGTGTGTGTGTGTGTGTGTGTGTGTGTGTGTGTGTGTGTGTGTGTGTGTGTGTGTGTGTGTGTGTATGTGTGTGAGTGTGTGTGTGTATGTGTGTGAGTGCGTGCGCGCGCGCGTGTGTGTGCGTGCGCGCGTGTCTGCGTGTGCGTGTGCGTGTTTGTGTGTGTGTGTGTGTGCGTGTGTGTGTGTGTCAGTGTGTGGTTATATTGTCCTACGCTGTATGTATTTCGTGCCCTAATTATCTTACAAATAAACCTAAAATAAATTTTAGATACGTATACACATGGGAGTATCTGAGTAATGTCAATACATCGAAGTACTTCAGATAAAAATAATATGTACTTAATGTACAGCCCACTCGTCTCAGCCATATTCCCACTGGAGGATCCCTTCTACATAAAAGGTATGTTTTATTTTTTAATAATTCAATTTTAATGAACACAAGCACACGACCCAACTAATGGTAGGTAAGTTGCCGTACGTTGTTGTATCTGCCCCATTCATGCTTAAAAAATCAGCGAGGATCTACTACCGTAAAAATAATTGTCACAGGATAAAAATAGCTGTGGGCACGTATTTATTTTCCACTAGCTGTTGCCCGCAGCTTCGCCCGCGTAAATGTCGGTTACTTATCGCATTTTTCATACAATTCAATCCCTTCAAGCAATTTTTCACGATAAAAAATATGTTGTATTCTAAGGTCTATTCTATCTTTATTATATTATTTAAACTTAGCTTAGAATCTCCCCTTGTAGAATGTAAATTTATATCTAATATTATGTCTGGGTTTTCCGCGTGTTAGTCATAGTTTAGAAGGTGATACCGTCTAAAACATTTAATTAAATTTGTTTCGGATGCCTTAGAGGGTTCAGGGGTATTGTGTGAGGCTACGCAGAGGTCTTGGGTTCTATCTCCAGGTCGATAAAATTATAATGACTTTATATTGGAGTTTTCAAGTCAAGAAATTCTCTGAATTTGTTAAGATATTGATAAATATTATCATTTCAAGATTATAAAATCTTCCTTATGCATTTATCAAATAACAATAACATTTATTTATAATTAATCAAGATTCAATTCAGCCATCTTGAATCGTAGACATCTTTGTCGTAATTTATAAAGGCAAAGGAATTCCGTATTATGCCAAAGCCAATGAACACCACAAGCATACATTATGCCTATAATGGTAATTATTTTAAATCGAGTTTTAATAAAAGCAAGTCAGCTGATGGATTACCATTTGAGTAATAACTAGTGTCCCTGGTTAGCTACGACTAAAACCGTTTTTTTACGACGCAACAACAAATCTTTGATGTTTTCGACTATTCTTTACTACCTATAATATATTAATATGCACGTATTGCTGGAAAAATACTGTGAATGCTAGTGGAATTCGTATGTCAACAGACAGGGGATATGATTAACAACAAAAAGCCCGCCTGCCTAACAATTAATATCTAATGAAAGTAATGAAACCTCGTATGTTAAAATCCATTATGCCATTTAGGCTGTACAGTGTGCTAAAGAAATAGACACGCTCGAATAACATTACCCTCCTTGACTTCGGCAGTCGGGTACAAACAGCTACTTTGTCTAATAATGCTCGTACTTAAAGAAGAGATTAATAGTTGACTTGGCTGTGCCCTTTGTTCTGGAATATAGAACCGATCTACATCCTGACTAACGGTAGCTTCCTATTTCTATATAAACTTTAATCCAAGATTCTTGAAAATCTCGATTTTTCGTTCGGCGCTGAAACGCTGTTAATAAATAGACATATTGACAATTATTGTAAAAGCAATTCAGCGCTGAACGATCCATTGCATAGAATCGGGTTTTCAAATAAAGATTGGTATTAGAAAGCCACTGTAAAGGAATATCTCTATTCGTCAGCAGCAATATCTGTGTACTAGCGTTCTTGCTTACTGCTCTGCTCCCGTCGCCAGTAGCGTGAAATAGGTAGCCTATAACCTTCCTTGACAACTGCGCTATCATCCACAATTTTTTTTAATACGATTGGTAGTACCAGAGATTATCGCGTTCAAACAAACAAACAAACAAACTCTTTCGCTTTATAGGTATAATACCTAGTATAGATATAACCTACGTTTATAAAATCGTTTGTTGTTTCGCGTAGTAAAAGTAAGTAAGCAAAAATAAGGCAAATCAAGAGCAAGGGTTACAGTCGTGGACATCGTTACGTCGATGAAGCTTATAATTTTATTGTTACGTTTAGATAGTTTTTTTTTGTTACTAGCAGGAGACAGCACCGATTGTCATCAGGCAGAATAAAATCTAGCTCATGTTTTTGTTAATTTTAATCGCGATTCTCTATCACAGTGCGTGGGAAATGCAGATAGCAAAGTAATTTAGATAATATCGACTACTTCCCCATTGTTTACCAGAGGCAGAATACATACATACCTTTACCAATAAAAATAACAAAATTAAAAAATCTGTCAGACAGCCTAGAAACTACCTAAGTATCAGCTATTTAGGTTTACATAAATGATTAATTGCGTTTTTACGATTACTAAACATATTATGCATGCATAGACTGCATCGTAATCGTAATAGCAAATCGCGTGTTACAGACAATTACGTTGTCAACTGAGCAATTAGTTGCAAACTAATTTTTTCTTTCGCATTTCCTTATTGTGTTATGAGTAGAGGTATGTGCCTTTTAGCAATACTTATTTAGTGCAATAGATTTTCGACTATTTTGATGTTAATCAACTTCTCTACTTCAGAGCACACGTCCGGACTTATTCTGTGTCCGGATACCGGAATCCTCATGAGTTGCCGTCAGATTCATGAACTAATCCATGAATGTCAGTTATGTACCTACCTAAATCTAATATTTGTCCGGAAAGAATTTCTGAACTTCATGAATTCGTTCAATAGTCTGCATTCCTAATCTGATCCATTATAATTGACTATAAAAATAGTAAATGTAAAGTAAATGTAGAATCGCTGTTATTTCAAAGAACCCCTAATTCTATAACGCCGTAATTAATTATTAACTTAATAACAAACGCCTAAATCTTTCTTTCAAATCTTTGTATATTTAAATTAACAATAATAAAATATTGTCATATAAAAACGCATTACAACTTCCTACACTTGGCTGAATAATAAATATCTAACACAAAACAATTAAAAAAAGACTTTCCTGAAAACTTAATTACAATAATAAAATTACTAACGATTAATGTTGTCAAGCAAGCAAGTGAAATGAAATACGATCGCTTTTTATTATAATCTGTTAGGTACTGTGCATAAACAAATATTAGTGTATCATAGTATTACCTACAAAACAATGCATTATGGTGAGTGTACATATTTAATCATTTATATAGACAATCAATAAAATTTACTCTTCGATAGGCACGACATAACCTCAAAATAAAGTCAATAAATGAAAAATACATTTTCTTTAACTCACATCGTCTGCTTTTGGATGCTCGTGCGTGCAGTGAACATGTTTTTGCTCACTAATTGTATAACTATTAACATAAATACACTTTAATAACACAAAACATAACACTACACACGGATTCATTGTATTTAATCCTAATATTTCACACACTATAAGTTTTTAAACGTTTGTTTACATTTTAAATTTAAGAAAAATAATAGTACACGCGTTCCCAGTGAATAACGCGACGTAACTAAATAAAAATAAAAGAATGAATAATGCAGAGTGAAGTTAGCCGCGTAAAACAGCTGTGGCTGGTGGGCTAAGTTGTCAAATCATTTCCGATGCTGTCTTTATCACTAATAAGAAATTTTATTAATGTTGAAAAGAGATAGAAATAGCAGTAAAGTGACGAATATACATTTTACGGAGACGGAGTACCATACTTATTCTGTCTACGACTTTTCAAATGACAAATCTGCATTGATTTTCTGTACGATGCACAAAGCCAAAGAGTAAGTAATATGTATGCACAATGTACTTTTTAATACTGGAAGATTGGAACTTTGCAAATGCAATGTTGTTTTGAAGTTGTAATCAAAGTTGGAGAGATAAGTTTAAAATTAAATCGTAAATTTTTTGGCTGTTTAAAAGATTATCAAAGTCATGAATGTGTATAACAAAACTTATCATTGTAAATACAGATGTTTGAATTTGAAATTTAAATTCCGTAGACAGAGCCCTGAAGGGCGACCGTTATAAGTTGACCTCTTTTCTTTAAACAATTTCTTACGAAGCAGAGTTCTAAACCTATTACTATATCTTAAAATAGAAGTGAGAGCCGCTCACACCGGGCAAGGTGGCGAACTTGAAGGACTATGTCCTGCAGTGGACGTCTTTCAACTGATATGCTGCCGTCATCGGTTGCCCGTCACCCTAATCATGGTTCTCCTTGTAAGGAGTCTATTCATGCTGCGTTTTCGTGGTCGCCACTTCAGAACCTTTCTCCCACAACGTGCTTGCCCAATTTTCGCCACCATGGCCGGTCATGAGCTCTCATCCATCGGTTGTCCGAATCGTATTCAAGTCATATCTACACTGATGGCGCAACTCCCCCAATGCCTCTTACACCGTAGACCAATCAATATTTAGCACGCACAGCTCTAGTACACTTACTTATGTAATATTACGTGTACAGACTATATATGTAAAAAGTTGGTCATTTAGCTTTTGATTATACGAAGAGACTATACCTATAGTTAATAGCAGGATTTTCAACCTGTATATTTATTATGTCTGTCAATTCAAAAAAAACACTTCTAGTACAGCAGAATGGGTTAGTGTGACAAAATATTTTTTACAAATTAGTTCTGATAATAATCACCGGTTGCGCTGTTCATCATTAGACCAATTTATTAGAATTACAAAATTACATTATCCTGCCAAAAAGAATCCACTGTTCCTGATTCAGCAGTCTGTGGGGTGATAAATAAACACAGATAGCTGTTGACATGACGGCCTCCGTTAGAGCGATTTTTTAAATGCTTTTTCACGGCTCGCATAGGTACTTAATTAAAAGACTCATGGGTCGTGATCTAAATTTGAAATACCTACTTACATGCACTTGCAAAGAGTTCCAGCATAGGAAAAAACTTAATTGAAGTAACAAGTATATTGACAGAATACAAAACCGCATCTTTTTCACTAAATAAAGAGGATACAGATAGGAAAAATATAAAACGCCTATAATTAACTTATATCAAACACTAGAGTACCAGTTTGCTATTGATACTTGTCAGGCGCTTAAATATTTTTATTTTTATACATCTATCTATTTATACTACGATAATAAAGCGGTACTTTGTGTGTTGGTCTGAACGCGCTAATCTTTGGAATTCCAGTCGAATTTGAATAATTCTAATGGCGTGCTGTGGTTATGGTTTCGATTCCCATACGAGACAAAGCTTTGTATGATATAAAAATTGTGCTACCAAGTTTTTTTTATTTTAGCCTACCAAAGTGACTCCACCCCCCGCCTGACGGTAAGCGGTCAGTGGAATCCAGAAGTGCTGGCCAGCATACCAAAAGCCAAACTACTGGTATGGTGGCCTATGTACACTATAGTGGCTGGGAATGGAGTAGGGGAAGGGAAATAGAGAGATAAGGAAAAAGGAAAGGGAGAAAATTGGGCCTCCGGCACTCTCACTCACCGAACAGATTCTACTACTACGTAAGAGTAGTAGAACAGATTCTACTACTCTTACGTCGATCTTCTATGAGAGGGTAGTATTTCCACGATCCGACCCATTCATGATGAAACCAGCGTAGATCTACTACCGTGGAGTGTTGACTCTTTGTCCGCTGACGTATACAACCGGACTAGCCCCAGGCGCATTAGTTCTGTCAACGGGACTAATAACCGAGCTACTGATACTAGGCTTAATAGCGGGCTACATATTTCGGTTTGGTTTCAAAGTTCCGTTCCATTAGTTCCTTTACTAGAATTTTCTTTTTCTAGCTATTAGCCTACCAAATTGACTCCACTGTCTGATGGTAAGCAGCCAGAACTGGTGGAAACCATCTTAAAAGACAAACTACTGGTTTAGTGACCTCCACTATTGCAGCTTAATGAGATACTTTTTCACGCCCCGATTAAGACCCAGGATCATAATTAGTTCCGTAATTAGGGAATTGACGACGTGGTTTTCTTATCCCATTAATTAATTTTATTTAAATAGGGTAAAATAAACACATTTTTAATAGATTTCATAAACAATTTAATAAATCAAATCACCTTTCGTTGCTTAATCTAAATAAAATATATTACAAAGATTTAATAAAATGCAAATGGCATAATATAGGACCTTTTTACCATCACAACTTATGAAGAGTGGTTGACTATCACACAATAATATATTATAACTAGCTGCGCGCCATGGCTTCGCCCAGGCCTAAAATGTGTTTTGTCTCCCTCGGGAAGCAGACCGAGTAGCCTATGTACGTCTGCGGCACTGAATCTATATACATACCAATTTTCAAGGTACAGCCGTTTAGGCGCTATGTGGTTACACACATACACACACAAACTTTCGCAATTATAATATTAGAAGTATTATTATATTATCTTATATCGTATTAACATTTATTTGTTCTAAATAGAACTTACAACAATAAGGAGTGGGATGTACGAAACGTATAGAACGTGTGCGGATAGTTCAAGGTCAAGGTCAAGGTCAATGCATAGAAATTCACCAATCGTAATGTCTAGTGAATTGTTATACTAGCGTATGCAGGTATGAGTTATGTCTCTTATTTTTAACTGTACCTGATGGTAAGAAATAACCGTAACCTATAACGTAGCGTGGTGGTCCCCCGCGTGGTGGCCGGGGAAGAATGGTCCCACCTCTCTCTGTCCGTGGGTGTCGTACAAGGCGACTAAGGACAAAAATTATGACAGTATAACAGTCTACCGAATAACGGCGGTTAAGCCGTTACGAAAACGGGTGGTAGAAAATAAGCATAACACAGGACGGGCAGCAGCGTCCTGTGATAAAGCTACCACCACTGCGGTCGCCAACCCGCCTGCCAAGCGTGGCGATTATGGCAATATCCCCCCAATGGAGCAACAAAAAAAGAAATGGCCCCTAGTCCCCGGTCATCCCGCTATTCCTGGCTACGGTAGCGGCCATGGTAACGGCGGGGTAAGGGGTGCGAAGAATCCCCGGGTGCGGCCAGGCTACCCAAACCGACGACCTTTGGCCCTGGCAACATACAACGTGCGCACACTGCGGAATGACGAGAAGATAGTTGAACTGGAGGAAGAATTGAGCTGGCTACGATAGGACATAGTGGGATTGTCAGAAGTCCGAAGACAGGGGGAGGACACGATAACCCTTAAGTCCGGTAACCTGCTCTATTTCCGGCAGGGCGACCAACTGTCCCAAGGTGGAGTCGGGTTTATCGTCCACAGTCCCTCGTGAACAACGTGGTGAAAATCGAGAGTGTGTCGACGAGGGTAGCATACCTTATACTCAGAATCACCAAACGGTATTCGCTGAAGGTCATACAGGTTTATGCTCCCACTTCGACATACCCCCACGATGAGGTCGAGGCTATGTATGAGGACATTTCCAGAGTTATACATGCCTCTAGGACCCAATACACTGTTGTCATGGGGGACTTCAACGCGAAGCTGGGTAGACGAGGCGGTAACGAGTTGAGAGTGGGGCAGTTTGGATTTGGATCCAGGAATCCCCGGGGCCAAATGCTGGCTGACTTCATGGAGAGGGAGGGCCTCTTTATGATGAACTCCTTCTTCAAGAAGCGCGATAGCCGCAAATGGACCTGGATTAGTCCTGATGGTGTCACAAAAAATGAGATTGACTTCATCATGTCGACTAGGCGGCAAATATTTAATGATGTCTCAGTGATCAATGCGGTGAAAACCGGAAGCGATCACCGGATGGTACGAGGCACATTAAATATCAACCCTAAGCTGGACCGGTCTCGACTGATGAAGTCTGCGCTCCGACCTGCACCGATTCAAATTCAAAGCTCCGAGAGCTTCCAACTCGAACTTCTTAACCGCTTCGAAAGTCTCGGCGATTGCGTAGACGTGGACGAATACAGCAACAGGTTTGTGGAAACTGTCCGTTCGGTAGGGTCTAACATCTTTAAAGCCCACCGCAGTAAAGGACCGAGAAAGATCACCGACCAGACCCTCGAACTTATGGACGAAAGGCGCAGGATGGTACTGCGGTCCCCAGAGGAAGCGAGTGACTATCGGCGGCTCAACAGACGGATCTCCAAGTCTTTGACTCGCGACCTTCGCCAATTTAACACACAACGTGTTAAAGAGGCTATAGAGCGCAACAAAGGCTTGAAAGTGTTCGCACGAGATCGGTCTGTTGGGCAGAGCCGACTTGTCAAGCTGAAGACTGGGTACGGCAGGCTCATCTCGTCTAAGCCAGAG